>JARQOC010000008.1:157169558-157621823 GCA_033576535.1 Allobates femoralis
AACACTCTGCAACTGGATGCTGGGTACTCAAATCCCCACTATCTAGCCCACCGCTGTCTTTCAAATCTGTCCTGACTCTCGCATCTGCCTAATCGCGATTGGCCAACATGACAGCGATCCAATCACACTTTCACCCAGCCTGGATTGTCCAACAGCATGCTTCTCCAGACTCTCTTCTGCTCTCTCTTCCTCCATGAGCTCTGGTCTCCAAGTGGGTCCTCCTCTCTGCGTATCTGCACCAGCTCGCACTGGAAGCTGCGCACATCTTGACCATTTCTGCTCTCGCAATGATCTCGGACACTCAGGGCTTCTCACCCTTCGCACTAGTACTTTCCACACAGACCATCATACTTTCTAGTCTTGCCAACGACTCCATAATTCACAACTCGCGTTGACGCACTTTGCCACTCTTGGTCTACCGAACAGGCTTGCTATTGAGCTTGCACACACAGCAAGCTGCATTTGACCTTCTGACTCGCACCTAAGATCGACCATGTCGCTTTCCATCTCTTTACCCATAATCTTTAGCCCAGACTCCAATCCACTCTCAGCTCTTAGGCACCGACCGTACCGTACATATCGTGACGCACGGTTTTGGCGAGCTGTGTCTGATAAGGCTTGCTGTAGCACGAGAATTCACCACTAATCCGCTGACTTCTACGAGCTTTATGACTGACCTAAATCAACCGTTATCTATCGCCTAACCTCACACTCTTTTGGCACCTTGATAGTTCTTACGACTCGACTTCTCACTGACTAGCACCAACCCCTTATCTCTTGACCGACGTTGCTTTCGTTCTATTGGCAGTGCTTGTCACCAAGTCTCAACCACTTCATAACAGCTCTCTCTACTCTTTCATTACTGACTCTGCGCTACATGCTTCATCATCTATTGCTCCTCTCTCATGTAGAACTACTCCTGTCTCACCCTTAGACCGTAACTCGGACACCCTGACTCACAGTCAGGACGCCTATTACTCCTTGCGCCCTGCCTACAGCCTTCCTATAGCTGCAACCCTTGAGCTTCTGTTCCTCAACGTCCGCACTCTGGAAAGAGTCTCTCTCCATCTCCCGGTCTCTCCGTACCTGCTCTTCTCTTATCTCAGCCACACAGTCTTCTCTCGCATGGCTCTCCTCATTACCTCGGCACCTCTCTTACATTCCTCCTTCTCTACTCAGTCTTCTCTCTCCTCTCCTACTCTTAGTCTCAAGGCTGACGGCCCCACTACTCGTCAGCACAGACTCGTGACCGAGTGTCAGGTGGCGCAACTCTCGAAAGGTCCTCTTCCAAATACATGGCGGTCTCCTGTCTTGACCATGACTTGCACGGTGTTCAAATCCCCAGTCGTTCTGACGCACGTGACTCTTTATTCTTCATTCTCTCTTCCAAACTGCTTTGCTGGCAAAGGAGACTCCAAACACAGATCTCCTACCACGTCTGTCTATGAACTGGCAGTCTTCCAGATCTTCTGATCTCTCCCACTAGGTTCTTCTGACCCCAGATCGATCTTCTTATGCACCTTCCAGATAGAGCTCGATCTCAACACTGACTTGACCCTATTCTAGTGCCCACGCTTATCGGTACACATCCAGGACTTCTTCAGTTGCTACTCACAATCTCTTACCATGACACCAGACCATCTTCTAGTCTCTCCAAAGGATCCTCTCCATCCCAGACTTCTCATGGTCTTTTAAGCGCTCTCTTTACTCCTACAGTCTAACGATATCTTGGCCCACGATTTTGCGGCAGCCAACTGAGTCTAATCACCATGAGTCTTTCCTTAGACTGACAACCAACTTAATTATCGGCCCTGATCTCTTTGACACGTTTGACAAGGGACCATTATCATCATGACCCCGGTCTCGTCCTTAATCCGCACATCTTTTTGCACACACCTTGCTCTATGTGTCTTACTTCGGACTATTCAGACTTCTGCAGACTCTCTTTATACAAACACCCAGTGTATCGTGTCCTATGAACCGGAATTCGTCTGCATTCCTCTTCATGCAGTAGCCCGTGATCGCGCCCTTCTTATCGACAACCTGGGTTCGAAACCCACTTTCATACACAGGCTCTCTACTTTAGAATTCCCATACTGCGCTTTCTATCAGAGACATCCAGAACATTCTGCAGTGACTCTCTTAACTCCATGAGTTAGTAAGACGTTTAGATCCTCGCTCTACCCAGACAACTCGAACCCTCATCTTCTTGATCTGACAGCTCGGACGCATCTTATTGACTACCAAGGGAGTTCACACATCACATCGTCCATATTCTGCAACCGACTCCATGGTCCAAAT
Source organism: Allobates femoralis (assembly GCA_033576535.1). Classification (NCBI taxonomy): domain Eukaryota; kingdom Metazoa; phylum Chordata; class Amphibia; order Anura; family Aromobatidae; genus Allobates; species Allobates femoralis. The sequence continues at coordinate 157,171,860 of JARQOC010000008.1, forward strand.
AATCTCCCAACCCAAACAGACATCTCCTACTCCACAACTCCATCTCTCCTACTGATCTCACCTCCTCTCTCTCATACCTCCTTGCCATCTCTCCTTCACATCTCACTTCTTCCTGCTCTCCTCACGTACTTACTCGGCAACTCTATCATCAGGATCGTCTCCACTCGTCACTCTCCTATGTTCTGTCTATGTCTGTACCCTCTCAGTTAGTCCTCTCCTCACTCTCACTGCTTGTCCAGTCATCACAAACCCAGCTGTCACAGTCACTTTCCATTTCTCTTGTCTCCCAACAGCTCTCGTCTCCTAGTCTTGCTGCGTGGACATCACACTCTATGACCAGGTGCTCTCGCACTAAATCACTCCATGTGTTTCTCATCTCTGTCGAGTCTGTTTAGATCCCAGGATCAAATCCAACTTCCTAGTCTTTAGGGCCCGTCACGCTACCCAACGGTTAACGATTCTTGTACGACGGTTGAGCGGAGCAACTTTCGTAATAAAGGTTCTTGGGTAGCAATGAACAGATATCGGCATTTGACCAGGTCTGAACTCCAAATCAGTCTTGTCTTCGTTAACTCACACTGAGTCTTGCACCATAATATGGTCTCTTTCAACTCTTCTAGACTTTCAAGCACTGGACATGCACCAACATTACGTCCGCTTGACCGGTTTTGCGTGCCCTTCGTTTAATGGGCTTAGTATCACATGGGTAAACCCACTTTTGCATACAGTTTTTCTACTTTTGATTATTACTTTGACTCTGCAGCATCCAACTCATAATGAGCTCCTCGCTGATTCTCTGTCTACGAACCACAAGCCGAACCTCATCTCTCCGAATCACGCCTTATCATAGGCACACGTCTACAACTCCAATTTTGCAACCGACTTCCATGTCAAACAAAATTCAACTCACCAAACAAATCCTCTCTCCTATCCTTCAGACATCACCTCTCCTCGACTCACTCACTCTCCTACAATCTCCTCACCACCCTCTACTCATCTCTCTACTGTCACACTCCATCTCTCATACATGCCCCCACCATCTCCCCTCCTCATAATCATCACTCTCCTCGTTCTCTTATAGCTGCGGCCACCACACTCACATGTACAGATGCCACTGTCTAAGGCGCCAACTCAAGTCACATCTCCCAAATAAGTGGTTGTATCTCTGCTACATGACGCTGGGTTCAAGATCCCACTTCTGACAGTGTTTTTAACCAGGAGTCTTCATTCTCTCCTGACATAACTGCTGTCTGGGTTCCAAGGAACAGGGATCCAAATCACAGATACCCAGGGCTTCTTCATCTCACTTTCCAGGATTCTTTGTTTCAGACAACCAACAAGTCCTCTGGTCTCCAGACACCCAGGGAGCTTTTTGCTTAGGTCATGTACCCGAAGTCAAGCACTATCTTGCACCATTGTGCTCTCGTATCTAGACATCGACTCTCAGTGTCTTTCTCACACGACTCTCTTTTCCATGACACAGAATCTTTTAGTCTCAAAAGGAGTTCCTAAATCTCAACCATGATCATAGTCTTTTAACAGAGGCCTCTTTACACGTCTTACCAGTACCATTACACGATATCGTTAAGTCACGGGTTTTGGAGCGGATGCAACTGTGTCGTATAAAAGGCGTTGCTGTGAACTCAGAATCAAACCAACGAAGATCGGCTGTTGTATGATGACAGGTATTTATAACTGGACTCTTAATCATTCGTTGATCGTGTCGTTTAACCTGCAGCACGTGTGTCGACTTACCTTCAGAAAGGATGTCTCTATAACGAATTCGACTATTTCAGAACTGAGGACATAGCTCCAACACCGCATGTATCGATTGCTTGCACCAGGAATCGTTGCTTTACGTCGTTTATTGGACAGGGGCCTTAGTCTCTCAAATGGGTTCAAACCACACCATTTCTCATAACCAAGCTCTCTACACTTGATTGCATTACTGACTCGGACTATCTCTAGACCCAACTCATAATTCGACCCTAAATCCATGAGTAGAACAGTAGATCCTTCTCGACACAACGACTTCATGAACCCGAAATCTTCTGATCCGAACAGAGACTGCCCCTCTATCTCACTCTCAGGACACATCGCGTTCTACTGACATCTCGCCCTTGCTTTCAACCGAGCTCCCATGCCTCCTAAAATTCCCACCCTGCAACCCTCTCTTCTCCTCCTCTCTCTCTCATCTCTGCCTTCTCTCTACCCCTACCTCTTCGTCTCATCTCTCTCTCTCTCTCTCTCTCATCTCTCCTCTCTCTCCCTCTCTCTCTCTGACACTCTCATCTCCTCTCTGTCTAATCTCCTAGCAGCCCCAAACTCAGCTCATGTCAGGATGGCCGAGTTCTAGGCCCAGATCTTCAAGATCTCCATCTGGCCCAATATGGCTGTTCCTGGTCCCCTCGATGGATGCGCCTGCTTCAAATCCACTTCGACAGTGTTTTTAATGCCTCATACCTCTCTAGTCAAAACGCTGTGGGTCAAAGAAGGGATCGCCCAATCACAATACCCAGACGTTTCAACAGTGCAGCTTTCCAGGATTTCTTTTGGATTTCTTCACCACGAACAAGTCTTCTGTCTCCAAATCAGGAGTCTCTTGCATTAGGCCATGTGGACTGGGAGTCAACACTTGCTTGACCATTTGCGTCCTGCTATCTAGATCTACCTCATGGGCTTTCTCTAATCTCTTACACTAAGACTCTTTTACCGAGCTCCTATGAGTCCAAACCAACTCTTTCATAGGGTCTCTCTAAGGGCACCGCTTACACGCTACCATACATTACATATCTTGGACGTCCGTTTTGAGAGCTGTTTCTAGACACTGTGCGTAATAAAGCTTCGTGAGAGACGTAAATCCAACAACTGAATCGCTAATTGTTGATCAGGTATGAACTGACCATAAATCATCTTGACGTCTCTCTTTAGACCTGCGCCTCTCTCTCTGCTGACACCTTGATAATGATGTCGTTTAGCGACTTTCTGTCTCACTATTCCAGAACTGGAGGCACATGCAACTCAGGGACGCTCTCTTCTTATGACACCCAGGGACGCTCTCTTCTTATCTCATAACTGTCTGATCTTTTATTAACATCTTTCTTCGCCCCCTCCTTTCTGTTTACACGTCTATGATCAATGATTCATAACTAAATACGTCATAATACACAGACTGAAGAAAGAGGTTCTACATGATCCATTACTGGCCAATCACAGCCGCGCACACAGCTCCCTGACACTGGGCTGCTCACCCTCTCATACATGTCTCTCCCTCCTCTGTATCGCTCCCTGGTGGTCTAGTGGTTAGGATTCGGCGCTCTCACCGCCGCGGCCCGGGTTCGATTCCCGGTCAGGGAAAGAGCTTTTGTTTTTTCTTATAGAGCAGGAAGGAAAGTTTTGGTCTGTAACATTTCTGGGAGAAAATGCATGAAGCTGCACCATCATAGTGGCTCTTATTTTTAACCCTATACAGCCATTAACCAGTTCAATGCCAAGCCCCCTTTTTTTTGCTTTTATTTTTTTCATCCATGTGGTTTAACCTCTTCACGACACAGTTTACATTTTTGTGTTTTCTTCTTTTTTATTTTTTATTTTTCTGCACACACAAACATAAGAGAGCTAGTTTTTTGTGGGCGTATAGTGGATAAACACACACAACCACACACACACACACACATACACATACATACACAACATACATATTCATACACACTCACATACATACACACACATACACATACATACACACTAACACAAACACACATACATGCACACTCACACACACATGCAACACACCATACATGCACACTCACATACATATACACACACATACATGCACACTCACACACACATACATGCACACTCACACACACATACATGCACACTAACACACACACACATACATGCACACTCACATACATACATACATGCACACACACACATACATGCACACTACATACACATACATGCACACTAACATCATGCACACTCACACTACATGCACACTCACACACACATACATGCACACTCACACACACACATACATGCACACTCACACACATACATGACACTACATACATACACAAATACATCACCCCACCACATACACATACATACACACTCTATACATACACACACATACATACCACTACATACAATCATACACACACACATATACACACACATACATACATCACACACATACATACAACACACATACATACACACATACATACACATACATAACTCACATCACAACACACACATACATACACACACTACATACATACATACATACACATACATACACATACATACACATACTAATACATACACAACAACATACAATAACACAACTACTACACACATATACTATACATACACATGCATACATACACACATACATACACAATACACACATACACAAACGCATACACACACTGCACACATACATACACACAAAAATACACACACATATACATACACACTGACACATACATACACACACGCACATACATACACACATACATACATACATAGACTCACAGTCACACACACATATACACACTCACACACATACACACATTCACACTCACAACACACATATATACACACTCACACACAAATACATAAATACAGTGAGGGAAATAAGTATTTGATCCCCTGCTTATTTTGTAAGTTTGCCCACTGACAAAGATATGAACAGTCTATAAGGGTAGCTTAAATTAACAATGAGAGGTAGAATATCAAAAATAAAATCCAGAAAATCACATTGTCTAAATTATATAAATGTATTTGCATTTTGCAGAGAGAAATAAGTATTTGATCCCCTACAAACCATTAGGAGTTCTGGCTCCTACAGACCAGTTAGACCAGGGGTCCCCAACCTTTTTTGCATCGGGGACCGGCTTCATGCAAGACCGTTCTTCCGGGGCCCGGTGGGGCGGGGCTTTGAACTTATGGGGGGCGGGGGTGGCTATGGAGAAAGATGGCTGCAGTTTATACTGTTTCCTCAAAATGCGGTCACATCTTATTTTCATAGTTATATATACATGCAGCGTCACAGCCCTCCATTATATAATGCAAGCCTCACGGCTCCATATAGTACAATGCAGCTCCACCCTAACATAAAGTTTAAGCAACCTCATACCTTCCATTTTAATAATGCAGCGCGCATACCCTTATTAGCATAATTCTCCCCCCACACACACACATTGCATAACCCTTGTATACTTGTTAACCCCCCACACACACACACACATTGCTCCCTGTATAACCCCACGCACACACACATTCCCCTTGTATAACCCCACCACACACACAACATTGCCCCTTGTATAACCCCCACACACACATTGCCCCATGTATAACCGCCACACACACACACACACATTGCCCCTTGTGTAATCCCCCACACACAGACATTGCCCCTTGTATAACCCCCCCACACACAGACATTGCCCCTTGTATAACCCCCCACACACAGACATTGCCCCTTGTATAACTCCCACACACGCACATTGCCCCTTGTATAACCCCCCCACACACACACATTGCCCCTTGTATAACCCCTCACACACACAGACATTGCCCCTTGTATAACCCCCACACACACAGACATTGCCCCTTGTATAACCCCCACACACACAGACATTGCTGCACTGATTGGCCGACAGCTCCCCTCATACATATGCACGCAGCTGAGGCAGAGGCCTCAGCTCAGAGCGGCATACGGTGGTTCAGGAGGTGAGGGTTGCGATGGGCGGGGACACACTGGGGGCGGGAAGCCGGCAGCTCGCCACGGACCGGGACAAAGACCCCGACGGTCCGCGGACCGGTAGTTGGGGACCCCTGAGTTAGACGCTCCTAATCAACTCATTACCTGCATTAAAGAGAAGTAAATTGTCACCTGTATAAAAGACTCTAAGGCTTTTTCACATAACGATTTTGTGCCTGTCCGTGGGATCCGACTTTGAAGGGGGATCCCACGGACAGGCACGGATCCATACGGATCCCTGCAATCGGATGGCAAATAGCCATCCGATCTGCAGGATCCGTGTGGATCCTGCGGTCCCCTGTCTCTCCCTACTCCTGCCTCCTCCATCTTCTTCCCTCTCCTACTCTATATGATGTGCCCCCGCTATTCTATCTGTGTCCCCCGCTATTCTATCCTCATCTATCCCTATCCTTCCTGTCCTGTCCCTGGGTGTAAAAAAAATAAAAAAACTCATCCGGGAGTATACATTACCTGTCACCGCTCCCACGCTGCCGCACGATCAGGGCTAAAGGACCTGTGATGATGTAAGAGCCCGGTCACATGACCCGGTCAGCTGACCGGGTCATATGACTCTGACATCATCACAGGTCCTTTAGCCCTGATCGTGCGGCAGCGTGGGAGCGGTGACAGGTAACGTATACTCCCGGAGGAGTTTTTTTATTTTTTTTACACCCAGGAGAGGACAGGGGACAGGATAGGGATAGATGAGGATAGAATAGCGGGGGACACAGATAGAATAGCGGGGGCACATCATATAGAGTAGGAGAGGGAAGAAGATGGAGGAGGCAGGAGTAGGGAAAGACAGGGAGATACGGAGCCGACATCGGATCTGAGGTGAACTCAGATCCGATGTCCATAGGCTCCTATGCTGTGGGCACATCGGACAGCCTCGGATCAGCAGTGATCCGAGGCTGTCCGATGTGAGTCACGGACACAAAATCGTAGCAGGCTACGATTTTGTGCCCGTAATTAAATCGGATCGGATGGTGCCAAAATCGGATGCCAATAGTGGCACATCCGTTCCCATCCGATTCCCATAGGGGAACATAGGGTCCGATTTCGGATCCGATTGTATCCGTTTTGAAACAGATACAATCAGATGACCGAAAATCGTTATGTGAAAGCAGCCTAATGCACACAGTCAGTCAGAATTTAAGACCACTTGCACATGTTGAGTATTTGGTGAGTTTTTTATCTCAGGATTTCAAACTCAAAACCAGGAGTGGAACAATCAGAGGAAAAGTATAATAGAAACACGTCACCACTTCTGTATTTATCACCCACTGCTGGTTTTCGCTTACAAATACTGAGGTAAAAAGCTCACCAAATACTGAATGTGTGCACATGGCCTAAGTCTATAAGATGGCCAAGACCAAAGAGCTTTCTAAGGATGTCTGGGCAAAGATCCTAGACCTGCACAAGGCTGAAACGGGCTAAAAAACATTACTAAGACGCTGGGTGAGAAGGAGACAACTGTGGGTGCAATAGTAAGAAAATGGAAGAAATACAAAATGAGGTCAATCAACATTGATCTGGAGCTCCATACAAAATCTCACCTCATGGGGTATCCAGGATCATGAGGAAAGTGAAAGATTAGCCTAAAACTACACGGGGGAACTTGTTAATGATCTCAAGGCAGCTGGGACCACTGTCACCAAGAAAACTATTGGTAACACATTACGCTTTAATGGATTAAAATCCTGCAGTACCCGCAAAATCCCACTAGTCAAGAAGGCACATGTGCCGCCTGTCTGAAGTTTGCCAGTGAACACCTTGATGATTGTGATAGAGATTGGGAGAAGGTGCTGAGGTCAGAGGGGACAAAAATTAGCTCTTTAGCATTAACTCAACTCACTGTGTTTGGGTTAAGAGAAATGCTGCTTATGACCCAAAAAACACCACTGTCACGTCGCCGTCAGACTCAGTGACTGTTATTCCTGCCCCAGCCACTAAGCGGCACCGGATTCTTTCAGCTAGTGGTGCCGGTGATAGAGGGGCCTTGTCCTCATTAGGACCTGCTCCTTTAGTTCCTGCCTCTCTCGCTGGGCATCGCCATGCTCCTCCTGTGGGTGATGCTGGTTACAGGAGAGAGGTCCCTGCAGATGCATCTGGTAGGCACAGGCTTCGTTCCTCTATAAGAAGTGAGGGAGTTGGCACCAGTCATACATCACCATCTGGCCTGGTTGTAGGGGCTGTCCGGATGAGGTCATCAGGCTGTGAGCTCCAGTCTATGGGAGGGGACTGTGCCCTTCAAATACCTTGAGGCCTGTGCTGCAAGCCGACAGATATATTCTTGGTTTTCCCAGCTATCTAGTTTGTGCTGTATTATATTGACTCTGACCTTTGCCTAGATTTTGACCCTTCTACCGCCTGACAATTTTGTACTTTTGCTGCCCTCCTGGTTTTGACGCTGTCTTCTAACTACGCTTTTGGATCCTGACTTTGTCTATTCCCTGACTTCCTATTCTTGTCCCTTCCTGGTGACCTCCCTGCTCCGATCTGCTGCTCACCTATAGACAACTACCTCCTGGGCTCTGCTGTAATTCCAAATCCTTGTACAGGGGTAAAAGGTCTCGGAGTTTCTTGGGGTGCTGCCTTACCAGCAGCTCAACCTTTACAATGGACGGTTGTCACAACCAGTCCCACAGTCAAGCATGGTGGTGTAAACATTATGTTTTGGGGTTGTGTCTCTGCTAAGGGCACAGGACTACCTCACTGCATCAATGGGACAATGGATGGAGCCATGTATCGTAAAATCCTGAGTGACAATTATTTCCCCTACTGTACACACTCACACACACACATACATCCTCACACACACATACGTATAATTACATACACACTCATTGTGGATGTCTCATAGTTAATGTTTTTGTGAACAGGTTATATTTGATCCATATTAACTATTTGGTAACTATGCTTGGGTGTGGTTACATTAAATGAAATGATACATATACCCATTAGTTGTTTTGGCAATTTTGGTAATAAAAAACCAGTACACAATAGATTTACCTCCAAATGTAGAAGATTGCCTGCCCCTCCTGTACCTGTACGTCCTGATCGCCTAGATTTAGTGTACTTGTTCTTGTCTCCCTCATCTCATGTAAAGCGCCATGAACCCAATGGCGCTATATAAATAAAATAATAATAATAATAATAATAATTGCACACTCTCAGCTTTATACATTAGATTAATAAAGATTTACATCTTTTATAATCTGAATGTCTGGATGATTTAAATATGAGTGTCTCCTAGTTAATGATTTTGTGAATAGGTTAGATTGGATCAATATTAACTATAATTATACTTGAGTCTAGTTACATTAAATGAAATAATACATACACCCTTTAGTTGTTTTGGCAATTTTGGGGAAAAAACACAATAATTTTACCTCCAAATGTAGACAATTCCACAAAGATGTTGAATAAAATCCAGAAAAAAACGCAAATCAACAAGTAGAACTCTAGGTAAGTGTACTCTCAGGAGAACACAAATACCAAGAATGATCAGGCAGTGACATGACACGGAATGTTATAGGCTAACATTCTATTGTGACATCACTGTTTGTTGTCTTCCATATATGGTAAGTTATAGCTCACATGATAAATATGCAGGCTGTCAAAACAGTATCCATTACTTCAACTACAAACAGTAAATTTTAGCCTTTTTTTGGCAGCTCACTGTAAAGCGCAGGGTTAAAATTCCCCCTCAAAACATAGTCTATGACTTTGTTGCAAAATTTCAAGATTGCGACGGTGTTGATTCCTTTAGACACACATACACACATATACACACTTTGTTACTTTTATGTGCATGATCCTTGTTCCATGCAAAAACAATCACAAAAAAAGGAGCAAAAACGCAGTGTGAACATGGCCTAATACTGACAAAAATGGGGAAAATAAAGGAAATATTTTTCTGTTTTTTAATATTTTTTGTGACCACAAAGCACTAGTAAAATACATTTCAAATTATGTTCCCTTTACCATAACAATTATTGTTTTTTCCTTACAGGCGCTTTGCTGACAATTATAAAATGGTCTATTTTCCAGAGGAATCGGGCACTACTCTGTTATATGACCAGAATATGGCAGCCAGCAATTTGGCACAAGTAATGAGGTGAAGTGCGGAAACACCGTGAAATATGGGCATTGCTCAGTTCTATGAAACATGGAATTATCGGAGGATATAGAAAGAGCAGCACTCACCCAAAGATTCCGGCATCAGTCTTTGTTACCAGCTTTACATGAACACAAGTGCAGGGAGGGGTGGGAAGACGGACAACGGTCCAACATGTCGTACCAGATAGGTACTTCTACAGGTCCTTCACCCGTAGAAGTACCTATCTGGTAGGAAACGGTGGACCGTTGTCCGTCCTCCCTCCCCTCTCTGCACTTGTCTTTATGTAAAGCTGGTAATAAAGACTGATGCCGGAATCTTCGGGTGAGTGCCGTTCTTTCTATATCCTCCGAAAATTATAAAATGGGATACTGGAGCTAGCTGTGTGGGTACGAGTAGTTTAGAGCAGACAATAGCTAACACAATTTGCATCCCTAAGAAGGTGATAGTGCAGCAGGTATTTCAGATCTGCCCTGTGTAATGGCTGATCGTGTATAACACTTCGTTACCTAGAGGATATACTGTATTTTTCAGACTATAAGATGCACTTTCTTTCCCCAACTTTTCGGGGAAAGTGGGGGGTGCACGTCTTATAGTCTGAATGTACCGTGATGAAGTCTGTGCTGTGCTGTGGCTGGAGCGGCTTTGGAGCGGTGTACGGAGGCTGGGGCATTCTGCAGCTGCCGCCTGTGATCACGTGGGCCCACTCATTAGGCTAATGTAATATTCACTGCATTGCACTGAATATTACATTAGCTTAAATAGCAGGGACCGTGATCACAGGCGACAGCTGCAGCAGCCGCGATGTTGTTTCTGCATATTGATGTTCACTGTTCACCAAGCACATGGCATGGGGGACAGTGAGTATACCGTACGACTACGCTCACCCTCTTCATCGATCCCACCTGCAACACATTCAGTGATGTCCTCCTATGTAATGCTGAACGTGGTGATCAGTGTGTAGAGTGGGCGCACAGTGATGACGTCACTATCCGGGCGCCCGCTCTATGCACATATATATATCCTTTGCTGACAATTTTTGCTGTGTATTTTATACTGTATCGGCGAGTGGTGTCCAGAGAATAATTATGTCTCTTCTTTTAACTATTTACATGCAGTAAAATAGCATTTTTCGAGATGACAAGTCACCCCGAGGCAATTTTCCCTGTTTTTCCCTCCCCTTCTTCCAAGAGCCATAACTTTTTTATTTTCCCGTCAATATGAACATATAATAGCTTATTTTTTGTAGGACGAGTTTTGAATGATATCATTTATTTTACCATATAGTGTACTGAAAAACAGGAAAAAATAACAAGTGCAGTGAAATTGCAAAAAAAGTACGGTAATTACACAATTTTTGGAGGGGGGGTTTAATTCATAATGTTCACTATATGGTAAAACTGACGTGTTGGTATGATGCCTCGGGTCAATATGAGTTCATACATACCAAACATGTATAGTTTTACTGGTATCTAAGTGTGAAAAAAAATTCTAAAGTTTTTAAATGAAAAGAATTGCGCTGTTGGGCCTTTTTTCGAGACCTGCAGAGTTCTCATTTTTGGGATCTGGGGTGTGTGATGGATTATTTTTTGCATCTTGAGCTGACGTTTCTAATGATACCATTGGATAGATGAGCTGTTTTTTTCGTCTGCTATTGCATATTATTGCAATGTTGCAGCGGCTAAAAATATGTAATTTTGTCATCTGAACTTTTTTCCATTACACAGCTTACAGATCTGATTAATTGATGTCATATTTTGATAGATCGGGCATTTCTGAACTCGGCGATACCCAATATGTGTATTTTTTCTTTTTTAGTAGTTTTATTTTCACTGGGGTAAAAGAGGGGTTATTTAAACGTGTTTTTTTTTCATTTTTATTAAAACTTTTTTTACTTTTACTTCATTTTACACTGCCCCTTAGGGCACCTCAGCACCACACAGTGCGCTCGCTTGTGTTATGTAGAAAGATGCTTCAGCATCCCTCTGCACAGCACAAATGATCACATTCTGCCAGTGTTACAGTGTAGGGAATAATGATAAAGGGAATAGCAGTTACGGGAAAAGTGACCAGGGAAGACTAGTCTGACCCTAGTCTAGGAACCCTGAATGGCCCTGATCCCAAAGGTATCTCTGATGGTGAGAAGCTCGTGCTTCCAGCCTCTCCCTAAAACTCCTCCACAGCCCTCCCTATTCCACCCTCACCTCCCTCCACAGAACCTGGGATACAGCAACTCCAAAGGAAAGGACATCAGCTACACAAACACACAGGTCAGCACAGCACGGCTTCCAGGCATAGAGTGAGACTCAATCAGCAGCACCACCTGGTGGAAGGAAACGCTACTTAAAGGCTAGGGGGAAGGGAGCCCAGGTGAGTCAAACATTAACCCCTCGACCAGCAGCCAAACCTCATGATGAATGCAGTTCTGGAGTACAACACAGGAGGCAAAGACCCTCACAATAGTCAGCCATGCAGCTCTTAAATACAAACACATACACAGCAGCATCCAGCAATGTCAGCGCTAACTAAACGCATGACAGTACCCTCTCATTTAAGAGAGAGACCTCCGGACTCGAATACGGCACATCCGAAATAAGTCCACATCCCCTGAGCGACGAGATATGAAGGATATTACAGTTGCCGATATCCGAAACGGTCCTATAACCCAGAACCAGGAGCCCCAGCAGAACACCTCCACCTGACGTGTTTGGACAACACCCACACATACTCATTAACTCTCAGGTCTGGACCTGCACATTTATTTCGAAATCTGCGGTCACAGGTAGAGGGCACACATCCAGGACTGTAGCGTCCCCCCGGGGCCCAGGGTTCCCTCCCCTGGAGTGCACAGCAGGAACCACCGTCCCTCCCCAGTTTCCTCCTCCTGGAACGACGCCTAGACCCACCATTAATCTGAGGCATAGTCTGGACTCCAATATAACTTTTAATGAATATTTGTTAAAATAACAAACAGTGTTTTCACACCCAGTGTCTATAAAACACACACATCAAACAGGGGTGGGATGTATCCCTAGTCAGGCCCTGTTTTCTTATACTGCCTAGCAACGGAGTTTTAACACCTAAATTATATGGTGTCCCCGTACCACGACGGCTGTCCCTATATTGCGTCACCTATATACAGGACCCAGCCAAAACATTCATCCATGCTAGAGTAAGGTGCTATCTGATGACATGGGTCAAATCCCAATGTCCCTTCAAACCCTTGCTATCAATGGGATTAATACTTTAGTGGGGTGATATGGTATTTTACTTGTATCAGATAGTCCTCTTATCAGTCATAAGGTTATTAGGCAGTGTATCATCCAGCCCGGTCACCATAAGGGCCCCCTGTAGTAAAGTGTAATAACAGGGGTACACAATGTATCTGTAAAGGACTATAACGAGTGGACCGGCTACTCAATGGGCCACAACCCCTTCCACCCTCATACCATAATTATCTCCAACCACTAGTAATCCCCCTATGTGAAGCAGGGATAACAATGATCATTGAGGGATTATTTATCACCTCACAACACCATGGGAAATGTCGACAGTATATACTAGTTGATACAACTTATCTTATTGCACGCTGTCCCAAATACACTCGACGCGTTTCCACCCACTCAATGGATCGTGGGTTTCATCAGGAGTGACAGTATGACACGGATACCAGAGAGACCTCCTTCTGTCCTCTGTGTGCGCTGGCAGGGGCATACAATCAAGCCTCCTGTCCACTTGATAATGGCGCCACCAGCGACCCGGAGATCCGCTCCTTTTATCCCCGTCTCTTGTCAGTGTGAGGCTAGGGAGGCGTGTCCGCGTGCGCTCCACCATAGCGCTTCCTCCGGTCTGCGGGTCACAGACCGGAATAGCGTCACCGCATCCCAGCGTTCCCCTGTCACGAGTAGGCGTGGAGCATTGCGTTCCACCGCCCGTCGCGACTTCCGGTTTGCGTTCCAAATACCGGAAACGCATCACCGGAGCAGGGGAACGCCCCCAGAAGCCTCGCAAATACACAGTGCGCATCAATACCTCAGTGCTACTGTGTGTGCGGCTGGATGAGAGAGAATTTAAGGGGGGGGGGGAGCGAATATGGTTATCTGTATTGTTTTATGTGTTTCACACTGCCATAGTGAAACACATATTTTTTGGTTATGCATCCTAATTATTTATAGTGGGTACTTTTTGCACACAGAATGGGGGTACCCAATAATCCCCATATGTTATCACCATTCCTGTATCCCACTATATGGATTATATATCAATTACAGTATGCAGCAAATACTTCCAAAGGGAACCATTGCATACATTTCCAAAAAAACACCCCCCTTTTGGGCAGCTCATACCTCAAAAACCCCAGTCACCTCAAACCTCAAACCCTCCCCATAGATCTTCTTACTGGGTGGATGTGGTGTGCACCCCTCGAACCACCTCACACTTTAGTTCTGCAAAACTAAGTGTCCCAACTATATGTCTCAGTGTATGTAGACACCAATTCAGATATATTGGTCCAGAAATCAGACCATACAGATACATATCCAGTCTCCTTTCTCGGAGTAATAGGTATTCGACACGACCTCCGTACCGTTACTCGATCCTAAGTAGTCTAATAATAGAGACCAAATGCCAACCCCCAAGACCAATTCATATATCTCAAAAAACGAAGTTTCACAAGAACGGAGTGTACAGAATCTGCTCGTTGAGGCCGGCCAAGCCCGTAGATACGGTCCTGTATATCCATTTGGTTTCCCTTTTTAAGATCTCCTTATCCCAATCGCCACCGCGTTTTGGTCTCTCTATCACCTCTAGGGCCTGAAATCTCAGACAACCCATATCGCCTCCATGCACCTCCCTAACGTGTCTAGATATTGATGTGTCCCTTTCATTCCGAATATCACCCAAATGGTCTCCTATCCGTCTCTTTAGTTGTCTCTTAGTTTTTCCTACATAGTCCATAGGACAGGAGCATTGGCATAGGTAAACGACCCCTTCAGTTCTACAGTTAGCGAATTGTCGGTTCGTAAATGTTTCTCCTGTAGTACTACTCCTTGCGGTCTTTGTTACCCTGATGTAATCACAAAAAGAACATTTTCCACATCTGAAAGTGCCTGCCTGTCTTTGTTTAAGACCATGTGTATGAGGATATTAGATGATCAGACCACGTATACTAGACTCAAAAAGGACCCAACAGAGGTGTTTCAATGCGAATTAGAGACAATCCTAACGGAGGCATTTGAAGAGGGGAGCATATCCAAGAAGGAGAAGGAGTTCTTGTACAACAAATATCCAACCATGGCTGTTTTTTATTCCCTTCCCAAAATACACAAGGGGCTTAATCCATTGAAGGGCCGCCCCATAGTATCGGGGATCAACTCAGGTACACAGAATTGTGGAATCTACCTGGACAAAATCCTCCGGAATTTTGTCACCAGTTTGCCATCATATATACGGGATACATTGGACCTGATTGGGAAATTGGATGGCATTTCGGTGGATTCTGCTGTACAGTTAGCCTCCATTGATGTGGAGGCACTGTACAGCAGTATACCCCATGAAATGGGATTGAGGGCAGTGGAATATTATTTAAACAGTCTCTATTATTAGACTACTTAGGATCGAGTAACGGTACGGAGGTCGTGTCGAATACCTATTACTCCGAGAAAGGAGACTGGATATGTATCTGTATGGTCTGATTTCTGGACCAATATATCTGAATTGGTGTCTACATACACTGAGACATATAGTTGGGACACTTAGTTTTGCAGAACTAAAGTGTGAGGTGGTTCGAGGGGTGCACACCACATCCACCCAGTAAGAAGATCTATGGGGAGGGTTTGAGGTTTGAGGTGACTGGGGTTTTTGAGGTATGAGCTGCCCAAAAGGGGGGTGTTTTTTTGGAAATGTATGCAATGGTTCCCTTTGGAAGTATTTGCTGCATACTGTAATTGATATATAATCCATATAGTGGGATACAGGAATGGTGATAACATATGGGGATTATTGGGTACCCCCATTCTGTGTGCAAAAAGTACCCACTATAAATAATTAGGATGCATAACCAAAAAATATGTGTTTCACTATGGCAGTGTGAAACACATAAAACAATACAGATAACCATATTCGCTCCCCCCCCCCCTTAAATTCTCTCTCATCCAGCCGCACACACAGTAGCACTGAGGTATTGATGCGCACTGTGTATTTGCGAGGCTTCTGGGGGCGTTCCCCTGCTCCGGTGATGCGTTTCCGGTATTTGGAACGCAAACCGGAAGTCGCGACGGGCGGTGGAACGCAATGCTCCACGCCTACTCGTGACAGGGGAACGCTGGGATGCGGTGACGCTATTCCGGTCTGTGACCCGCAGACCGGAGGAAGCGCTATGGTGGAGCGCACGCGGACACGCCTCCCTAGCCTCACACTGACAAGAGACGGGGATAAAAGGAGCGGATCTCCGGGTCGCTGGTGGCGCCATTATCAAGTGGACAGGAGGCTTGATTGTATGCCCCTGCCAGCGCACACAGAGGACAGAAGGAGGTCTCTCTGGTATCCGTGTCATACTGTCACTCCTGATGAAACCCACGATCCATTGAGTGGGTGGAAACGCGTCGAGTGTATTTGGGACAGCGTGCAATAAGATAAGTTGTATCAACTAGTATATACTGTCGACATTTCCCATGGTGTTGTGAGGTGATAAATAATCCCTCAATGATCATTGTTATCCCTGCTTCACATAGGGGGATTACTAGTGGTTGGAGATAATTATGGTATGAGGGTGGAAGGGGTTGTGGCCCATTGAGTAGCCGGTCCACTCGTTATAGTCCTTTACAGATACATCGTGTACCCCTGTTATTACACTTTACTACAGGGGGCCCTTATGGTGACCGGGCTGGATGATACACTGCCTAATAACCTTATGACTGATAAGAGGACTATCTGATACAAGTAAAATACCATATCACCCCACTAAAGTATTAATCCCATTGATAGCAAGGGTTTGAAGGGACATTGGGATTTGACCCATGTCATCAGATAGCACCTTACTCTAGCATGGATGAATGTTTTGGCTGGGTCCTGTATATAGGTGACGCAATATAGGGACAGCCGTCGTGGTACGGGGACACCATATAATTTAGGTGTTAAAACTCCGTTGCTAGGCAGTATAAGAAAACAGGGCCTGACTAGGGATACATCCCACCCCTGTTTGATGTGTGTGTTTTATAGACACTGGGTGTGAAAACACTGTTTGTTATTTTAACAAATATTCATTAAAAGTTATATTTTAGAAGTGCACTTTAAGTAAGAGATACTATTTAAACGGGAGTCACAATTATCATATAAGTTAAAGATAAATAGTCTGGACTCCACCCCCTTTTCCAGGCTCACTCCCAGTCACTTCTGGAAGCGGGGTAGGAGTCGGTGCAACCAGTACGGTAGAAATAGGTGTAGCGAGGCAATTACTCACACAGAAAGCGCCCCAAGTTACAACCTTTCTGGCCCGCCAGTCAATCACTGGGTTGTGTTTCTCCAGCCATGGAAGGCACAATACAATGGGAGTGGGCAGGTTCTCCAAGAGGTGACAGGACAGAATCTCCTGGTGGAGAGTCCCTATGCTCAGGTTCACATTATGCACCACTTGGGAGAGGACCTTTTGGCTGAGTAGAACTGAGTTGATCGAGGTGATGGGAATGGGTCTCACTAAAGCACTGCTGGTGAGATGTTGAGCCCGAGCAAAGCGAGAATCAATCAAATTAACCCCTGCTCCGCTATGGACCAGAACTGGCACAGTCTCGGTCTTACCATCTATCACCACCATAGCAGACAGTGTGAACGGAGACTTAGCGAGGAAGGAAAGAAACTCTCTGGTCGTCTCCTTCTGAACGGCCTGAGGTAGGCTGCTTCTGAGACTGCGTAGTCTTGGAGCGAAGTGGACAAACCTTAATAAAATTGCTCAGATTTTCCACAGAAAAAACATGCTCTGCCCACTTGGTGAACAGTAGCCACAGGAGGTTTACCACGATAACCTACTGCCCCCAACTGCATGGGTTCATCGGGTATAGTCTCATCAGCAAGGATAGGTACAGGAGACGAAGCAGGTCTCGGTCTCTCCCTTAGGCGACAGTCAACCCATATGGCTAGGGACATCGCAGCCTTCAAAGACTCAGGTGCGGTGTACTGAACCAGGGTGTCTTGCAGCCTAGCTGACAAACCCAAGCAGAACTGACCCGGAGGGCTGGGTCGTTCCACTGGGTGTCAGTCGCCCATCTCCGAAACTCCGAGCACTACTCCTCCATTGCTCGTGTGGCCTGTTTGACTTTACAGAGATTAGACTCCGCAAAGGTCACCCTATTTGTTTCACTATACACCTGAGCCAGAGCAGCAAAAAACCCGTCCATCGACCGCATCGATGGTGAGTCGGCCGGGAGGGAAAAGGTCCAGGTCTGTGGGTCCCCCGATGAACGGGGCCAGAGCCAGAAATAAAGTTTACAGGCTTCACGGAAAACCTATCTGGAAGAGAGACCTTGGGTTCTGGCATGGCCTGAGCATGAGCCGACGCCAGGTAACCCACGACTTGCTGCAGCTGTTACACTACCTGAGTTCGCAGACCAGTTACCTCTTCAGAGATGGTCTGCATCAGGCGAGAAAATGCATCAGCTGAGGCAGTCTGAGACATAGTGTCTCAAGGAAAAAGGTATGGCTGCTGATAATGTCACAGTGTAGTGAGAATGCTGATGAGGGAATGGCAGTTATGGGCAGGGTGACCAGGGAAGACTAGTCTGACCCTAGTCTAGGAACCCTGAATGGTCCTGATCCCGAAGGTATATCTGGTAGTGAGAAGGTTTGGGCCTCCTGCCTTTCCCTAAAACTCCTCCACCAGCCACACATACTCATTAACTCTCAGGTCTGGACCTGCACATTTAGGCTCGATCATGTGGACGGGGAGGGCCTGTTGCTATGGTGGGCGGGGTTGTTTCTATGGAGGGCAGACTTGGAGTAGAGTAGAATGACACTACCAGATAACATTATCATGGCAGCACACACCCTCTGGTCGTTCTCTTCAGAAGCAGATTACTGTTATCTCAGGAACACTGCAGAATACTGACACAAAGTACATTAGTGATTGTCAGCATTAGGCAGGCTGGATATACACTGAGAATATGTCACAAGCCCGGACAACCCCTTTAAGGATTTTTCTGTGTTTGTTTTTTTGACTTAAAGGATGAGTAATAGGAATGTCTCATAGACATTCATCTCTAATCCAGGACGTGATGACAGCTGTTATTTCTCATAAATGACAGCTGTCATTTATCATATATTTTACCCAATTACCACTGTACCAGGACAATCGGGAACATAGTGTTTTCACACCCATCCTCCTCTCCACGTACTGTGCAGCAGCTATCCCCATCACTACTCATACTGTGCCACAACCATCCCGTCACTCCACATATTGAGCCGCAGCCATCCCTGTTTACTTCACATACTGTGCCGCAGTCATCCCCCTCTCACTCCATATACTGTGCAGCTGCTGTGGCGCCCTGCTCCTGCAGGTAGCCACAGCCTTCCCTACTGCACAGCTGGGTTTCCACAGCACGTACCTACTATCTGCAACACCTTCCACCCCGTCACAGTAAGGGGAGCTAGACTCACTGACTTTAGGTGAGATCCCCTATAAATACTGTTGCTGGGGGAGGAGTTAGTCAGAGTGTGCAGATGCTAGGAGAGCTGCAAAGACATCCTAATGATCAGTGCCACAGTTAGGCCCGAACCAGTGACCCGGAGTGGCCCTTCTGCCGTTGAGCCAAGCTTAGAAGTGGGGACAGAAGGCACGGAGCTTAGACAAGGGAGTAGAGAAACTAGTGGAAGTTTACCCAAGACGTACCGGACTTTGGGGATCCGCACCTGCAGGAACACTTTAGGACTGCAGAAAACCCCAACACACCGTAGAGACTTTAGTCACCCGGTCCCCCTGCGTACCCAGCAAGAGGGAGCCAGACACCATAGTGTGGAATCACACAGCAGTGATCATAAAGGGTAACCCGTGGACCGCGGAGGAGGAGATAGAGGACCAGAGAAAGTGAGGAGGCCAGTCGTGTTGCATACAGACAGGGCTTCAGAGACAACAGGGAACCTGAGGAGGTCTTATACCCACTTGCTGTGGAGACTCACTGTGCACCTGGTCACCCGACAGTGCTCTGGACATCTTTACCTGTGAATACCATCAGTAATGGCCACTTTACACACACCAACTTATCTGTCCAACTTCTGAACAACTTACTGGTTGCAGTGAAATCATGGACATATTGTTCCATTTGTACACAGCCACAAAATGGAGCAATGTGTCCATGATTTCACTGCAACCAGTAAGTTGTTCAGAAGTTGGACAGATAAGTTGGTGTGTGTAAAGTGGCCCTAATAGGTTAAAGAGACTTTCAGAGTGTGTGTGTTATTTCTCTCCTTCCCCAGCCTCCCTATAGACTACCTTACTGCTTCTTACCCTGGCTTCAAGTCCCACTCCAAGCTGCCCCTTTTCTCTACGCTGCCCCACAGGTCCAGATCCACCTGTAGGGAGCTTTGCCATTCCTGCCGCAATACCATCGCCCTCTGGAGGACTGTGGCGGAGCTGGTGACCCATCACCAGGTACTACAGGTGGCGTCACGTGATAACTCTTATCCCCTGTACATAACCCCTCTATTGAAGTGTCACCCAGGCCACGGGCTCAGGCACCGCCACCAGTGACATCCCTGCGAACTCCTCCGAGCCTGATAACCGAGTACCCCAGGGCCTGGGGCTCGACACTTGCCAACCCTCCTCACTCCATATACTGTGCCGCAACCATCACCCCTCACTACACATACTGTGTCGCAGCCATCACCCTCATGCCACATACTGTGCCGCAACCATCCCCCTTCACTACACATACTGTGCCTCAGCCATCCCCCCTCACTCCACATACTGTACTGCAACCATTCCCACTTCACATACTGTGCTGCAACCATCCCTCTCACTGCATATTGTGTTGCAGCCATCCCCCACTCCACATATTGTGCTGCAGCCATCCCCCTCACTCCACATACTGTGTCCCAGCCATCCCCCATCACACATACTGAGCTGTAACTATCCCCCCTCCACATACTGTGCTGCAACCATCCCCCCTCACTTCACATTCTGTGCCGCAGCCATCCCCCCCCACATAATATGGCTACATACAATCGGCACAACACAGTGATCAAATTATATATAGGGATCAGTAAATAGCGTAAAAATATGGCGTGACTTATTTTTCTAGATTCAATCTATAAAAAATTTAGTAAATATGTACAGCAGGGAGGGGGTTTGGGTGGAGTTTTTAGTGGGTGTGATAGCTGCGACTTACAGGCCAGTGCAATGCATGATGGGACTTGTAGTAATAGAAACGGGAAGTCAGGGGAGGAAGTTTTCTATTAATCCCATGAGAGGTTAACATTTCTTTCCAAGTATAGAAAACAAATAGGCGGCACTCACCGTGTGTTCGTAGGTGCTTTCTTTATTGAAGAGGTGCGGGGAGGGGGTGCATGAAGGTACAGACGACAGGTCCTGTTTCGCGGTTTGCCCGCTTCTACAGGACCTGTAGAAGCGGGCAAACCGCGAAACAGGACCTGTCGTCTGTACCTTCATGCACCCCCTCCCCGCACCTCTTCAATAAAGAAAGCACCTACGAACACACGGTGAGTGCCGCCTATTTGTTTTCTATACTTGGACTGTAAATGCTTGACTGGCTGATGCAGGCGTAGCACCACCAGGTGGCTGGGGATAAGACAGCGGTCTGTCTTTATGGAGAAATAAGAAAGACCAATAGCCCTGAAGGTGCCCGGTGCCCCTACCTTTCTATTAACATTTCTTTAATAACTTGATGTTTGTTTATGATAAAATAAATCAAGCAAATTGAATGTGATTTCATGAGAAAACTGTGCCGATATCTAGTGAGTACTCAGACCAGAGTTCGAGTCCTGGCCGAGGCAGATATCTAGTGAGTACTCAGACCAGAGTTCGAGTCCTGGCCGAGGCCTATATCTAGTGAGCACTCAGACCAGAGGATGAGTCCCGGCCGAGGCCTATATCTAGTGAGCACTCAGACCAGAGGATGAGTCCCACCCGAGGCCGATAACTAGTGAGAACTCAGACCAGATGATAAGTCCTGGCCAAGGCCGATATCTAGTGAGCACTCAGACCAGAGGATGAGTCCCGGCCGAGGCCTATATCTAGTGAGCACTCAGACCAGAGGATGAGTCCCGACCGAGGCCGATAACTAGTGAGAACTCAGACCAGAGGATAAGTCCTGGCCAAGGCAGATATCTAGTGAGCACTCAGACCAGATGATAAGTCCTGGCCAAGGCCGATATCTAGTGAGCACTCAGACCAGAGGATGAGTCCTGGCCGAGGCCAACCTCTGGAGAGCAGTGAGTGTTGCATTTTAATTTATTCACTGCATCCAGGGGGAGGCCCCCACCTCTCAGGACAAAGTGCATCACAGGTGGGACGCGGGACTTAAGCCCTCATATCGGGACAGTCCTGCAGAATCCGGGATGGTTGGTAGGTCTGGATAAATGGTTATTCAAAAAAGTCACATTAAGTTATAACAAGAAATGTTGCCAAATATGGAGTGTATAAATAACCTAATATGCGTGATAGTCATATTCAAGACACAAAAAGACAAGGAAGGTAGAAACAAAATATTTATTCAACAAAATTGTAATTATGGCAGACACACGTAAAGTGACTTCTTACAACCGTGTAGGATCAGTGTGTGATAATCCGGATCCCAGATCACAAATATAACGTATTCAATAATTTTCTAAAAGACTGCTCGGTGCCTTGGCAAGTCTGTATCCTACAATAAAAGTTAATGTCCACCTTTACCTACCATGTGTTATGTCACTAACTCAACAAGGTTGGATATTACATCCTGCCAGATTTCTAAACCCATCTTTACATTGGTTCGGCCACTTTCACATCAGCATTTCTCGGCACTTGCGGCAGATTCGGCAGTTTACCGTATCTGCCGCTAGCCTGAACACTTGCGGCAAGACTGCATTCAACCTAATGTATTCCCTATGGGACTTGCGGCCATGCACTGCACTAGCGGTTTTGCATTTGCGGTAAGTCCAAAAAAAACGCAGCTAGACTCATTTTTTTTGACTCGCCACAAGTACCGCACATGTCCGCAAGTCCCATAGGTAATACATTAGACCAAATGCAGTCTTGCCGCAAGTGTTCCGGCTAGCGGCAAACTGCCGGATCTGCCACGAAACGCTGATGTGAAAGTGGCCTTAGAGGTTAATTATTTCAGTTTTCAACCTCAAAATCCACTTTTTTCATCAGTTTCCAAATGAAAGTTATTTAAAATTACTAATAAAATTGTGAAATCTTTATGGGTGTCCCAATTTCAGTGCTTGAAGTTGCACAGAAGCTTCACTACAATTTGCATTTTGACACAGGGGGAGTTTTTTTCCCCTCTTCTCTGCATTGATAATACACTTCAGGGGAGCTGTCTATCCAGGTCAGTTCATTAGCTAAGCCAGTCCCCTTTGTCTCTGCATTAAGAGTTGATTTGATCTAGTTGTACATTTATGGTGTCTTCCTCAAGAATGTATCCCCGTCACATTCTGCTGTCAGTGGAGGGGTGGTCCAAGGGCCAACTGAATAGATATTCGGACCAACCCTTCCACTTACAGAGGTGCAGGTCAGGGCCTCGCTCTCAAGGTAGATGCAAGTTGCATTGCTGGGACTCCTATTACTATGCAGTTGTAGCATATTCTGTGCAACACCCCTTTAAAACGAATTTGTCAGGTCAAAAATCCATATGTAACTGATATCAGTTTCTAATTCCTTTCTCCAAGTTCTCCCTATTCATGTATTTCTATTATTTATACTTCCCTCCTATCCTCTGTAAACTTCAAAATAAAAGATTAATTTCATCTGTCAATCACAGTAAGTTCTCTGCTGCCCACTCCTCGAGGAATGAATAATCATGCATCATTACACTGTCGTACCCTCCTGTAATCTGTTATACTGTGTGACTCATTGCAGAAAGAGAAAGGGAGGAGGAGGTGTGTGTTTAGTTGCAGCTCTGACCTCTTCAGCAAAGAGCACAGAGGGGAGGGACAGAATACCAGCTTGGATAGGCGTGGATATCTAAATAATAACATTTACAGAGAAGCACTAGTCGACTGTGAAAGTAATGGACAGGACTAATGCAGCAGCTACCTGCAGGGTGTGAAGGTGCTTATAGCAAGGAAACTACAAACACTACAATAATGATTTTAAATGTTTTTAAAAGAGCTGCCCAGTACTATTTAAGGGTACTATTAGTAGCATACTGAAAAATAACTTGACAGAGTCCCTTTAAGCTATGATGGAGAAAGGGGACTGGCTTAGCTTTTCATCCCGTCACAGAGGGGGAAAGACTTTTTATTTGTTAGAATAACATTAGTACCTCAACATCTGGGACCATAAAGATTTTGCAAGGTAAGAATAGTAGTTTTGTTAGTTCATTTAATGCACATGGAGGGAGCACTGACAGCCTCTTTATAGGGTTATTCCCAACATGGAAAGTTATCTCCCTCACCACATGATAGGTAATTACTTGCAAATCTGTTGCAGTCTGATGCTGAGACTCCACCAATCCCAAAAATGGAGGCTCTGAAGTAACCTATCAGAATGAAGCAGCATATCCGCACCGCCACGCCATTCATTGTCTTTGCCGAAGATTGCGAGCTACGCCCTTACTTCAAGTAGTTCTGCACAATATGGGACAAGGACCACCACCGATGTGCAAGTTATAACCTGTCTTGTGGATTTCTCAAACAATATAATCATTCGAGTATAGGAAAACGTACTGTGGTTGTCCAACTTTATCCCTAACTTTATTATGTGGGTCACACAAAGCAATGGCTGAATGTGTGTTGCCAGAAACATGAAGATACCGTAATGCCGCATATAATGGGAGACGTTGACAGGATAATGTATTCACTGGGGTATAATGATGCCCTATCCAAAACAAATATATTTCTTTGTCCTTTCTTTCTATGTTCTAATCTAACAAAGGTTCAAAACTCTGTGCAGATACATTACATGTGCTAACGTGTCACAGTAGTCAGAAGAGAAGCTCCAAATTGCCTGTGTAGACCTAGGTTAAAGATTACTACTGGAATAGGGACTGGAAGTCCTTAAAGATTAATACCTAAAATATTAAGTTATCCCCTACCCACAGGGGTATGAATACTTGAACCCCTACAATTAGGGCTCTGGAATGGAGGAACCAGGCTCTGCCAAGACCCATCTGTAATTGAGCAAAGGTGCTCATAAGCAACCTTCACTGCGTTCACTGTCTAGAGACTGGCTGGAAATAGCCCAAGCGTTGCAGCCTACTGTTTCTGGCAGTCCCACAGACAATGAATAGAGCGAAGGTCGGGTAAAGCGCCTTTGCTGAATTAAAGTATAACTATCATCCTATAAAAGTTGTAAAAACTGAAAGGCAAAATCGCAAAAGGTTTGACAATGTACAAAGTGTTTTTTCTGCCCATCGAGTTGAGCACAATAGAGTAAGGAATGTGAGCTGCTGAAGGTCCACGGGCTACAGCACCAATAATTGCAGGAGATGGGAAAAGGGTGGTTATCCTGCGTTGCTAACGGACAGATTAAATCTTACAACTTCAAATCAATGAGTGGTTTTAGTCGATCAACTCGTTTCGAAGTCTCCGACGTCTACTGTATATCAGATTGTGGTTGAGATCCTGATGAAGAAGTTGGAGACTTTGAAACGCGTTGGTCAATAAAACCACTATAGATATGGAGTTGTAAGATTTCATCTGTCCGTTAGCAGTGCAGGATAATCACCCTTGTTCCCATTCCTGCATTTTAGAACAGCTGTTATATATTACAGGCACTACATAGTGTTTCTAATCGGTGGGGGTCCAGACCCCAAACATTGCTCCCGTATGAGCTGTGTGCATAGCATGGTGTATGGGCGCTATAGTAAGCCGATGAACCTGTACACAACTGTGAGAGTCAATATGCAGACCCATAAAATTATTGACCCGCACACATTATGCGTCAGGCCAGAGCTGCGGACTTCAGAGCAGTGTTGTGACTTATCAGGATCTGGATGTCAGATAAGTATACAGCACCTGAAATATATATAAAACGTAGTTTTAGAAAAGCTGAACCAGGGTTCAAGAGCCCTCAATTCATGATCACAAGTGGTCCCTGTGGGTCAGACCCCCCCAGCAATCAGTAACATATTTGCTATTCTTTTGAGACAACACTTTTTAAAGGGAGTCTGTGAATAGTTTTTTTTCCCATATAAAGTGTGGCCACCACCAGAAAGCCCTTATATACAACACTATAGAATATTGTACATAAGACCCCCAGGCCGATCTGCATAACATGAAAAAGACCTTTTCTTATACTCAGGCAGTCCAGTTTCAACGGCATCGCTGGTCTTGATCCGAGGCCTCCTCTCTTCTTGCTTCAAGTGGATGACGTGTCCTATGTCATCCACACAGTGCCCTACATTGTGATATCACCTGAGGAAGACGGCCTGTAGACTGTCGAAACATGTTGTGGCGTATAGGAAACATCTTAATAAAGTTTGGATGCTTTAATATAAGATTAGTAATCCTCTCCTTCTTAGCGCTCCATTAGACCGCCTTTTATTTTGTCTACATTGTGCTCCTGCACACATGCACTCCTCTCTGCCCTGCCAAGGGCATACCAAAGTTTTATAGTGCGCCTGTGCGGGTGTTCTTTCACCTTTCCCAACACCTGTGCACTACAGTACTTTACTCTGCCTCGGCAAGATGAAGAGGAGTGCGTGTGCGCAGGAGGGAATAGAGGGAACTGTATGGATGATGTAGGATGCATCATCCCCATGGCGCAAGAAGAGAGGAGGCGCTAACTAAGATTAATGACGCCTGTCAGACCAGACCACCCTAAAGGCGAATATAGTAAAAGCTGTTTTTTACATTATAAAGATTGGCCTGGGGACTTATGCACAGTATTCTAGAATTTTGTATATAAGGCCTTACCGGGTGGTGGCTGCAGGTTATATGGAAAAATCTGGTGACAGGCTCACTTCAACGTTTTTAGACAGTATGGAGGAGTATAGGGACACAATGTTGGATCTACACACAACTCAAGTTTTATATGCAAACCAGATAAGCCACAGACACTTACAGAAAGTGCCAACATTAGGCTGAGGTGCCATTCTCTATCTCCTATCAAGAGATCGTCCTTGCTTGACACATCTTGGTTTAATGGGCACAGCCTTGATCAGTAGACTTGAGTTGTCCTCAACAACACGTGATAAACACACATCAGTCTTCACAGGCTGCATTGTTGGAATGTCCACTTGTGTATTTGGTGAAATTAATTGAACCCATCACACAACACAATGGATGATGTACTTTATGGCGTTCAGTTTGTCTTACGCAGTAAGTTGACATTTACAGGACGGAACTTGAATTTACTTCACTAATTCAGAGTGAATACTACATTTCGCTCTGTGTGGGGTACAAGGGTGCACTATGACTAGTCACTGATTATATATCACTTGTATTTGGTTCCCTGGTGTGTCCTCTGATGGGTTGTGAAACTACTTTTGGAATTGAAGTTCCTGCCACATACTCTGCAAAGGAAAGGTCTATTTTGTATATGAGTGTTTTGGTGCTTCCTAAGGTTGGACTTGTCTGTGAAGCATTTTCCACATTGCGGGCACATGTGCGGGCGCTCCCCCGTATGGATCCTCTGGTGAATGATCAGATATGATTTGTAGGCAAAGTTCTTTCCGCACAGGTTGCAGGTGTGCGGCTTCTCCCCAGTGTGCGTCCTTTGGTGCATCGCGATTTGTGACTTGTACGTAAAGTGTTTCCCGCACTCATCGCACTGGTGAGGCTTCCCGCTGAGGTGTGTTCTCTTGTGGATCGTTAGATGGGATTTGGTGGCATAGCGCTTCTCACATTCGTCACAGCCAAACGGTTTTTCACCTGTGTGACTTCTCTGATGTCTGATAAGGTTAGACTTGTAATCGAAGTATTTCCCGCAGTCGTCACATTGATAGGGCTTTGCAGTTTCCTTGGCATTTTGTTCAGTGGCCCGAGCAGATATCTTACCGAGCCTTTCAGACGTCTTTCTAACATTTTTCACCACCAGTTTCTTTCCCTCTGGTTTATCATTTCTAATTCGACTATGGCTCTCAGTGAGGAGTGGAGATCCTGCCTCACGTCCTTCAGAAGCCAGTGTAAAGTGATATTGCCTGTTTCATAAGAAGGGGACTCTGACAGTAATTCTTCTTCTTGAAAGCCATGAAAAATGCTCAGATCATCATCAGCTGACCCATTAATGAACAGGTCATGTTATATGGTTCTTGAAGAGTTCTGTCCAAGGAGTTCTCAGAAGGAACAGGGTGTACTGCGCATAAACAGGATAACAAAATGTTATAATGTGAAAAGTCACTTACACAGTATGATAATCCCCCAACAAGCGCACAGAATGATGTCCACTCTGCATCATGGCCCATACAAAAGTATGATATACCCACAGCCCCTGTGTGCTCTCTTCTCCCCCAGTGTGCTGTCAGTGTTATGGCCCCCAAAAAGTATGATGTTCACACAGTATTATGGCCCCCAACACAAGTATGATGTCACCACAGCCTAGGACTGGTTCCAGGTTTTTATGGGCCTTGGGGCAAAGAGTCTCCCTGTGTGTTATTTTTAACCCTCTTGCAAAGTCTTCCCCCTGTATAATGTCTTCTCCCCCCTTGCACTGTCTCTCCCCAATGCACTGTCTTCTCCCCCTGTTCGTTGGGTCTCTTGCCCCTTTCCCCCTGTGCTGTTCTTCTCCCCCTTGTGTACTGAACACCCACCCTTTTATGCTGTCTTCTCCTCCTGTGTGCCCGTCTTCTCCCCCGTGCACGGCCTTCTACTGTCT
The DNA here is from genome assembly GCA_033576535.1 of Allobates femoralis. Taxonomy (NCBI): domain Eukaryota; kingdom Metazoa; phylum Chordata; class Amphibia; order Anura; family Aromobatidae; genus Allobates; species Allobates femoralis. Next base: position 157,200,720 of record JARQOC010000008.1, read on the forward strand.
ATGCACTGTCTTTTCACTCATTGTGCTCTGTCCCAACCTTTGCACTGCCTTCTCCTCCTGTTCATGATCTTGTTCTCCTGTTGGCTGTCATCTCTCTGCAGTGTCCTCTAATCCCTGTGCGCTGTCTCCACTTAGTGTGTCTCTTGCCCCCCACCCTGCGCTGTCTTCCCCTGCTGTGTCCCGCCCCCTACTCCTGCTTGCCTGTGCACTGCTCTACTTTGGGGTTGCTGTTGCTTCTTTTAGTTGGACAGTGCGCTCATGATAGCACAGCTCATATGGGGAGAAGACAGTATACAGGAGAAGACAGCAAGGAAGAGAGGGAAAGAGAGGCAGCGCAAGGAAGCCATGTACTGCTGGCAACACCATCCAAAAGCAGCAATTAGGCCCCATGTATGTCCAGGGCCCGCATTGCCCAGGTGCTGACTCCGGCCCTGCTTCTGGCCCCACACAACAATGATTCCCCCATAGCCTCTCATAAAAATTAAGTCCTCACAGCCCCTCAACATTGTATTTCAGCCCTTCACATTTCCCTCGCACAATTCCTGACCCTAATTAGACATAAAGAAGGACAACTATCCCCCGCTCCAGCTGATGTTCTTCTCCACTTTGTACACTGTGTATTCTGAATTTCCACACAGCGGCACAAACTGATGACATAATCGCTCCTCCTGAGTAGAGACTCATCACAAAGACTGAATGATGCAACATGGAGCAGGGGGCTTGGTTTCATTATTGAATTCAACAATATCTGTATCTTGAGCATGTAGATACTGATGATATCAAGACACGGTGGGTGGAAGGTAGCATGTGGTGCAGTACTCCATTGTACCCAGCCCTTTGGCTGTCCTGGTCCATAAGTGCAACCAAAGGACCTGATGTGACCCTCACTTTGGCCAGGGCTGCTAGACAGCATCGCCTTAACAAAAAGGCAAAACATGCCAAACCCGATCAGATATAAGGCACGATAGAATAGGACGAGCAGTGTGAACTGTCATAGGAAGCCACACAGGGGTAGCTCGCTTACCTGCCCAAGTATCACCATGGATTTGCCGTTCCCGAATTCTTGCAAGGTGTTCGTCTGTCTGCCTTCCTTCATCAGATACATGACTGGGGTAATAGTCACCTTTAGAAAACACAAATGTATAGAAATTGCTGAAGGGGTCTTGACCCTGCGAGTTGTTTGCCCCAATTGTAGATGCAGAGACACATTTACAGCAACTTACCTAATAGGTTTCTGAATTAATTTCAACTTGAAAAATGTCATTTTCATTACTCTCGCCCTGTCTTTCTCAGTGTGTAGAGGCGTTTCCAGTCTGTCCGTAAAAACCTCTGATACAGTGACTAAAACACATAAAATCAGTCACCAAAGTATTTTTACCAAAAAGACAGAAGTTCAGCATTGGAATTAGCACAATTTGCAATTTTTTCCTGTTCTATAATCAGACGACTTAGACTTATAATGTGAGCGGCTCAAATATATAAAGCAGGGCCGGCTCCGTCTTTTTGTTGGCCCCGGGAGAAGGAGTCTCATTGGGTCCCTTAGCACTCTGTCCCCGTCTCTCTCCACTACTGGATGTCCGCACTTTAAGCCGCACCCCAGGTTTAGACAGCAGAAAATAGGAAAAACATTGTACCTATTAATTAAAGCATCCCTGGTGGTCTAAAGGGAGGGTCATGTAGCACTAAGTTTAATGTACTAGGGTAGAATACAGAGGCAATAAATCTATTGTTAATGCCTTTCTGCAAATTATACATTAGACGCACACAGCTCTGCTATATGCCTACAGACAAACTAAGCTCTGCTACATGCACATTTAGACACATACAGCTCTCCTACATGCACATAGACAGACAGCTCTGCTTAGTGAACATGCTGTATAGACACATAGTTCTGCTACATGAACATATAGACATACACAGCTGTTATATGCACACTGTATGCACATATAGACACACACAGCTCTACTACATACACAATACACACACAGCTCTACTCCATGCACAATACATGCACATACAAACACAGCTCTGCTACATGGATACTACAGGTACATACAGACACACACCTCTGCTACATTAACGTATAGACGCATACAGCTCTGCACATGCACACTTCACACAAGTTCTCTCACATCATGCATACAAACACACAGCTCTGCTACATGGACACTACATGCACACACAGACACATACAGCTCTGCAACAGACACATTTACTTACACACACTATACATTACTGCATCTTGCAGCAGAGCAAGAGCATAAGTTGCAGAAATTGAGCAGCTGCAGGATCTTGAAGGTCCTTCAGCTACACGGCTTTTGCAGCCTCTATTTAGCTCTCGGTAAGCTTTTTCGTTTGCGCTGTACAGATCACATAGATCAGTGCAGAGCAGGAGAGAGGGGAGCTGTCTGTGAGCGGTCCTCCTCACTGCTTCTGTTCACAAATGGCGAGTGGGCCCCCTCACTTGGCCAGGGCCCCAGCACTTGCCCGGGTGCGGTGGGCACTGATGCTGGCCCTGTTTTAAAGTATATATGAAATGGTCTAAATTATAAATTTAGGTGCCACAACGAATAATCTATGCCTATTACTAATAACTGCTTAAATAAATTATCACCAACCTGAGCAGATATTGGGAGACACTTCTACCTGCTGACTGCTTCTACTTCCACTCACACCCTCAGCAAGTGACAGATTTTCATCGAATTCATGGCCATCTGTTAATTGCAAAACAAAGGTCAGGAATTTACCAGAAAGTATTAAAAGGAGGTCGTAATATATACCGTATTGTGCAACAGTTTAGGCAGGTATAGAAAAAAATTATACAAAGTAACAATGCTTTCAAATACAGTTAAGGCCGAAAGTGTTGGCACCCTTAAAATTGATCTAGCTAAATCAAGTAAAAAAAGTAATTGCAGTTACACACGTTTTGTCATACACATGTTTATTTCCTTTGTGTGTATTGGAACAATACAAAAAAAAATTAGGAAAAACAACAAAGACCTAATTTTACACAAAACCCCAAAAATTGACCAGAGAAAATTGTTGGCATCCTTCCAAAAAATGCGGGTAAACACCTATTTCCAGCATGTGAGGGTTTGTTCAAATTCACCTGTGGCAAGTAACAGGTGTGGGCAATATGAAAAATCACACCTGAAACCAGAGCAAAAGGGAGGAGTCTTTGCATTGTGTTTCTGTGTGTGCGACACTAAGCATAGAGAACAGAAAGAGGAGCAGTGAGCTGTCTGAGGATTTGAGAACCAAAATTGTTGAAAAAGATCAAAGATCTCAAGGTTACAAGTCCATCTCCAGAGATCTTGATGTTCCACGGTGGGCAACATAATCAAGAGGTTTACAACCGATGGCACTGTAGTCAATCTTCCTGGTCGTGGACAGCAGAAAAAAATTGATGAAAGGTTGCAACGCAGGATAGTCCAGATGGTGGATAAGCCACAATCAAGTTTTGAAGAAATTCAGGCTATGATATTAAAGTTTCCAACTTACAGTGTGGCATCAAGAGCAACTACTAGTGGAGGAAGCGCCTGTGTGGAAGTATGTTTGGTAGAGCCGCTATGTCTACATCTAGGTGTCAGAGGTCTATCCTGGTGTAGGTAGGTCCCGCACAACTCTCAAGGAAAGACTAAGGTCATGCACCCCTGTTGGGTGATCTATAAGCAAGGAAAGTACCTGTTTCAGACATTCTTTTTTCTCCCCTCCTTACCTCCCCCCTCCTAGTTTTGGTTTATTTGTCTTTTGACTTGATATAGCCATGCTTGGAATGTACATTCTGCTATTTACTATCTTATAACAGCCTTATCATGTATATTTCAAGGCATATTTGCACTATGAATGAAAACATTTATTTTTAATTAAAAAAATAAGGTTCAAAAAATAAAAAACAAGAAATTCAAGCTGTCCTGCAGGCTCAGGGTGCATCAGTGTCAGTGGAAACTATCCATCCCTAAAGTCAGATATGTGGAGGTCAGAGATGTTTTCTGTTGTTTTGCCGCCTCAGGCACTGGGTGTCTTGACTGTGTGCAAGGCATCATGAAATCTGAAGATTACCAAAGGGTTTTGGGTTGTAATGTATTGCCTAGTGTCAGAAAGCTGGGTGTGTGCCCTAGGCCATGGGTCTTCCAGCAAGACAATGCCCCCAAACATACTTTAATTTTCTGAGATAATGACCTTGTGTTTTCATTGGCTGAAAGCCATAATCATCAACATTAACAGAAATAAACACTTGAAATATATCATTCTGATTGTAATGACTATATAATCATATGCATTTCACTTTGTGTATTGAATTACTGAAATAGAATATCATCAAAAAATTAATTTAATTCATTGAGCTGCCACGTACATGCATTTAAGTAATAAAACAAACGAAAAAAATTCCCCTGGGAAAAAATGGAAAACTAATCACCTGTAATATCTTCTAAGATTTCCGATGAGTGGGAGATCTTTTGATTCTTCAGCGTGACTTCTTGGTAGAGATCCTTGTGCTCCTCTATAAAATCCCACTCCTCCATTGAAAAGTAGATAGAAATGTCCCCACATTTTATCGGCACCTGAAAAACATAAGTTTCATTTAAAAGGTATAAGTCTCGTGTAATTCTGAGAACCTACCCTATAAGGTACCTTTACACGCCGCTACGGGAGGTTAGAAAACACCAGGTGTCGGAGACAATTGTAACTTGTACCTTCAAAACACCGCGGGGTAGCGGCGTGTAAATCAGGTTGTTGCCACCGATCACTTTGGATACCTGTTTCCCAGCCGTGCTCAAAAATAGGTAGGTTTAAACCCTATGGTAGCAGCGTGTAATCGAGGAACAGGAAGGTTTTTTCGACACCTAGTGAACTCCCTGGGGCGTGACACAGCCTCCGGGATACCGCGCCCCATCAGCGATCATTGGAGGAAGCTCCTGCGTTACGATTGATTGTCGCTGCATAGGGCGGCATATTTAAGGAGCTGACCAGTCACACTACACAATTGCAATAGCATCATGTATTAGCCAGCCTTCCTGCGCTGCTGGCCAATCATGATGCTATAGCATTGTCCAATCATCGTACGAGCGTCTCGTAATCCACAACTTTGGCACGCCTATGTGTTGTCCCTGCTGCACCAGGTCCCCCATATTACCTTGTGGTAGCGCGTGTAAATGAGGGAAGGTGCTCTACAGAAGGTAACCTGCGGCACCCCTCGGTGCCTCTAGGGATAGAAAAAGCCTACTGTGGAGCACCTTGTAGCGGCGTGTAATGCGGTATCGGGTACCGTTAGGAAAGTTGAAACGTGCTCGTGCACGATGAGACACCCAGTGGTTTCTAACCTTCCGTAGCGGCGTGTAAAGGTACCTTTATGGGAACATTTAGATGCCACGCTTTCTATCACTCACTGCATCTAAGGCTGGAATCGCACTGTCCGTGTGATATGCAACGAAGTAAGATGTGTAACGGATGATTAACGTGGAATGGCCTCCCCCCTTCTCTGGACGGGAGTGTCAGCTGCTTGTGTTTCTAAGCAGCTCCATACTCCCGTCCTGACAGGGGGGAGGCCATTCCACGTTAATCATCCGTTACACATCTTACTTCGTTGCATATCACACGGATAGTGTGATTCCAGCCTAAGGAGTACACAGGCAGTTACAGCAGGGGTGGGATTCAGCCGGTTCTCTCTAGTTCAGGGGAACCGACTGTTAAAATTGTAACCGTATCCCCAAACCAGCAAGAAACAGCGCCCCGACCTGTTTTGGGGCACCCACCGATTTCAAATGGATGTGCGTCCAATTTGAGCAGAGTTCCAGAGTACTAATTGTAAAAACTTGTAGAAAAGCTTTAGTACGATTACCACATTAACATTTGAAGGCTGTTTTCCATGCACCCATCCCCTGCCCGTGCTACTTCTTACAATCCTCGATCCAGTGACAAAGTAATCAAGAGAAAAAAAATCCAAGGCACCGGACTTCCTTCTTACAAACTTTATAGATCTAGCATACACCAAAGGCTAAAAAACAGCTTTCGGCCCCATGAGGCCATTCTCAAGGCATACACACTTTTATGGTTTAAGGACAGCCTCAGAGCTCAAAACAACATTTATTAGCCTTTGGTGTATGCTGCATCAATAAAACTTTGGAAAAGGAAGTCAAGTGCCTTGGATTTTTTTTCTCACAATTCACCATACTAAGACGTGACTCACTAAGGCTGGTTTCACACTTGCGGACCCCTCCGCAGCGTCCTGCGGAGGAGATCCGCAAGCTAACCGCAGCCCCTATGTTTATAGTGTGAACGCTCGGTCATGCGCCGGTCTGCCCATGACCGTGCGCTCCCATTCACTGCAATATGTGATTTGTACACAGGCGGATGCCCGCACACAAATCACACACTCTCGTCCGCACCAGAAACGCGTTCCTGGTGCGGAGGGGAGTGTGTGATTTGTGCGCGGGCATCCGCCTGCGTACAAATAACATATTGCAAGCATGACCGGAGCGCGTTTCACACTATAAACATAGGGCCTGCGGTGAGCTTGCGGATCTCCTCCGCAGGACGCTGCGGAGGGTCCGCAAGTCTGAAGCCAGCCTAAGGCTGTTTCACATTTGCGTTTGTGTCTGCATGCAGATGCAAACGCAGCCATACTGATGTGAACGCAGCAGAGAATCTCCGCATGTGCTCACATCAGTAGGCAGCCTGGCCAGCCAATCAGTGATCTTGGTGGCGGCTGGGAGGCGGAGATCAGGGGCGGATCTCCTCTCCTGGACCCCGCTGATCTCCTGACAGTGTCGGCGGGGAGAAACAGCTGATCTGACAGCTGATTAAATCTCCCGCACCGACACTGAAGAGGTGATGTCGACGCGGGAGATTTAAACAGCTGTCAGATCAGCTGTTTCTCCCCGCCGACACCATGGGAGATTAGTGGCGGCCAGGAAAGGAGATCAGCAGCTGCTCTAGCTGATCTCCTGATGGCCGCTGCTGATGTCCCGGGAGATCAGCGGCAGCCACCGGGAGAGATTTCAAAGAGATCCGCAGCGTTCTACTACGCTGTCATGCGGAGGACACTGCGGATCCCTTGACTCCCATGCATTGTTTGTGAGCTTGCAGATAAAACAAGCTCCCGCGAACGCACAAAAAATGCAACATGTTGCGTTCGGAGGACGAATAAACTATGCGCATCCGAACGCAACCGAATGCAGTCAAACGCAGGTACCATGCGTTCCCATGTTAAACATAGGAACGCAGTGCACATGCGTTTGGCTGCGTCCGGTACGCTGCAGTTTCATACGCAAGTGTGCAACCACCCTAACAGAGTACCTATTAAAAATCATAATCCCAGCCCTGGTTACAGGAGTCAGCTGGACAAAACAGCAGGCACTGCAAAAGTATTGACTAAGCGTAAGACTGCAAACAAACATTATAAACAGTACAACTAAAGTAATCCAGCATATGAGAATCCAGAAAATCTGATCATTCAGCATTTATTTCCAGCGGACATCTGTGGAATTTCACAGAAGGCTGAACGGAGATTAGAAATTATATTAGATCGATGGAACATAATCTACTACAATTGTATCTTGGATTATTTTACGGCCCTTTTACATCTGCCGAATATCTCAAAAATAAATGTTTGATCCCAATCATTGCTCAGTAAAAAACCCACCCAACGATTAAATGAGCAAAGGTTTATTTCATTGCTAAATGTCAGGACTAAGGACACATTTTTTACAATGAGTAGCTTCTTTTTTATTATTAATAGAGAATTTTCAAATTTTCTTAGACTTTTCATGAAAATGGTTACAGAATTTTTTAGAAGAAAACAGTCAATATTGAATGCAGATTGTATTGTTCTCACCTCTCCCGACAGCAGATGGGTGGCTTGGTGAGGAGAATTCTTCTTCACGATGACATATTCCTAAATCATGAAAGAAAGGAAGAGTTTAGATCAAACATATACCGTAGGTAGAAAAGCAGCAAACAATAGTAATAGCAAATATTTCCCATCCTTATGTAACACTGAATATCTGACAGGGCATCAAAGCTCACGGTTTCAGGTTCGGCCAGCACCACATCCACAGTGCAAAAATCCTTCTCAGGGAGGTTGATCGGCTGCCGTTCAGCTCCGAGGTGTCCCGGGATCTTTCTCAAGTGTCCCGCACTCAGCACGCCTAGTTTACCTGGTGCACACTTCTAGAAACAGCGAAACGTCACTTCCAGTTTTGGAGAAAAGACGGAGCTGCACACAGGACTCCTCAGGACGTCTTCTTTATTGGTGTGCAGGCACTTACATGGTGAGGGTAGCGGGTGGGAGGACGGGGATTAAGGCACAACGGCCGTTTCATGCTATGAGTGGCGCTTGATGGATTGTACCCGTGGAAGCGCCACTATGCATGAAACGGCCGTCGTGCCTTAATCCCCCTGTCCTCCCACCCGCTACCCTTCACCATGAAGGGGCAGGTTGTGTTTAACATTTAGAAGGAGGGATCAGAGAAGAGGGGAAAAGTAGATTAGGGAGTTGAGGTGACAAGCCTGTCTACAGAGATGTGTTTTTAAGACTCGCTTAAAAACATGTGGGCTAGAAATTGTCTCCATGTTTGGGGCAGTGCGTTCAGTGCGCCAGAGCACAGGCGCAGCATGAGAGAAGTCTTGGAGACGGAGGTGTGAGCTTTGAATTATGGGTGATATTAATCCGAGATCAGTTGCAGTATGGAGGGCACGGGTAGGGTGATAGACAGAGATGAGGGATGAGATATAAGTGGGTGCAGAATTTGAGAGCTTTGTGGGTGAGAGAGATAAGTTCGTAATGTATCCTGTAGCAGATGGGCAACCAGTGCAATGACTGATATAAGGCAGAGGCATCACTGAAGTGGCTGGACAGAAAAATGACCCTGGCTGCTGCGTTAAGGAAGGACTGGAGAGGAGACAGTTTGATTAGAGGGAAACCAATCAGTAAGGAGTTGCAGTAGTCCAAACAAGAATGATTAAGAGCGACATAAAGTGTTTTCGTAGTTTCCAGGATGAGAGATGGTTTTTTTAGGTGCAGGTAACTTGAGTAAGTTATTGGATATAGGGGATAAAGGATAGATCAAAGTCAAATATGATCACAAGGCAACAATCCTGATGCTTGGGAGTTATGGCTGATCCATCAAAGGTAATTGAGATGTCGGGTGTCGGGCAGTCAGTAGAAGGTGGAAAGATAAGAAATTCGGTTTTGGAGAGATTCAGTTTCAGAAAGAGGGAGGACATGGTGTGAGAGACAGCAGAAAGACAGTCCTTGGTATTTTGTATTAATGTGGGCCTGATGTCGGGGCATGAAATGTATAATTGGGTGTCATCAGCGTAGAGGTAATATTGAAAGCCGAATCTGCTGATGATTTGACCAATAGGGGCAGTGTATAGAGAGGAAAGAAGGGGGCCTGGGACTGAATCCTGAGGAACCCCAACAGTGAGAGGAAGAGCAGGAGGGGAAGAGGCCAGCGAAAGATACAAACGAGCTGAGCATGGTAAGAAGGAGCTGATGATCCACGGTGTCGAAAGCGGCAGAGAGATAAAGGAGGAACAGCAGGGAGCAGTGGTCATTGGCTTTTGCAGTTAATAGGTCATTAGAGACATTGGTGAGGGCAGTTAAGGCCCTGTCACACTGAACGACCGCTCCAGCGATCCCGACTGTGATAACGACCTGCCGGGATCGCTGGAGCGTCATTACCTGATCGCTGGGGAGCTGTCAAACAGGCAGATCTCCCCAGCGATCAGGCTATGGGAGCCACCTCCACATCGCTGAAGGCGATGTCAGCGTCCTCCCTGCTTAGCGCTGCCTGTAAAGCAGCGCTAAGCAGGGAGAACACTGGTAACTATGATAAACAGCGGGTATCCATCCAGTGCTGCCTGGATACCCAGTGCTTATCATAGTTACCAGCGTTTTCCCTGCTTACAGCTGCCTGTAACCAGGGAGAAGACTGGTAACTATGATAAACAGTGGGTATCTAGGCAGTGCGCGCTGCCTGGATACCCGGTGTTTATCATAGTTACCAGCCCTGTGAGGTCACCGATTGCTGGTTTCTCACGGTCACAAGCAGCGATGCGTGCTGACCAGCGGGAAACCAACGATCAAAAAATGACCCATAGCAGAATGTAACGATTAGCGACCTCACAGCAGGGGCCTGATCGTTACTAGATGTCACTTACAGCGACATCGCTGGAGAGATCTCTCTAACGATATCGGTATGTGTGACTGGGGCTTTACAGATCAGACAGGATTAGACCAAGCGCTCCAGTTTAGAGATAAAGGGAAGATTAGAGACCGGTCAGTAGTTAGCAGCACAGTTTTGGTCGAGGGATGGTTTTTTGAGTAGGGGGACTATGATGGAGTGTTGAATGAAGAGAAAAAGATGCCGGATGAAAGAGTGGTTAAATATTTTAGTTAGATAGGTAATGACAGCTGGGGATCAACACTGAAGGAGATGTGAGGGAATGGGGTCACTAGAGCAGGTCGTAGACTTGGAAGAAGCAAGGAGCCGGGTGACTTCTTCTGTAGCTGGCTCAAAAATGAAAAATGAGCTTGAGGTGCAGGACGGAGGGGATCCAGACTATGAAGGGACTGCGCAGAAATAGCTTGGTGGATGTGGTTGATTTTTGTAAGAAAAAAAGTGTCCAGATTGTCTGCGTTGAGGTTGGGGACAGGGGCCTGTAACAGGGGCCTGTACTTTAGAGCTCAGGAGGGAGTGGAAGGTTTGAAGGAGTCGTTTTGGGTTGTTAGCTAGTGATATGATTAGGGAGGTAAAATATGCTTGTTTAGCCAAATGGAGAGCAGAATTGAAAGTTTTGAGCATGAACTTATAATGGAGGAATTCTGCTGCTGACAGTAATTTTCTCCATAGACACTCAGCACACCTTCAGTAGCGCTGGAGAAAACGCGTTTGTAGTGTGTGCCATGGTTGCCATTGTCCATAATGTAACAATGCTGACTCTGGACAAGAGAGGGAGGAGATGGGCGATAAAGATTACTTAAGGTTGTTAATGAGTTGCTGGGTGTTGATAGCTGGAAGTTTTCTGTATGTGTGATAAGTGGGGGCGTCATGGTTGACGAGACAGTTCTTGAGATAGAAGGAAAGAAGGTTGGGGTCAGAGAGCGGGTATAGGGGAATACACTGAGCAGAGCCGGGAAAAGACCAGGTTCAGCGTATTCCCGTCTTCACGTGTAGGAGTGTTAGTGAGCTGTAAGGCTGGTTTCACACTTGCGGACCCCTCCGCAGCATCCTGCGGTGGGGATCCGCAAGCTGAGTGCAGGCAACGCAAGTCCCTATATTTAACATGGGGACACAGGTGCCTGCGCTCTGATGCAGATTGGCATGCGCACCCATTCACTGCAATGTATGATTTGTACGCAGGTGGGTGCCTGCGCACAAATTACACACTCTCGTCCACACCCTGAATGTGACATGTCGTATGACGGCGGGTAGCGCTAGTGTGAAGGCACCCTAAGAGGCCGAATGAGGTTAGAGAAAGAAGATGAGTGGCCGATGAGGAGAGCGGATGTCAGTGAGGTGTCAGTTAAAGTGACTGGCCATGTTTTGTAAGGTTTGCAGCTGTGCCGTACTCCTTCCATTTTTGGATCGTGGATTGAACAGTGCTCAGTGAGATGTTCTGAATTTGAGATATTTTTTTTTTTATATAAACTAACCATGCTACACTACTCTCCACAACTGTATCCTTGACCTGTCTGGGGTGTTCCTTGCTTTTCTTGATCTTTTTTGATCCCTAATGTTCTCAAACAAATCTCTGAGGCCTTCATAGAACAGCTATAGTTATACTGAGAATTAATTACACACAGGTGGACTCAGTGTACTAATTAGGTGACCTCTGGAGGTAATTGGTCAGTCAGGATTGTTTTTAGGGGATCAGACTACAGGGGGCTGAATACAAATGCACGTCACGTATTATTTCCTTTACACTTCACAAATTCTGGCTACTTTGTGCTGATATATCACATAAAATCCCAATAAAATACATTTATGTTTGTGGATGTACAGTAATGTGAAAAAATGTGAAAAATCTTCACTACGCGCTCAGACGCTGATCATTTGCTGGCAAAAGAACACAGGAGGATGACGCAATCATGCAGGGGGAGCAATGGGTGGTGAGTATAATTGTTTATTTTTTTTAAGTGTGCACTATGATGGGGGCGCTACAGTGCGGAAAAAATGTATTTAGTCAGTCACCAATTGTGCAAGTTCTCCAACTTAACAAGAGGAGGTCGGCCTGTCATTGACATACATAGGTGACCTCAACTACGAGAGCCAAAATGAGAAAACAAATCCTGAGAATGACATTGTCTGATTTGGAAAGAGATTTTTTCAAATTTTGGTGGAAAATAAGTATTTGTTCACCTACAAACAAGCAAGATTTCTGTCTCTCACAGACCTGTAACTTCTTCTTTAAGGGCTCCTCAGTCTCATCATTACTGTAGTACTGGAGGCTCCTCTGTCCTCCACTCATTACCTGTAGTACTGGCACCTGTTTGAAGTTGTTATCAGTTTAAAGACACCTGTCTGCAACCTCAAACAGTCACACTCCAAACTCCACTATGGTGAAGACCAAAGAGCTGTCGAAGGACACCAGAAACAACATTGTAGCCCTGCACCAGGCTGGGAAGACTGAATCTGGAATAGGCAAGCAGCGTGGTGTGAAGAAATCAACTGTGGAAGCAATAATGAGAAAATGGAAGACATACAAGACCACTGATAATCTGACTTGATCTAGTGCTCCACACATGATCTCACCCTGTGGGGTCAAAATGATCTCAAGAACAGTGAGCAAAAATCCCAGAACCACACGGGGGGACCTAGTGAATGACCTGCAGAGAGCTGGGACCAACCTTACACAGGCTACGATGGTAGCAGTAACACACTACACCGTCAGGGACTCAGATCCTGCAGTGCCAGACGTGTCCCCCTGCTTAAGCCATTACATGTCCGGGCATGTCTGAAGTTTGCTAGAGAGCATTTGGATGATCCAGAAGAGTATTGGTAGAATGTCATATGGTCAGATGAAACCAAAGGAGAACTGTTTGGTAGACAACCACTCGTCATGTTTGGAGGATAAAGAATGCGGATATGCATCCAAAGAACACCATGCCTACTGTGAAATATGGGGGTGGAAACATCATGCTTTGGGGCATTTTCTCTGCCAAGGTCTGACGACTGATCCGTGTACAAGAAAAAATAAATGGGGCCATGTATTGTGAGATTTTTAGTGCAAACCTCCTTCCATCGGCAAGGGCATTGAAGATGAAATGTGGCTGGGTCTTTCAGCATGACAATGATCCCAAACACAATGTAAGGAGTGGCGTCGTAAGAAGAATTTCAAGATCCTGGAGTGGCCTAGCCAGTCTCCAGATCTCAATCTTATAGAAAACCTTTGATGGAGTTGAAAGTCCGTATTGCCCAGTGACAGCCCCAAAACATCACTGCTCTAGAGATCTGCATGGAGAAATGGGCCAACATACCAGCAACAGTGTGTGCCAACCTTGTGAAGACTTACACAAAACGTCTGACCTCTGTCATTACCAACAAAGGATATATAACAAAGTGAGATGAACTTTTGTTATTGACCAAATACTTATTTTCCACCAAAATTTTTAAAAACATTTCTTTCCAAATCAGACAATGTGATTTCCAGGATTTGTTTTCTCATGTTGTCTCTCATAGTTGAGGTCACCTATGATGTCAATTACAGGCCGACCTCATCTTTTTTAAGTGGGAGAACTTGCACAATTGGTGACTGCACTAAATACTTTTTTCCACCACTGTATATACCAGGTTGAGGGACATACAAGGATATGGGCACATGTACCCGGATGGTGGATCATATACCACGATATAGGGCACATACCAGGATGGGAGATCATATGGAGGATCGTATACCAGTATATGGGCTATATACCAGGATGGAGGATCATATGCCAGGATATGGGCTATATACCAGGATGGAGGATCATATACCAGGGTGGCGGATCATATACCAGTGTGAGGGATAATATACCAGGACGACGTCCATATATACTACATTGGTGGATCATATGCCTGGAAGGATGGGGACATTACCCCATAAGAGTGTCAGCAGCAGATCCTCCCCCATAAGAGTGCATCATGAACAAATTTTTTGCATGAATTTTTTTCCCCTATTGTCCTCCTCTAAAACCTGGTTGCGTCTTAGAAAACGAAAAATACGGTACTTTGCAAAACCCATGTTCTCAGTGCTATCATGTGAGTAAACTGACGCTTGATGTGTTTTATTAGATTCTTACCTCTCCTGTCAGCAGGTAAATGATTCCCAGGGCGTGATTCAGGATCCTCTCAGTGAAATTCTTCTTTTCTTTTATCATTTTGTGGCACTCAGATGCTGCAGGTATGACACCTGAGGAGAAGGACACATTCATATTACTTGTTTTCCAGTGTGGTGGGTGCAAAGCGCTCCATTATCAGTGACCTGTAATGTAAGGAGGTGGACTGGTAGCCCCGTTCCTCCCTGAAGACATCAATCGCACTGTTGTATTTTAATGTGAATTATGTCATGTTTTTTTTTCATATTGTATAACGTAAGGCAGCAGTCCCCAACATGTGGCTTGCGGGCCTGTGATGTGGCTCCTATGGACGTCTCCCCGCTAATTGCATTAGCACCAGGTCTACAATCAGCTATGAAGAGCAAGTCTCCAGATGGTGGTTTGTGAGTAACCCCACATAGAAGAGCAGATCTGGATGGAGGTAAGGTAGGGACCCCTAGATCTTGGTATACTACCTCGATTTCAATTACTGGAAAAGCTTTGGCTGTAATTATACCAGTAATGGGGGCTCTAGATGTGACGTGTGACCCTCTTACAGAGCTGAATGTGGTTCATAAGGTCAGAAAGGTTGGGGACCTCTGATGTAAGATAAAATGTAAGATGTATAGAATTGTTATGTAAGATGTTTGGTAAGAGAGTCTGGCCAGCAACAGATTGCAGGGTCAGAGACGGTTAAGTATTGGGTCTAACCTACAATCGGAGATGTTAGCTCACAAAAAGAGACCGTGTTCTTTCTAGAACTTCAGATAGGGACCCATTAGTGACTAGTACGGACGTATTATTCTGACAGGTCGTCAAGGCCACATGTAGTTGATGACTCATGGCAACTACAACGATGAGACCGAAGTGAGACAACGTGATCCTCAGGTGTTGGCTAAGCATCAGAAGTGAACAACAAGGGCTAAAGATCGACCCTCATTCATGCGATCATAGACTGAAGAAGCCAAAGTACAGACAAATGGCCAGGCCCCATAGACGTCAAGGTTTACGGGTATACTCACTGGAGTGTGACCTTGGTCGGCCATCCTGAGGCCTCCCCAAGCGATTGGGAGAGGACTACCCTCTACTGACACTAAGGCAAATCCGTTACCTCTCTACTACGGGGAGGAAGCATCCGAAAGCCTGATGCTCTATTCAGGCCTTAGTGGCATGGCAGTTATGTCGGCATCCATCGGAAGTGATCATTTCTCCTGTTCACAGACATGCATCAGCATGTCTATGAACAGGAGAAGCAATCAGACTGTGCAGCACTTAGGCCCTCTAGGGAGTAGTGTAAAATAATGTGGAAGTTAAAAAAAATGTTTTTAAAAATATAAAAAAAAAACAAAAAGGTTCAAATCACCAGCACTTTGCCCCATTGAAAATAAAACTACGGTATTAAAAAAAAAATCCACATATTTGGCATCGCTGTGCTCATTAATGCCTGAGCTATCAAAATATAAAATCAATTAATCAGATCTGTAAGGCCAGTATCACATCACGGCAAGATCAGGTCCGGGGCTGTCCGGTGTAAACCTGTCAGCACTGGACCCGATTTTGCAGTAATGCAGCCCTATGGGGCCAGATAGAGCCGGTTGGCAGCTATGTGCTCTCCGGTTTCTATCTGTCTGGGAGGATCCAGGAAAATTCAGATTTTTTCTCCCGGACACAAAAACATTGCAAGTAACGTTATTGTGTCAGGGGGAAAAAAAATCGGGACAAAATCTGATCCTACCAGATCCGGCCACCCCTTAACATGGGTTCTATGGCGCCGGATCAACCCGGATCCGACATAAAATGGATACGGACGCCGGGTGCTGGAGTTTAAACTTCAGCACCATGAGTTGTCCCCTAAAGAGATTTCAGGACCACCGCTAGCTCCCCACTAGCCGCGATCTTGAAATTTCAGCAGCTGCGGCTGCGATCAGAGGAATCTGACTGCAAACCGGACCAGAGGGCATATTTGCCCTCCGGTTCTGTTTGCAAATCAGGTCCGAGCTGTCAGGTTCAAACCGGACAGCCCCGGACCTGATCACACCATAGTGTGAAACCGGCCTAAACTGCGTAATAGGAAAAAAAAGTAAAAATGACAAAATTATGTTTTTTTGGTTACCGCAACATTGCAATAATGAGTGATGAAAACATGGTATCTACTCAAAATGGTGTCATTAGAAACCTCAGCTCAAGACGCAAAAAATAAGCCGTCACACGGACCCAGATCCTGTAAAATGGGAACGATACGGGGCGCGGAAAATGGTGCAAAAAGCGTAATTCTGAATTGCTTTTCACCACTTAGATAAAAGTATACATGTTTGGTATCTACGAACTCGTACTGACCCGAGGCATCACACCACACATCAATGTTACCATATAGTGAACATGGTGCATAAAAACCCCAAAAAACATCATGTAGTTGCAATTTTTTTTTTGCAATTCCACGGCATTTGGAATGTTTTGCCTGTACACTGTATGGTAAAATAAATTGTCATTCAAAAGTACAAAAAAACAACCTTCATCATATGTCTATATTGACGCAAACATAAAAAAGTTATGGCGCTTGGAAGAAGGGGAGGGAAAAAGGAAAACAAAAAAACGAAATATCACCGGGGGTGAAGGGGTTAAAGCAATTGAAAAATTATTACTCAAACTGTAAACAGCATGAAAATTGTGTGCAAAAAAACCCAAAAAACATACATAGACCTATGCAGAATCCTATCCTATCCCTATTCTCATCATGTGCATGCGGCGAGCACAACAGCCAGAGCTGATGCGCAGACGTACAGACCGCCAATCATAATCCCCATTCATACACACGGACGTCAATCCATCATACAACATGTAAGAGTGCATGTGAGTGCAAAACATCCATAGAAGCACACACAGAAGCACTCAGCTAACAAAGCAGCAGCCCATCCATACCTTACAGCCAAATGGGATTCAGAGAGGAAGTGATGTTCAGTGATATCAGGATGGGGATTGTGGGATTTGTAGTAGTTTAGCTTGGAGAAAGGGTTAGAGGGGCTGCACGAGGACTACAATACCCAGAATTCCCTGTATGAGGGGCCTCTGATGGCCAATCACAGCCTCAGCAGGATTCAGGGAAAGTTCACGCTTCATTCTGCACAAACATGCAGCTTTCCTTACTGGAGGAAGCCTGTGGGTATTGTGTTATTTTGTATCAGCTTCAATTCAATTCAAATGAGCTTTATAGGCAGGACTAAGTACATATTAGCAATGAGCTTTATAGGCAGGACTAAGTACATATTAGCATTGCCAAAGCAAATGGTAAAAATATGGGGATGGGGGTAGGGAGTGGGGATCATCAATCATGTATCAATCATGTTTGTAAATATTGATCAGAATGAAAACATGTCCAGTGATACAACGTATGCAAAAAACCCAATTGTTGCAAATCTTTAATAGTATTAGTCTTTCTATAGGCCAAAGGGGCCCCCCAGGCTCCAGGGCCCGGGTGCAATCACAACCCCTGCACCTATTGTAGGTACTACCCTGACTGTATCTGTGGAACTAGAAGTCCCAGCAAAGCCCAGCTTGATGTTTTAAATAACAAGAGGCCAGTGGCGTAATTTCAGGCCCAGGGCCCCGATGCGAAAGCTCAACAGGCCCCCATTATGCAAACTTAATAGTATAGTCTTTTTCTATAGGCCAAAGGGACTTTTGGGCCACCTAGGCTGCAGGGCCCGGTGCGATCGCAACCCCGCACCTATTGTAGGTACTACCTGACTGTATCTTGGAATGAAGTCCCAGCAAAGCCACTTGATGTTTTAAATAACAAAGCATGGCGTAACTTCAGGCCAGGGGCCGATGCAAAGCTCCAACAGGCCCCCCAATTATTGCAATCTTAAATAGTATTAGTCTTTTTCTATAGGCCAAAGGGACTTTTGGGGCCCCCAAGCTGCAGGGCCCGGTGCGATTGCAACCCCTGCACCTATTGTAGTTACACCCCTGCAAGAGCCACAAGAACATAAAAATCTAGATTGACCATTGCAAGTTTCGAGATGACACATGTATTGCAGCAGCCATGTAATTTGAGATTGCCCTTCCCCCCCTCCCCAACCCCAAATGACAAAGGCTTTGTTCACACATTGCTTTCTTTGTCTTTTGCAGTTTTTTTCTAAGCAGGTTTTGCTGTATTTGGTGCAGATTATCTGTGATTTGTCACCAGCACATGTTTAGTAAAGTTAGTTTCATTCAGTTGCTTTTTTGCTCTTTCTCATTTCTTTCTACGCGGAAAGGATCGATGAGCTCCAAATCAGCCAGGAAATGAAGACAGTCTGGAATCTCAGAATAGCTTCTGCTGTTATTGTAAAAAGCAGCTTGTAATTTGCATTAAAAAATGTTTAACAAATGCAAAGTGTGAACATGGGACAGTATGAGGAGGGGCAGTGTGGGGGGGTCATTATAGTGAGGGGCAGTATGGAGGGGAGGGATAGTATGGAGAGGGACAGTGTGGGGGGGCATTATGGCGAGAGACAATGTGGAGGGGAGGTACCCTATGAAGAGGGGCAGTGTGAGGGGCAGTGTGGGGGGGATTTTATACAGGGACAGTGTGTGGAATATTTAAGGATTGTGGGGAGAGGATCAGTGGGGGGGGGCATTATGGTGAGAGGCAATGTGGAGGGACAGTATGGAGAGGGGCAGTGTGTGGGGGTGATGGAAAGCCAGTGGGACTGAGCTGGCTGTGGGGCTATTACTCTCAGGCAGGCTCCGGCTGCCTGCACGGCATTTCAGTCTACTGCTCCTCAGGCTACAAATAAACAGTCTGCCAACAGTGCTGAGTTCCAACCCCGTTTACTGAGCTCTCTTCCTCACGCAACACAGGTACAGCTCAAGTACAGTAGCTGTCCGGGTAGTCTTTAGCAACCAGAATGGCTTGTCCAGTTCACCCCTTTCGTGTGCCTTTCCTCACGGGCCTTCATTGGGCGACCTGCCGTGCCCCTGGCCCTAGTACGGCTGCTTTCTCAGTGGATATGCCGGGAGTTGGCCACAGCTCCTCAAGATCTCATGGCCACCCGGGTTCTGTGGTTGGAGCTTGGAGTCTCTTCGCCACCTTTCAAGGCCGGGCCCTTGGTGCTCGCCCTGCCCTCTGCTTTAGTTCAGAATCGGGTCAATAGGTGTGCTACAGTCCGCGCTGCCCGGTCATCCAAGGAGTCACACGGAAACAGTGTTCCAAGTAAAGTTTCTTTATTCTTCAAAACCGACGCGTTTCGGCGCCAATCCTGGCACCGTCCTCAGGTATCCTTATCTTGTCTCCCTTATATTTTATATAGTTCAGATTCGGGCACACAGGTGAATCGCTCACTGCCGATGCCCCTAGGGCTCCCTCTGCCTCCTCAAGGTCTCTGGCCTCAGGACCCGGGACGAGCCCCATCATTGCTCCTGCCCTCCGGGTCCTTTTTCTCTGTCCTTTCCTCAGTTGAGCTCCTCCGACTGGCTGCCACTTCCTGTTGTGTTTGCCCTTTGTCCCTTTCCTTTCCCTGACCACTTCCTGCTCCCTGTCCACCCACCACCTTTCTCCCCCCACCATCCCACGGAATGCCTGAGCCATCCCACTACCTGGGTTCACCCGTACTCCCTGGGACCAAGTATGTTGGGTGTGTTTGTAGGTGACTGGACTTACCAAACCTGGTTGCCGCAGATGGAAAAACTACCCCCAGGGGTGGGTGCAGTACCCCTTAGTGGCGACAAGACTGCTTGGGCGCCACAACTACATGGAGAAAAAAAGAGATAGGAACAACTACAATCAGAGAAGATATCCTCTGTAAGGTACCTGGATGAAAATGTTTTTGTGGTGCTGACAACATCTGATCAGTACTGTGGTTCCTGTATAGTTCTCTGTCTGAGGATGGTTGGTAACAATAACTCCCAGCATCTCCTTATCATTGTTAAAGGGAACCAACCACCCCCAATGACCCCCCCGGACTATTAATATCGGTCCCTACACACAGCACATACATGTGCTGCAATGATTTTTGCTAAAAAAACTGTTTTGTAAAACTTAAGATAATGCTTTTGAAAGTTTAAACCGAAGGGACGGGTGGGCGTTACTTATCTGTGGCAAAAGCCGAGTAGCAGCTGCCACTCATCCTCCCGTGTCCCGCAGTAGCAGTTATGGCCAGCCCTTTGTTAAGCGTCACAGCCTGGTGCACGGGCTCGCATGTCCGTGCACACGTCATCAGCTACAGCCGGGTAGCGAGCGCGCGCTCTGACTTCCACAGCCGAGCGCAGGAAGTCAGAGCGCGCGCTCGCAACCCGGCTGTAGCTGATGACGTGTGTACGGGCATGCGAGCCCGTGCACCAGGCTGTGACGCTTAACAAAGGGCTGGCCATAACTGCTACTGCGGGACACGGGAGGATGAGTGGCAGCTGCTACTCGGCTTTTGCCACAGATAAGTAACGCCCACCCGTCCCTTCGGTTTAAACTTTCAAAAGCATTATCTTAAGTTTTATAAAACAGTTTTTTTAGCAAAAATCATTGCAGCACATGTATGTGCTGTGTGTAGGGACCGATATTAATAGTCCGGGGGGGTCATTGGGGTGCTTGGTTCCCTTTAAGGACATGCTGGGAATTGTAGGTTTAAGCAATACAATTATATATGGGGCTGACCTGTGCTTGGTGCTGTATACATGTACTGACAGTGGTTGAGAGCTGCGTTTATGTACTGACAGTGGTTGTGGAGCTGTGTTCATGTTCTGACGGCAGTTTTGATCTTCTACACATGTAGCAATGTATAACTTGCTTCGTGACTATGTTATAATGTAATCCCAAATATCTACGTTTTGAGTATATTTATGATGGGGTTAAAATAACGAAGGAGTAAAAATGTCTTCAGAGATCCAAAAACGTATAGAGCAGAGGTCCCCAATGTCAGTCCTCGAGGGCCGAACCAGTGCAGGTTTTCAGGATTTCCTGATGGTGGGTTTACACACACCAATTTATCTGTTCAATCTCTGAACCAATCTCTGGTTGCAGTGAAATCATGGATACATTGCTCCATTTTGTGGCTGTGTACAACATGGAGCAATGTATCCATGATTTCACTGCAACCAGAGATTGGTTCAGAGATTGAACAGATAAATTGGTGTGTGTAAACTCACCATCACTATTGCACAGGGATTGGAATCATTGCCTGCTGTGCAATACTAAGGAGATCCTGAAAACCTGCACTGGTTCGGCCCTCGAGGACTGACATTGGGGACCTCTGGTATAGAGGGTGGGAAATCCACTCTACAAAGAAGCCAGTTAGTGGGTTTGGGCAAACTGGGCAGATTCTGGGAGTGGTCCTAATAATTATGCAAATATGTATTCTGATATTCGTTACTATGTCAGACATACCTAAATGTCTGCGTAATAAACCCATGTCTCTGAAAGCATTTAAAGTTTTGATCACGTAATAAAGTGTTGGAGAGCTTTGGAAATCATATGCCTGTGCATTTCTTTAAGGGCCACTTTACACACACAAACTTATCTGTCCAACTTCTGACCAACTTGCTGGTTGCAGTGAAATCATGGACACATTGCTCCATTTTGTGACTGTGTACAATGGAACAATGTGTCCATGATTTCACTGCAACCAGCAAGTTGGTCAGAAGTTGGACAGATAAGTTGCTGTGTGTAAAGTGGCCATAATTCTCACTTGCAACTTTTAAATGAAGTAAGAAACTACTTCAACAAAGAGGATTTTGTGAGTTTATGCTTCAAAACTCAGTTTAAGTTAGGGTGTTCACATTGATGTTTTTGGCGCAGAAACTGAGCAGAAACTCTCCAAATCCTCCTCAAATCCTTAAAATGCGATATATTAATGTACTGATGGTAGTTCTGGTGATGTTTTCAGCCTTCCCTACTGCACAGCTGGGTTTCCACAGCAGGTACCTACTACATGCAACACCTTCCACCCCGGCACAGTATGGGGAGCTAGACTCACTGACTTTAGGTGAGTTCCCCTATAAATACTGCTGCTGGGGAAGGAGTTAGTCAGAGTGTGCAAACGCTAGGAGAGCTGCGAAGATGTCCTGGTGATCTGTGCCGCGGTTAGGCCCAAACCAGTGACCCGGAGTGGCCCTTCTACGTTGAGCCAAGCCTAGGAGTGGGGACAGAAGGTAAGGAGCAGAGCCAAGGGAGTAGAAGAACCGGTGGAGGTTCACCCAAGACGTACTGGACTTCGGGCATCCGCACCTGCCGGAACACTTTAGGACTGCAAAGAACCTCGGTACACCGTGGAGACTTCAGTCACCCGGTCCTATCAGTGACTGACAGCTGTCTTTATATAAGTGTGCACACATATATAGCTGTCAATCACTGATAGGACCGCCCTCTGGACCCAAAATCCCAGAAAGAGCAGAAGTTTAAAAGGAACCTGTCACCCCCAAGGGCATTTTATACTGAGTCCAACAGGTTATACATCATGAAAATGGAGTTCTATTAACCCTGTATATGCCCAGATGTGCCCCACATACCTGAAATATGAAGTTATATTCTCTCTGGAGCAGGACTCAGATTGAGTCATGGAGGCAACTATTATGTCATGGTGGGGAAAAGTTTCACCGCCCCTCCATGCTGCAAATCCTGCCCTGAATCTTTCAAATCTCCTGCACCTCCTCTGGCCGGTGCGGTGAGTGACAGGAGCACTCGCGCCGGCGCAATGGAGCAGGTGTCTGCGGGCACAGAAGTGCTGAAGTCTCACGAGACTTCCGCATTGACAGTGGCACCTGCCCCTGCGCAGTGGAGCGGGTGTCCGTGAATAGTGCAGAAGTCTCGCGAGACTTCAGCACTTCTATTCCCGCAGACACCTGCTCCACTACTCCTGTCACTCACCGCACCAGCCAGAGGAGGGGCAGCAAATTTGAAAGATTCAGGGTGAGATTTGCAGCATGGATGTGCAGCAAAACTTTTCCCCACCATGACTCATAGTTGCCTCCATGACTCAATCTGAGTCCAGCTCTAGAGAGAATATAACTTCATATTTCAGGTATGTGGGGCACGTCTGGGCACATACAGGGGTTACTAGAACCAGGGGCGGACCTACTGTGGTGCAGCTGGTTCAGCTGCACCATGGCCCCGACTGGCTAGGGGGCCCCTCAAGCCTGCAGGGGGCCCCCCAGCCAACCCCCATTACCCTGTGTCAGAGGAGAGGGGGCTAACTGAGGGAAGCTTCCTGCTTCCCTTGGCTGATCCCGCCCCTCCTCTCCTCTGCTGCCGCGGCTCCCAGGGCTGCGCGGCACGGTGCAGGTAGGAGCCGCAGCACCTATAGCACCCCACTCCTCGCCGTCATCTATTAGTACCCCCTGATCCTCACCATCAGCTGCTGCACAAGGTCCGCCACTGACTAGAACCCCATTTGCATGTTGTTTAACCTGCTGGGCACAGTATAAAATGCCCTGAGGGGGTGACAGGTCCCCTTTAAATGATGAAAACTCAGATTATACTGAATCTTCTTTCACAAAACTATGTATCAATCCGCTCTACTCCTCCTGCTCTATAACATGGTGCCTGTAGATTAGAATGTATTTTCATGGTGACAGGTTCCCTTCAGCGCTGCAGAATATGTTGGCGCTATACAAATAAAGTTTTATTATTATATTATAGTTTTATTATAGCGTGAAGAACAGGGGGAAAAAACAGCAATTATAGTCTACAAATCACCACCTGTAAATGTGGCGCCCCTGCGTCCAGGAGGCCACAAAGGAAACTGCAGCCAGGCAGGTAGGACACTTGTTGCACACCAACACCCTCACAGCCCACACAACCCACGTGTAAGAGAAGGTTAACATCCAGCCCTGAGATTAGATGCTCTATGAGATTGAGGGGTGGTAGATTCAGAGGAGTGGGTTGGGCACACCAGAAGTCAGGTGACTTGAGAGTATATAGTGAGGGGGAGGAGTGAAGGAAAGCAGTAGGCCGATGTGAGCTGAGATGTAAAGACAGAAAGACAATCACACGTCCTGTGAGTGCAAGGCCTAGGAGCGCAGAATCCGTACTGAGCCAGTGTGAGCCAGAGGGGAGAGAAAGCCCATCCGACGCTGATGCCACCAGGAGTGTGACAGAACAGAGAGGGACGGTGGAACCCATGCCCTAGACAGCAGCTGAAGCCACTGACTGCAGGCGGAGTAGCCCTCCTAGAATACTGAAAGGAAAGAGCCTGGTAGAGCCTCACACCTGAGGACTGCTGGAGGCTGGGCTGAGTAGAGTGTTGGCTCTAGAGGGGACCGCAGTTTACCCGGAATCCCCAGACAACACGACGAGGGGTCTGAGTTTCAGATTGAGATCCCTAACCCAAAGGACAGGCAGCTAAGTGACGCACTAGGACTCACAGAAGCCCGAGTCACCGCCATACTGTCCAGCGCACCACACACCACCCGTACAGACGGAGACCGTAGACAGCCCGGAAAGGACACTAAAGACTGTGTGAGGGGTCACAGAGAGAGAGGCCTGGCTGCAGAGCAAAGGGAACCCGGAGAGGGAGAATGTGCCCGTGTACTGTAACTTGTAAGAACTGCAAATGACTTGTACAATGACTGAAAGAACTTGGAGTAAAGCTTTGGAAAACCCTGGAACTGCTTCCCTGGAGTCTCTGTGTGCAAGCTATTCTCTCCATACAGGATCCAGCCTGTCAGCACCAGCCAGGAGGAGAGATCCCTGCAGCGTCTGCAAGTAAGTGTGCTACAACCTCACCATAGACTTAACCCTTACTGCCCCGGGGGATACAGTTCTTCCCACTGGAACTATAACATCTCCGCTGCCACTCCATCACCCCCGGAGGTTCTGCAGCAGCGGCGGCCCCCATCACTGGCCGCATCAAGTGGGTGGCGTCACGAGTGACATTCCCCCTGTAAATAATCCCCTTTATTTGCCGAGCCAGGGACACGGTCCGGACCAAGCCACCCGTGACTTCCCCAGCACCATCCGATCCGGTACCGAGTACCCCCGTCCCGTGGGGCCCGACATAAAGCCATGGTCACACATAAAAACTCTAGTTTTGGTGTTTTTTCTGTTTTTCCCGCTTTTCTGACGCACTTTTATAGCAGAGTGTGTATACATTTATTATAGCACCGAAAAGGTTTGATTGTGCACCTGACACCACAATGCGCTGTGAGGAAAAACACACACAAAAAAAACAGCTTAGAAAAATACTAATGGAAACTTTTTTTTTTTTAGTCAAAATTAGATTTTTTTTTACTTTTTATAAAACTATTATAAGGAGGAGATGGAGTTGCCCCTAGCAACCAAGGTTGGCTGCCATAGGTAACTACGGTATCTATCCCCACCGTCACAGAGGCGCTCTTCCCGCGCTTCCACTCTTTCTTGATTGGCTGCCTTCAGTCATGCGGTCTTCTCGAATTGCACTCTGGGAGTTGTAGGGAAACTTTAGATAAACGCACAAAAAGATAAGTTCCCCAGGACTACATGTCCCAGAATGCACTTAGTGAAGCGGGTCTCAGTCGTCTTCTGCACAAGCCTACGACGAAAGTTCACTTCCTCCACCTGAGTGAGTCTGGGGATTGGGCAATCATTCTGTATGGTGTTGTGCTGTTACTTTGTTACGAATAGGTCCAGAAGTCTGTGGGTTATGGGTGCCAACATGACCTGAGGCTGGGGACTATGGGTGCCAGCATGCCTGTGACCTATGACTGAGACTGGGGGACTATGGGTGCCAGCATGCCTGTCACCTGAGGCTGGGGGACTATGGGTGCCAGCATGCCCTGTCACCTGAGGCTGGGGGACTATGGGTGCCAGCATGCCTGTCACCTGAAGCTGGGGGACTATGGGTGCCAGCATGCCCTGTCACCTGAGGCTGGGGGACTATGGGTGCCAGCATGCCCTGTCACCTGAGGCTGGGGGGGACTATGGGTGCCAGCATGCCCTGTCACCTGAGGCTGGGGGGACTATGGGTGCCAGCATGCCCTGTCACCTGAGGCTGGGGGGACTATGGGTGCCAGCATGCCCTGTCACCTGAGGCTGGGGGGACTATGGGTGCCAGCATGTCCTGTCACCTGAGGCTGGGGGGACTATGGGTGCCAGCATGTCCTGTCACCTGAGGCTGGGGGGACTATGGGTGCCAGCATGTCCTGTCACCTGAGGCTGGGGGGACTATGGGTGCCAGCATGTCCTGTCACCTGAGGCTGGGGGGACTATGGGTGCCAGCATGTCCTGTCACCTGAGGCTGGGGGGACTATGGGTGCCAGCATGTCCTGTCACCTGAGGCTGGTGGGACTATGGGTGCCAGCATGTCCTGTCACCTGAGGCTGGGGGGGCTATGGGTGCCAGCATGTCCTGTCACCTGAGGCTGGGGGGGACTATGGGTGCCAGCATGTCCTTTCACCTGAGGACTGGTGGGGACTATGGGTGCCAGCATGTCCTGTCACCTGAGCTGGGGGACTATGGGTGCCAGCATGTCCCTGTCACCTGAGGCTGGGGGGGACTATGGGTGCCAGCATGTCCTGTCACCTGAGGCTGGGGGGACTATGGGTGCCAGCATGCCCTGTCACCTGAGGCTGGGGGGGACTATGGGTGCCAGCATGTCCTGTCACCTGAGGCTGGGGGGACTATGGGTGCCAGCATGTCCTGTCACCTGAGGCTGGGGGGACTATGGGTGCCAGCATGCCCTGTCACCTGAGGCTGGGGGACTATGGGTGCCAGCATGTCCTGTCACCTGAGGCTGGGGGGACTATGGGTGCCAGCATGTCCTGTCACCTGAGGCTGGGGGGACTATGGGTGCCAGCATGCCCTGTCACCTGAGGCTGGGGGGACTATGGGTGCCAGCATGTCCTGTCACCTGAGGCGGGGGGAGCTAGGGCTGCCAGCATTGTACTCACTGTCCCCTGAGGCTGGGGACTATGGGTGCCAGCATGCCCATGTATGGGTGGGGACTATTATGCAGCATGCCCTGCCACCTGAGGCTGGGGGGAGTAGAAGAGTGCATTTGCATGCAACGTTAGTCACCTGATGCTGGGGGACTCATGTGGTGCCAGCATGCGTACCTATGTTGTTGGTTATTTGGGGTTTTTGGCCCTTCCATGCCCCTGTAGATGTGTCCTCTGTGTTCTGGAGCCGTTCCCACACAGCAGCACAGAGGACTTAAGCTCTAAGTAAAGATGAAGCCTCTAATAGGGTGCTTTTTACACTGGCGGTTTTGAAAAAATGCAGCAGATCCGGGCAAAAAAACGCATTTTCCGCCTAACGGCAGCACTTGTGGCATGACCCATGCATTGTCTATGGGGCTTGCGGCAAGTGCGGTTTTGGCAGATGCGGCCGCAAAAAAACCCGCGGTCAGCGTCGGTTTTTTTTTTGCGGCCGCATCTGCCGAAACAGCATTTGCCGCATCTGCCACACCGCTAGCCCCATAGACAATGCATGGGTCTCGCCGCAAGTGCGGCCATTAGGCGACAGATGCGTTTTTTTGACCGGATCTGCTGCATTTTTTCAAATCCACCAGTGTGAAAGCAGCCTTAGTTACAAATGCTTGAGATTAGATTTGGTGTAAAATTTATCAGGATAGATTTTATGTGCACTCGCTCGCTACATCATTTCATCATTTTGCACAAGAATTTTTGGGACTTTTTTTTTTCCCCGGCAGGTCTCAGCTGTTTTTTTTCATAAGGATTTAGAATAATAAGAGAAAGGGGTAAAGAATCCTATTACCAGGTCATTACCATATAATAAACTCTGTAAAAAACAAAAATCAATGGCAAAAATGCATTTTTTTTTTCTTTCACTATTTTACTCCTCTTGGATTTTTTTTCCTCGTTTTCCAGTACGATTACACAGTAAAATAAATGGTATTATACAAAGCTTCATCTGGTTATGTTGATGGAAAAAATAAAAAGTTATGACTCTGGGAAGACAGGGAGGGAAAAAAAACATAAAGGGCAAAAACCAAAAATACCGAAGTCATGAATAATTTTTGGAAATAGAAGAATTTCTCATACGACCCAGAGACAGGTCACATTTGGAGCCCTTGTGATGATCAGTGATGTCTTGTGTTTTTCGGATGATACACAGCCGCACACTTGTCTTCCTTTCCAGTCTTTGGTGTTGTCGTGATGATTAAAAAAATGAATAAGAAGAGATGACGGAGAAGATCCTGAATCACGCTCTGGGGATCATCTACCTGCTGACCGGGGAGGTGAGAGCTCATAATCTATAGGCAGCAACATCACACATCCCATAACAGACAGATAATGTGATTTCTCACACATTGCCATGTGCAGAATGTAATCATTTGATTCTGGTATCCAGTCTAAGACAATGGCACACGTGAGGTTTTTATACCTCAGGATTTGTACCAAAACCGGAGTGGTGATAAATACAGAGTGGTGAGTGTTTCTATTATACTTTTTCTCTGATTTTTCACTCCTGGTTTTGTTACAATTAGAACTCACAAATACACGTCTGACTGCTAGGCTGTGTACAACAGCACTAATGAGTTCAGACCCATATTTCACCCTCTGTGACCCATCCCTCTAGTGACCCCATCTCAAGCCTGTGACACCCCCTCCATTCTCACCCTCTGTACCCATCCGAGTCCTTCTATTGACCCCCCCATTTCTTCCACCCTCTATGTGACCCCCACTTCCTTCTCACCCTCTGTGACTTCCCCACCCCCATTTCTGTTCCACCCTCTGGTGACCCCCCTTTCTTCCACCCTCTGGTGACCCCCCCCATTCTTTTCCCTCTATGGTGATATTCCCACCCCCCCCCCCGTTCCCACCTATCATCTTCTCCTCTGGTGCCCACTCCCCCCACTTCTGCCTCCCTCTCTGGTGACTTTCCCCCCCCCCCCCTCACATTCTTTCTTCGGCCCGTCATAGTCCGACTGCCCCCATGATTCTGTCTCCTCGTCTGGTGACGCTAGCCCCTTACATGTGACAGCCAACACACTCACATCGTCCCAGCGGTCACTTTCCATGAAGCCCTTTACAATGAACATTTATTCATATTGTGTACCCCCACTCCCCCCCCTTCACATCCACTATCCCTTTGAGACGTTTTGGTTCTTGGCAAAGCAATTTGTACAAATCAGATATCAATAAACTCTCTCCATCTAACTAGTAGTATCTCTTACTATCTAGGAATATGTGGTAATGAAGAAGACTTCCCCCCGCAGTAGCACCGACCTGCTGACTGAAGAGGTGAGTTGTACCGGTGACCATCAGTGCGTATGTAACTGGTCAGATACCCACTAAGCATATGCTCACATGGGACACATCCACTGCAGAACATCTTTTGCTGCAGATTTGCTTCACTTTTCATTTTTATTTGCATTGAGATCTGTAGTGCTGCTCGATTTATGCTGAAGATACTTTTTCTGTCAGTCTGGATAAGATTTTGGAAACTCTCATCTTGCTTGAGCAGCGGGTGTAATATGAAGTGCATTTTCGACATGGGAAAATAATCTGCTTATATAACCTATGGGAACATACCCTTAAAATGCCAGCTTTCTGGACCCTCACTTTTGTGGGGTGAGTGGTTTTTCTGTGTCGGCAAACACTTTCTGAGCCAGGACCCACAATTTTCAAGCAATTATGTCAAATCTTGATAAAAGCTGTTAAATAATTATTCCCAATTCATAAAATGGGTAAATCAATAAAGTGCTTGTAAAAGCATGAACCTCTCCAATTTACTTGACAAAACTATGCACCATTCCTCTGACAATTATACCTTTATGTCACTGGCTGCCCTGTACTATAGCAGGAGTGCCTGGACATTTTCAATGCTTACAAGCTGTAGTCTATGGAGCTTAGAAGCACTATAATGATCACCAGTGCTGCTGTAGTATAGCAGGATGTGCCCTGGACACTTTCAGTTACTTGTCAAGCTGATGTAAGTCATTTAGTGTTAAACTTGAGTTGCACTACACTGATCA
Source organism: Allobates femoralis (assembly GCA_033576535.1). Classification (NCBI taxonomy): domain Eukaryota; kingdom Metazoa; phylum Chordata; class Amphibia; order Anura; family Aromobatidae; genus Allobates; species Allobates femoralis. The sequence goes on from JARQOC010000008.1 coordinate 157,230,906, forward strand.
TCTGTACTCCTAATGCTGTGATGAGAAGGATAACAAAAAAAACTCGCCAAACTTTAGCCATGTCAAATATCCATTGCACCTAGCAGGAGGCTGCCAGCTCCACTGGAAGGCAACACAGGTGTCTGAATACCTGTGCTCAATCCACCTACAATCCAAGCATGGTGGCGATTGTGGCACCTGCGACCATCTGTCACTTGTGATGCATGCATTTGATGCGGAGGGCCCGCCTTGTCTATAGTGTGCGTGAACAATAGGACTGAGCTCTGACACTGTGCCTCACATAGACCTGTATGACTGATACCCTATTGGTAACCTTGTGTTTATAAATACCACCAGTCTCCTCCTTGTCAGCATGGCTGGTCGCAGTGCCACACCGCCCCCATGCTTGGTTTGCAGGGGATTGAGCACCAGTATTCAGACACCTGTGGAACTGGCAGCCTACTGCTAGGTGCAATGAAAATTTGACATGGCTAAAGTTTGGTGAGTTTGTTTGAACGTTTTATGTCCTCCTTTGGTGATTTTTCTAAAGGATAACAAAATAAGAGCATCGAGAGCACGATGAATGAGTCTTAGATGAAATCAAGCAGGCAGCCATAAGGTTGGGTAGCAGAGTACTCTGAACCCTTTAATCCTTGCTCTTGGTTGGAATACTCCCTTATTTTTCTTTTTTCTACTGTTGTAGGTGCCGATAAAATGTGGAGACATCTCAATCTATTTCTCAATGGAAGAATGGGACTATATTGAAGAACACCAGGACATTTATAAGGACATAATGAACAAAAATCAGCAGTCCATCTGTGCCGTGAGGGTGCCATCGAATGTGAGCTCAGGTGATTCATCTCTACAAGTTCTTTGCACCAGCACATAGCGATGAGTGCATCCTAGTAGTTGTAGTTCCACAGCAGCTGGAGAGCTGGTGTATGGTATGATAGGCAGAACAGGTTTTCATTCTGGCACTAGAACCCGGGTGTCAGAATATACGACTCACTGCAACACAAAAAGTACAAGGAGACAGTATAGGGAAGGGAGGCCATGGCAATAGAGAGCGGGGAATGGGACACCTCCTGACACTACCCTGTGTCTGTCCCTGAGCTGCCCTATCATCCCTATCAAGTGGTTACTGTCCCCCCATCCCCCTCCCCTCCATCACATGTTTCATCTCTGGTTACCACCTCAACAACCCCTGGCAGGTGTGTAAGCCGGTACGTTCAATAGACGACACCTCTGATGTAATACACAAGGAGAGGTGGATAGACTAGCGGAACGAGTGAAAGAGGATACACCAGCTTGGTATCTGCTTGCCACACTTTTATAGGCTACAGATAAGAATAGCTGCAGGTCAGAAGGTCTCCAACAGCAGACACACCAGCCCCGCAGGAGAACTCAACACACTATGATGGCCAGCATAGGAATGATTATCTATTACTGGCGTCAGGTAATGGATCATGAGACTTCTAGGGACATGGATGTGGTCATAAACTACTGCAAGCTGAGGTGAACTGGCCAAGAGCTACTGGCAAAGAAAAGTAACATTAACCCTTGCTGGTACAAAAGAAATTCACGTTTAAAATCCAAAAGACCCATAGCTGTCACAAGTCTCCTAATGACTTGTGACACCGGGAAGCTGAATTTAGGTTCTTTTTCACACTGTCCACATATGCCCTTTAAACAATAAATAACCATCCTTGACACTACCATTCTGTCGGTGCTATTTGGACACAGCCTATCAGCATGCTAGATCAACGTGCCCCCAATGGAGGAGCTTGAAAATTATGCCCATTTTAAAGAATTCAAGAAAGGTTAAATTTAAATTGGCTCCATAGGCAACAACAAATCATACGTCCTCCTCAAGTGTTGCATTAAATATTCTAAAAAAAACATCCAGAAATCACAAATTGTGTGGCCTTTGTGTTCTCTGCTTTTGTTTACAGAGTGGGAGGAAGAGGATTCAGACTCTGTGTCAGTTAAGGATGGAGCAGAGGATGACGGACACACAGAGAGTGCTGAGCCTGCAGAACACTCAGCTGAGACTCCCTCTGGTGAGTAACAGGATATTAACGTCTTACAGAAAGAAAAAGAGCTTGTGGTGTGTGTTAAGAACCAGGGCTGTGGAGTCGGTAAGCCAAACATCTGACTCTTCAATGTCCCTGAATCCAACTCCTTTAAAATGGACATCGACGCCACGATTCTGACTCCACAACCACTGCTGTAAGCCAAACATCCGAGACTGACTCCGATTCTGATTCCTCAATTTCCCTGAATCCAACTCCTTTAAAATGGACATCGACGCCACGATTCTGACTCCACAACCACTGCTGTAAGCCAAACATCCGAGACTGACTCCGATTCTGATTCCTCAATTTCCTGAATCCAACTCCACCAAAAATGGACACCGATTCCACGACTCCGACTCCACAGTCCTGATAAGAACGAGAACACGATTCTGACCAGACTTGCTTAATTAAAGGGGTTGTCTGGACACGACCTCAGGATAGGTCATCAATCCTAGATCAGCTGCACTTCGCTTCTCCATTCAGTGTGTAGCTGCTGCTGCAAGAACACTTTGTGCAGTAGTACCGCTGATCACCAGCACTCAGCAGCAACTGCTACACAATGCATGGAGCAGTGCGGTGCAGCTTGTATGTTCACATCCAGCCGCTGCCAAACCTTCTGATAGCTGATCTCTGCGGGTGGCGGGCGTCAGACCTCCACCAATTTGATGAACTAAGGAAAGTTCATCAAGATCATGTGACCAAACAACACGACTGCAGCATGGAATCTTATCAATGCCTTTTCCCCAAGTGACCACAAGGAAGCAAGATGTGTAAAAAGTCAACATGACAATGCCTCAGGCTAGAGGATTAATCACTTGCAAGGATTTCATACAATGCTGATACAGATTTGATGATAATGGTTTTGTAAAAGATGTCATAGTGATGATGCAAGCACAGTAATGGGAAAAATAAAATATTGAGTTCGTGAAGATTCTCAAAGTAATGTACGTCCATTTTTCTTTGTTTTATGAACTATAATAGAACTTTGAATAAAAATAAAATGTTCAGACTACAAAATGTCAGATTTGAGAGGAAGTACAATGTATGAAAATCGCATTTGTTCTGCACTAAACTGTATATTCACAGGTGATGTGAACGGCAACACTCTGAGCATTCAAGAAATGGAGGACACATTGAAGGAAAAGGAAAAAGAGGAAATCATTGATATTACAGGTACTGCATAGAGTATACAATCATAAATAAAGTATGTATATGCTGTAAGATGGCGACCGGCTATATTGTGAATGGCCAGTATGTATCACAGAGGCAGTTGTCCTCTGGGATGTAAACCTGGAATGTCTACTCTGGGACTTGTAGTGCCACACGTTTTGTTAAAGCATTCAGGGCCAGGTTTACGGATAGCTGGAGAGATGGGAATGTCTAATTATCCACATACCTCCACCCATGGATGTATCTTGTCGTGTGTGATAATGTAACTGTTTGGCACATGGTCAGTCTGTGAGAAGAAACCTCTGAGAGAGGTGTTCTACACTGACCGAAGTCAGTGTGTGCGGTCGCTGCCATACCTTTAAAAGGTAACTTCGGTGAAAGGGGTTGTGACTACTGACTGAAGTCAGTGTGAATGTGGACGAGAAACCTCCAGTGAGTACTACAGTGAAGGAGTGGATCCGGTCCTGTGCGGGCATACCCGTGAGTTAAATGGACTGTATACCATGTGATCCTGTAAAGCTGAAGGATGGTTCCTTTTTTATTTATTCTGTGCTGGTTTATGAATTGGTTAATAAACCATCTGGACTTTTAAATGAAATGTGTTTCTGTCGCTACCTGATGGGCCAAGCTAAGTGAGTAATTCGTCACATATAGTGGACTGATATGTCGCAATGCCAACAAAGTATCGCCCATGCACAGGATAGGTAATAACTGACACATCGCCAGCTTCACATATGAATGGAACTGTGCTACAGAGTGCATGCTTTACTGGCTGCACTGGCAACCAGTGGATACCTAGCAGTTGGGACTGAATTACATAGCCATGTATTGAACTGGCGACAAGTGGGATCCGAGCGGTTGGGACTGACTCGCATAGCCATGGGATCAGAGCGGTTGGGACTGACTCACATAGCCATTGGGTCCGAGTGGTTGGGACTGACTCGCATAGCCATGGGGTCTCCAAGCAGTTGGGACTGACTCACATAGCCATGGGGTCTCCAAGCGGTTGGGACTGACTCACATAGCCATGGGGTCTCCAAGCGGTTGGGACTGACTCACATAGCCATGGGGTCTCCAAGCGGTTGGGACTGACTCACATAGCCATGGGGCCCGAGCGGTTTAGACAGACTTACAAAGCCATGGGGTCTCCAAGTGGTTGGGACTGACTCACATAGCCATGTAGCCATGGTGTCTTCTAGTGGTTGGGACTGACTCACATAGCCATGTAGCCATGTGGTCTTCAAGTGGTTGGGACTGACTTACATAGCCATGGGGTCCGAGCGGTTGGGACTGACTCGCATAGTCATGGGTTCCGAGCGGTTGGGACTGACTCACATAGCCGTGGGATCCAAGCAGTTGGGACTGACTCACATAGCCGTGAGGTCGAGTAGTTGGTTGGGACTGACATGCCACGGGGTCCGAGCAATTGTGATTTGTTCACATATCCGTGGGGTCCGAGCGGTTGGGATCGACTCGCATAGCCATGGGATCCGAGCAGTTGGGACTGACTCACGTAGCCATGGGGTTCGTGCGGTTGGGACTTGCTCACATAACCATGGTGTCTGTGTGGTTGGGACTTGCTCACATAACCATGGTGTCTGTGTGGTTGGGACTTGCTCACATAACCATGGGGGCTGAGTGGTTGGACCCTTAACCAATATGTCCATTATTTCCATTCATGTGGATTGGTGATAAAGGGTTATTTTATTCCTAACAATTTAATTCACTGATGTGGCTTGTTGATGATCAGATCATTTGTCAGATGTGGGGTTTCACTCCAACCACTACTTATCTTACCTGTTTGGCCGGCTTTACCCTTAAGTTTACCCACAAATATCAGCTAACTTGACATTTTGTGATCATCTTTGTAACACATTGTCCAAAGTGGAGGACACGTTATGTCACACAACTTTTTATTTTTTATTATTATTCTAGATCATTCTGTGGTTAGCGGGACTTTGGAAGAATCCCAACAAGCATTGTGTATTGAAGAAGAAACTGTACAAACCACCTGTGTGTCTGGACAGTTCCCGAGGGAAGATTTCAATAATCATTTCTTCAGCGACGCTTATGACGTGGTGAACCTTCTTTCTAACGAGGTTTCTGATACCCAGAAAGCGTTCACTCTGGGAGAGAACTTCATCCCTGAGAACGCCGCTTCATGGGAAAATGTCCATAGTGTTAAGAGAAAAAGCCGAAAACAAGACCTGGTGGTTTCCAAAAACGATTACCTTACATACAAAACCACAGATGAGGAGCAGCTGGAGGAATTTCAGAATGACTTTGCTTACCAGTCGTTCATTGGTTTACATCAAGATTCCTCGACTCCTTATATCTGCGGTGAATGTGGAAGAAGCTTTATGTCGGAGCCGTCCTTGGCTGAGCATATGAAGAAGCATTCTGCAGGGAAGACTCATCGCTGCGATGAATGCGGGAGAGAGTTTGATTACAGATCTCGTCTGATCGTTCACCAGAGAACGCACAATGGGGATAAGCCTCACAAATGTGAAGAATGCGGGAAGGACTTTAACTACAGATCCCGGCTTCTTGTCCACCTGAGGAAACACACAGGAGTGAAGCCACACAAGTGCAATCAGTGCGACAAACAGTTTGACTACATATCCCATCTCCTTAGACATCAAAGAACTCACACATGAACTGTAAGCTTCTTTTCCTACCAGAAGTATTACTAAAGGGGGTCACTCCTTTCTTGCTCATATGTGGAGACTACCGACTGTATATGGCACATGTACAGAAACATGAGCTGTGCTGTTAGCTGTTATCATACAGGCGATGGGAGATACCAGCATTCTTGATGCAGTTTGTGCTTTGTGAACAAAGAACTTAAAGGTATTTAATATGTGGAAGAAGTCCTGAAACAGGAGAGGATAAATTGATTGCACTCATTGATGCAAGGAAGCCAGTGGTGAAAAAAACAAAGATCAACTGCGAGGAAATTGAACAGAAGGTTGTAGTTCTGGTACTGTCTTACACTTTGATATACAGCGAAACGATTGTTTGCAGAACAATAAAAGATTTTGTGTTCTTAAATACAACCGAGTCATTTTACCATAATAGTTATAAGGAGGCAAATGTCTGACACAGGAAGGTATCATAACTGTACTTTTCTGATTTTAATCGATAAAAAATGCATCTTACAAAGTTGCTGTGTTTTACAGTCCGGGTAAACAGTGACCTCTCTGTACCCACTGGTCCCTGGAGCAGCGCTGTTTAAGTCCTATTGGAAGATATAGCGCTCGCACAGACCAATGTATTAAATGTCCGTATGCAAACCTGATGGCATACAGATGGCTCATGCAAGTTGGTGAGCTAGTCCGCATGCCAATTTTTAAAGGAAACAGGGCACCAGGTTGTTTCTTCCCATATAAACTGCAGCGACCACTAGTAAGACCCTGTATTCAGCATCCTAGAATACTGTATATAAGTCCCAAAGGCAATCTGTATAACGTAAAAAAAAAGCTTTTATTATACTCGCCTACGGGGTGGTTCAATACGATGGGCATAGCTGATCTTGATCCAGTGCCTACTCACTTCTTGCACACAGTGTCCGCCATTGCGCTTCTGCGCATGTGCGCTTCTCTTTGCCTTGCCAAGGGCAGAGCAATGTATTGTAGTGCACATGCGTTCTTTGCCCTTTCCCCTCAGTGATTAAGGGAAAGTGGCATCCTTCTCGTTTTTTAAGAGTCTTCAGTTCCCCATTCCCTTTCTGCAGGCTCTTTAAACTTCAGGCACCTCAGTAATTGTACCTAAAATATGAGATGGGTTACATGGCCAAATTCAGACATCTGAATATCACAGACGGACAGACTGTTCACTGTTTTTGTGATCCAAACTTGACCGCTTTATATAAGGCTATGAGGTTTTGAAGTCCGGGTCAGGAGACTCGTGGCCGCTCTGTGCCTCTTACATAGACTGTAATATACAGATATCTGATTTCAGTCTGTGGAAGATTCGTGCTTTCGAAAGGGCACGACTTTTAGAGTCTGCAGCTATGGAGTCAGCACAATTTGGTGACTTTTACCTTCTGTTCCTCAGCAATCGGCCCCCCACTCTGTAATGTTATGGGGGCTCTACTTCTTGGCTGAGTTGTTCCTTCCATTTCTTAAAAATATCACTTGTAGGTGATGGGGATTTAGGAGGAAATGCACCTGTTACCCCAGTGGCTCCTATTACAGGACCGCGCTGGTATCGGTGATCTCTACACCACCGGCTGCTCTGTGTTAGGTTAATAAAGGCACAAGGCTGCTTAATGGAAACACATTTGATCAGAGAGAGATGTGGAGCCCTGGCTAGGACGTGGGTTAGGCATTCCTATCACGCAACATACTCTAATTATGCAATGGGGGTCTCGGTCCTGGTCCACACCTCAGTGCCGTATGAAGAAGTGGATGTGAAAGTGAGTAAGGATGGGCAATATGTGTTTGTGGTATGTCAGGTGTATGGACAATTGTTATGTTTGGTAGCGGTGTATTTTCCACCACCATACTCAGATGGGATGCTACATGAGATCATGGATTTGGCCAGACATCGGGAGGGAGTACCATTGTTAATTGTGGGTGATATGAATAATATATTAAACTGGGAACTTGACCGGGAAGGACGAGGTCAGAGACCTTTAGGGAGGGATGCTGAGATGCTGTTTGCTAAACATATTACAGAACTAGGTTTGATACTTATGGAGAGTTAGGAATTTAACTGTGAAATGCTATTCATGCTTCTCGACTTCCCATAATACAATGTCAAGGATAGACATGGCAATGGGCAATAGACATTTAGATGACATGATTAGTAAGATTGGGTAGATACTCTGAGTGGTCTCCGTTCACAAACCAGTATAGGTCAGTATTCGGATTGGAGAGAGGTGGAGCTTCTGAGAGGGACTGGCAGGTGCACCCGACATGGCTGAAATCGATTTGATATGGAGAATATTAAGAGGGAGGTAGAGTTATTTTTTTTCAGGAAAATGATGGAAGTGTGGCTGTAGGAATTGTTGGGGATGCTATGAAGGCCTTCTTGAGAGGACTTTGTATAAGGGACATTTCTACATATAAATCTGAGTCCAGGAAGGAAGAGCAGGGGGTTATGGACGCATTAAGGAAGGCAGAATGTGAAGCAGCAAGACTGCCCACCCCGGAGACGCAACGGGAGCTGTAGAAGGCTCAGGAAGAATTGGACAGGATATTTATGATTAATATGAAGAAAAGACAGGAATTTGAGAGTCTCTTTCTTTGAGGATGGCGAAAAAGTGGGTCACTTAGTAGTGGCAGCGGCTCAGAGGGAGTCGTCATATGTATATGCCATGTATGACGAAGGGGGTAGACTGGTAGATGACACGAAGAGTATTCTTGTTCAAGAATTTTTATTGATTTTAGTATTATCATTACTGTAACATAAACATTTTCTTATGCATAAGGTTTAAACATTTCAAGATCAATGTTAATAATCATTTTCTGGTCGTCATAATGGGAGACCCAGACAATGGGGTTTAGGGCTCTGCCCTCCGGAGGTCACACTAGGTACTACAAGTTTGTAGACACCGCCTCCTCCGCTTATAAACCCCCACCGTAGGAGACATCCTCAGTTTTTAACTTAGTGTGCTCGGAGGATCACGCTTTGCTTGCACTTCACTGCATTCTCACAGCTTACGTGATGGCGTATGAAGACAAGGTAAAATGGTCCCGCTCGGGACCCCCGACAGCCTCCCCGCTCACCCTATGCGGAACACGCTGGTGGAGGTACCGGAGGGCTTTTAGCCTGGACACTTCAGTGTTCTCCCGGTACGCTGTCGCGCTCCTTTCCTTTCCATCCCTCCATGGAGGCTCTGGTAAGGGGGAGCCTGGAGCCTTGCACAGCTCCGCTCCGTCCGAGGCCTCCCTAAATGGTGCTTACAGACCGGACGGAGCCAGCCCAGTCCGAGGCCTCCCAAAATGGTGCTTACACTCCGGACTGGTGCTGTACCCCCGTCCGAGGCCTCCCTAAAGGTGCTTACAGACCGGACCGGCACTGAGGCACCTGGTGTGTCTCCTGTGTGCCTGGGGGTAGTGTCTGTCACTGTGGTGTCATGACACTCAGACCGCGCGGTTACCCTCGGGTCCGCGGTTCTGGCGGTGACCCTGTGCTGGGGTCTCCCTGGCTGACCGCCCTGTGTTTCACAGGGGCTGAGGCTGTAGACTGCGGGTGTTTTTATGTGTACATGCAGTCTGAGAGTGTGTGTGGTGATATTCACACTCTTTTCCCGCGCTGCGGGCTCCGGCACCTCCATTGCTGAGGCAGTCTGGAGGAGGAGGAGGCAGCCCTTATGGTGACATCACCGCTGGGCGTGTTGTGTGTTCTTCCCGCGTGTTCCTGGCTCCGCCCACATCTTCACTGTCGGCGGCCATCTTCTCCCTCACTTCCCGGCTGGGATCTGGCTGCAGCGCGTGTCTGCACTTGCAAGGGAGACCGGAACTCGCGGAGGTCACACACACACACCGCTTCCTCCTACCGCTTTACTGCGGTCGGTAAGCCACCGGGATTCCCGGTTTGTTTGTGAACTTTGGCTTATATTCCCCTCACTGTGGAGATGTCCTCAGTTGGGAAGCATGCTGCTAAGGCGGCGGTGGTCTCCATTGCCTGTGTTACATGCAACGGGACACTGGTGGAGGGGTCCTGCAATAACTGCGGACGCCCAGAGGCCCGGTCTGCTACTACTGAGTCTGCAAATCCGGGATTATACCCTGAGGTTCAGGTGATCCCAGGGCCATGGGAAACGCAGAATAAGATCAATGAATCTCTGCTGTCCCAGATGTCCTCCATGTCGCAAACCCTGGAGGCACTGCATAGGAGACTGGAGAACCCAGCTACTCCTCCTAGTTACCCCCGGGTGTCTCTTACTTCTGCTGTAAGACCCCCTAAGCGAGCCCGTGAGGCTTCTCCTGAGCTCCAGACTCTCTCTGAGGAGGAGCGTTCCTCTGATGGTGAGGAAGATGATGGGGGTTCTACTCTTGGGTCTATGTCTGAACCTCCAGATGGGGTGGAGGATCTGGTGTCCTCAATCAATGAGACATTGCGTCTTGTCACTCCTCCTGAGGAGGTGACTGTACACCCCAAGGAGATATACCAATGGCTGCGGCCAGAGGCTAGACCAAGTGGCTCCTTCATGGACCACACTAATTTCGGAAGGGTGATTAAAGCTCCCAGGTTGCATCCTGGGCGGCGTTATGTCCGTAAAACTAAGGACAATCGCTTTCCCTTTCCCCAGGAGGCGCTCCAGGAATGGTCGCAGTCTCCCAAGGTGGATGCTTCCATGACTAGGATTGCTGCACGCTCCTTGTTTTCTGCCTCTGATAGCTCCTCGTTGAGGGATGCTACTGATAGACAGGTCGAGCAACTCGCCAAGTCTTCCTATGAGGCTGTGGGGTCTTCGTTTGCCCCTAATTTTGCCGCGGTCTGGACCCTACAAGCGATTACTATCTGTTTGGATGGTATCACTGATCTAGCTAGGTCCAGTCCAGAGGTCCTGGCTCTCACTGAGAGAGCAAGGGCCTATGCGGACTATGCCAGGACGGCATCTTTGGAAACTGCCACTCGCTCTGCTGTGGCCTCGGCCAATGCAATTGCGATCCGCAGGCTGTTGTGGCTGCGTCTTTGGGACTCAGATGCCACATCTAAAAAGATTTTACAAAATCTTCCGTTCGCTGGTGACAGGCTTTTTGGCACCGAACTGGACAAATTGATAAAGGATTCTGCTGAGTCTAAGATCCCGCAGAATAAGCCTAAGCCACGGTACACCGTGAAAAGGAACCCTAAGCAGTGGTCCTTTCGCTCCGGTTCACAGTCATCAACGGCGTCCACTCGCTCAGACCGAGGGGGCAAGCCTGCTACTCAGTGGCGTTCCAAGAGTCGTCAGAAGAAGCCGGCGGGGGCAGCGGCTGCCACCCCCAAGCCCGCCTCGACATGACTCGCTCTCTCATCCTGCCTCCCCACAGGTAGGGGGCCGCCTGTCCCGCTTTCAGGACAAGTGGCTTCTTCACATTCAAGATCAGTGGGTTCGAGACGTAGTCTCAAGAGGTTACAGGATAGAGCTGACGTCACAACCAATACCCCGATTCCATCGGTCGGTTCCATCTCCAGAAAAGGCTCAGGCTTTTCACCTGGTGTTGGAGGGACTCCGCAGAGACGGAGTGGTGGTCCCTGTGCCCACGGAAGAGAGGTTCAGGGGTTTTTACTCCAACCTCTTTATTGTCCCAAAGAAGGACGGCTTTTTTCGCCCGGTGTTGGACCTCAAGTTGTTCAACCGTCACGTGTTGGTTCGGAAGTTCCGCATGGAATCCCTGCGCTCAGTGATCGCGGCTGTGTCACAGGGAGACTTCCTAGCGTCCATCGATATCAGGGACGCTTACCTTCACGTCCCCATTGCACCAGCTCATCAGCGCTGGTTGAGATTCGCAGTGGGGGAAGAGCACTTCCAATTTGTGGCACTGCCATTCGGGCTAGCCTCAGCACCACGGGTGTTCACAAAGGTGATGGCCTCCATGATGGCTCTCCTGCATGCGCAGGGTCACGCCGTCATACCCTATTTGGACGACCTGTTGGTCAGGGCGCCATCGGAAGACCTTTGTCGGGTGAGCCTGGAGGTGACCATGAAGTCCCTGGAACAGTTCGGGTGGCTTATCAATGTTCAAAAGTCAACCCTGGTTCCGACCCAGTCATTGACATATCTGGGCATGGACTTCCACACGGACTCGGCCCTGGTGTCCCTACCTCAAGCCAAGCAGCTTGCGATCCAATCAGGAGTGCAGAATGTCCTCCTGTCTCCACAGTCATCCCTACGGGTATTGATGAGACTGGTGGGTCGCATGGTAGCGGCGATAGAGGCGGTGCCGTTCGCACAGTTTCGCCTCCGTCCTCTCCAGCTGGAGATTCTTCGCAGATGGGACAAGAGGACGATCTCTCTGAATCGGCTGGTGACACTGTCACAACCAACCAGGGACTCTCTACAGTGGTGGCTCCAGCCACATCACCTGTCACGGGGCCGGTCCTTCCTAAAACCGTCATGGTTAGTGGTGACCACCGACGCCAGTCTAAAGGGCTGGGGGGCGGTGTTCTTGCACCACAGGGCTCAAGGCCTTTGGACTCAGTCGGAGTCGGCGTTGCAGATCAACGTGCTGGAGATCAAGGCGGTCTATCTGGCGCTACTGGCGTTTCAGAAATTCCTGTCAGGACAGCCCATTCGGGTACAGTCCGACAATGCGACGGCCGTCGCCTATATAAATCATCAGGGAGGGACCAGAAGTGCTCAGGCCCTCGCCGAAGTCCACCGCATTCTACTCTGGGTGGAGGAAAACGGCTGCCTGATCTCCGCAGTTCACATCCCAGGGGTCGAGAACTGGGAGGCCGACTATCTGAGCCGACAGGGGATGGACGCCGGAGAGTGGTCCCTACATCCAGACGTCTTCAGGGACATCTGCGGCAGGTGGGGCACTCCGGACGTGGATCTGATGGCCTCACGGCTGAATCATCAGGTGCACCAATACATGGCGAGATCTTGGGATCCCCAGTCTCTGGGGGCGGACGCCCTGATCCTGAGCTGGTCCAGCTTTCAGCTGCCATATGTGTTTCCGCCTCTGGCTCTGATTCCCAGGGTCCTGTGGAAGATCAGGACAGAATGCAGAGTGGCCATTCTAGTGGCTCCAGATTGGCCCAGGAGGTCTTGGTACCCGGACCTGTGGCAACTGTCAGGCGGACACAGGTGGGCTCTTCCAGAACGCGCAGATCTACTCGCGCAAGGCCCATTCTTCCACCTCAATTCCAGGGCCCTCAGATTGACTGCATGGCTCTTGAGGCCTGGCTGCTGACGTCCAGAGGTTTCTCTCCTACAGTGGTTGCCACTATGAATCGGGCAAGGAAACCTGTTTCCAGGAAGATATACCACAGAACGTGGAAAATCTTTTTTACCTGGTGTGCCTCTGGTGGCCGCTCTCCGTGGCCTTTGTCTATCCCGACATTGTTGGCCTTCCTACAGTCGGGGTTGGAGTTGGGATTATCCCTTGGCTCTCTGAAAGGTCAAGTATCAGCACTTTCAGTGTTGTTTGACAGGCGCTTGGCGCTCCTCCCGAAGGTACGTCAATTTCTGCAGGGGGTGTCTCGGGTGGTCCCGCCCTATAGACGACCTCTGGACCCTTGGGACCTAAACATGGTCTTGGCGGCACTGCAGAAACCGCCGTTTGAGCCACTGAGAGACATCTCTCTCTCTCGTCTGTCCCAGAAGGTGGTTTTTCTGGTGGCGATTACGTCTCTGAGACGGGTCTCAGAATTGGCTGCACTTTCGTGCAAGTCTCCCTTTCTGGTGGTTCACCAAGACAAGGTGGTGTTGCGCCCACGGCCTGAATTTCTGCCGAAGGTGGTTTCAACGTTTCACCTAAACCAGGAGATTGTTCTTCCATCATTTTGCCCGCTCCCGTTCATCAGGTTGAGCGCGACCTCCATACTCTGGATCTCGTGAGAGCTGTACGCATTTATGTGTCCAGGACCGCCTCCTTTAGGAGTTCGGATTCCTTATTTGTCCTCACGATGGGTCGCTGTAAGGGGGCCGCGGCTTCGAAGTCGACCTTGGCCAGATGGATCAAGGCTCCCATTCAGGAGGCGTACCGGTCTTCTGGTTTACCTCTCCCGGTGGGTTTGAAGGCACACTCTACGAGAGCTGTAGGTGCCTCCTGGGCCTTGCGACATCGAGCTTCTGCTCTACAGGTGTGTCAGGCGGCCACTTGGTCCAGCCTGCACACTTTCTCTAAGCACTATATGGTGCATGCCCATGCCTCTGCGGATGCGAGTTTGGGCAGGCGGGTTCTCCAGGCGGCGGTTGCCCACCTTTAGAGGGAACCATGTGTTATCCGTCTTGTTGAGGAACTCTTCCCGCCCTGGGGTATTGCTTTAGGACATCCCCATTGTCTGGGTCTCCCATTATGACGACCAGAAAAAAGAGAATTTTGTTTACGTACCGTAAATTCTTTTTTCTTTAGTCATCAATGGGAGACCCAGCACCCACCCAGTTGTTCCGTTGCATATTTTGCACTGGTTCTGTTCTCTGTTGAGACAGTGTTTGCCGGGTTGTTGAACCGTCTGTGCACGGCATTCTTCCCGATGTTTCGGGTGTGGTTTAATTTCTCCTCGCAGCTTATGGACTAAACTGAGGATGTCTCCTACGGTGGGGGTTTATAAGCGGAGGAGGCGGTGTCTACAAACTTGTAGTACCTAGTGTGACCTCCGGAGGGCAGAGCCCTAAACCCCATTGTCTGGGTCTCCCATTGATGACTAAAGAAAAAAGAATTTACGGTACGTAAACAAAATTCTCTTTTTTTAACTAACAATAGTTAACTGTCATTAAACAGATAGAATGAAGAGTAAGAAAAGAAGGAAGGGGAGAAGGGGGGGAGGAAAGGAAGGTAAAGAGGGAGGGAGGGGTGAAATAACTTTCCACTTTAAGCGTTAGTTCAGTTCGTGTTCCACAACAGGAGTAAAATAGTTGTTCCATTGTTTCCATTTTTTTGTATATTTCTTCTGTAGATTGTTTCTTGTGGCGTGTGTCCATTCGTAGGCGTTGTGTGCCGCTATGGTGTCAATCAAAGAAGTAAATGTTGGGGGAATGGTTTCCTTCCATTTTTTTGTTATTAGAGTCTTAGCAGTTAGAAGGATATGTATCACCAATGCTCTCGAGTGTATGGGGACCTCGTTAATGTCTATCAATAGTAGAGCTAATTCCGGTGTCAGATTTATTTCAGCTTCGGCGATTTCGCTAATAAATATTTGAATTTTCCCCCAATAGTCTTGTAGCAAAGGACACTCCCAGAACATGTGTTTCATAGTTCCCAAGTTATCACAATTCCTCCAGCAGTTAGGGGATTCTCCGACGTCGAACTTGCTGATTCTTGTTGGGGTGTAATACCATCTTGTGGCAGTTTTATAAAAGTTCTCGATAAGAGATGCATTAGTTATACTCTTGTATACAGTTTTGTAGGTCAGTTCCCAAGTTTCCAACAGTATTGGTGTGTGTAGTTCCTTAGCCCAAACCTCCATGGCCGGTGATAGTATCATTTTTGAGTCCGGGTTGAACTCCGAATATATATTTCTTAGAGTCCAGAAAATTTTTGTTTGTCCGAATCGTATTAATTGAGTTACGATGTGTGGAAGATAGAGTTTGTTGTTGAATTTGTCAAGAAGTAGATTTATCTTGTTCCAGTTTGGTAGTTCTTCCTTGGATAATTCAAATCTATGTTGAAGCTGTGAAAAGGGTAATAGATGGTTTTCGTTGTCCAATATATCAGCCAAAGTTTTGATCCCTTTGTCCATCCATGTTTGAGTCTTGATATTTGTAGTGAATGCTGTAAGCGCGTTAATCGGGATCCATCTCGGAGGCATCTTTGGTTGGGTAGTTGAAGTAGTTGCTACTAGTGATCTCCATGCGCGAATAGTAGCCTTGAGTGTTGGTTCTTTTGGTAGCTTTTTGTTCTTATCACAAAGGCAAGCAAGGAGAATCCATCTGAGATCTTCCATTTGTCGGTTAATATTTTCTAGTTCTACCCATTTTTTGGTTTGTTAGTGTTGTCCCACCATTTTTGGCTAAGTTTAACCATTGTGGAGTTGTAGTAGGCAGAGATGTTTGGGACTGCCAGTCCTCCTTTATTTCTGCTCTTTTGAATTGTTGTTAGAGAGACTCTTGGTTTTTTCCCTCCCCAAATGAATTTAGTGAGCTGAGATTGTAGTTTCTTGCACCAGGATTGTGTAAGGTGTAGCGGTATCGATCTAAAGACATAAAGAATTTTCGGTAGGATGAATAGCTTGTAGGCTTCAATTTTCCCTATCCAGGAGAGTTCAGTTTTGGAAATGTGTATGATGCCATTCTGAATTTTTTTGTATAATGACTAGGTTCATTTCGTAGGTAGTATTAATTGATTTTGTCATGGTTATGCCTAAGTAATTTAAATTATCAGCTTTCCAATTGAAGGGTGTATTTTGTTGTAGGGTGTTCATTGTTTGTTTGTTCAGGTTAAAGCTTAGCAACTGCGTTTTTTCAATATTTAATTTATACCAAGATATGCTTGCAAATTCTTGGATAGTTGCTAAGAGGTTGGGAATGGAGGAAATTGGATTGGTGAGAGTTAAAATAATATCATCCGCAAATAAGCATATTTTATAGTCAATTTGGTTAATGTTTAAACCAGTTATATCTGGGTTTGTCCTAATTTTCTGTGCTAGTGGTTCAATGAACAAATTAAATAGAGATGGGGAAAGAGGGCAACCTTGTCTTGTTCCATTTGACAATGGGATCGGATCGGAGAGATGATTATTGGTGAGTATTCTTGCAGATGGGTTTACATAGAGGGATTTAATAGTGTTTAAGATATTCCCTTGAAAACCGAACTTTTGGAGTACTTCAAAAAGGTAGTCCCATTGGACCCTGTCGAATGCCTTTTCAGCATCGACAGAAACTATTACCAACTGGTTGCTTGTGATTTCTGAATTTGAAATTAAATTTAGTATTCTCCTAGTTGCGTCTGTCGAATTTCTATTTTGGGTGAATCCTACTTGATCACTCGTAATTAAGTTTGGTAAAATACGCTGTATTCTTGAATTGATAGTTTTCGTGATTATTTTTAAATCAGTGTTTAATAGAGATATGGGTCTGAAGTTGGATACTAAATCTTTGTCTCCTTTGTTCTTAGGAATGACTGAGATTATGGCTTGTAGCATTTCTTGGGGTATCCTATGCTTTTTGTCTGTTAAGGAGTTTATTAATTTTGTTAAGTAGGGTGTGAGTATAGCTTCATTATTGATGTAATATTCGTTTTGTATCCCATCTGGTCCCGGTGATTTACATTTGCTTAGTGAGTTTATTGTTTGTGAGATTTCATTTTCTGTATAAGGTTTGTTGAGCATAGTTAAATCTTCATCCGAGATAGATGGAAGTGTAATCTCATCCAGGAATTTTTTAATATTTGATAGTAAGGGTCTAGTTTCAAAAGTGTCGTCTTTTAAGTTGTATAGGTTCCGGTAAAATTCTGCAAAGGTTTTTGATATTTCTAGTGGGGTCTTCTTAACTTGGCCATCTTTATTTTTAACTTGATGTATGTTGGTTCTAGATCTGTGAATTTTAATAAGGTTTGCAAATGTTTTGGTTGGTTTATTAATATTCGAGTAGAAGTTGGATTTAGTTAGTCTAACAATTTTGTCATAATCGTGTGTTAATAAGGATCTAAGTTCAGTTCTAAGTTTCAACAAGTTCTGGTGTTTTACATCCGTGGGGCTTGCGATGATATCTTCCTCCAGCTGCTTGATTTCTTGGGTAATTTTTTTGTTTGGTCTTGAAGTGACTTCCTGTGTTGTCCATTGCGTTGGATCAGTATGCCTCTTATTACAGCTTTATGTGCCGTCCACAAGGTTGTGATGGATATATCTTTGGTGTCGTTTATTTTAAAGTAATTTTGTAATTCTTCTTGAATTTTTTTTTATATTGGGGGTGCGAGAATAAGTATGAATTTGCTCTCCATGGTGAGTTGCTATTGAAAGGAGGGTTAATAGACGTTTCGAAAGTTATGGGTGAGTGGTCTGACCACGTTCTTTGTAGTATGTTAATTAATTTAATTTTATGTAGTGAGTAAATATTTGTCAGAACTAGGTCGATTCTTGAGAAAGTTCTATGAACATTTGAGTAGTGGGTGAATTCTATTGAGGATGTGTGTAGGCATCTAAACACGTCAAAGAACTCTTCGTTTTTGATAAGGTCATCTATCTGTGTATTAATGTTTCTGGATTTATTAGATGAATCTAGAAGAGGGTTAGGTACCGCGTTAAAATCGCCAAAAACTAGGAGGGTGCCTTTCTGATTTTCCTGGACTGTTTTAAAGAAACGCTTTATAAATGTAGTTTGACCTCTGTTGGGGGCGTAAATGTTTGCCAATGTGTAAATTGCATCATTCAGTTTACAAATAATTATTATAAATCTGCCTTCACAATCTTTGATAACATTTATCTCCTCAAATTTTAATGTGTCTTTAATGATTGCGACTCCTGCTCTTTTCTTGATGTTTGACGAGAGAAAAATGTGTGGGTATTTTTTATTGCTGAATTTTGGTTGTTTCCCTTCTGCAAACCTGGTTTCCTGTATTCCCGCTACATCTACGAAGAGTATTCTTAAAGAGGATCTGTCACCAAACCAGGCATGGTGATCTAATTACAGCACTGGATGCAGCATGTCTGCTGCATTCAGGCAAGAGGTCCCCCAGCCCTTGAGCCCCCCTGTACCCCGAGTAAATACACTTAGAAAACTTACATCCTGCAGCCAGAAAGGAGGTGGCTAGAGGCTGGAGCCGTAGGGCAGATTCGCACCCCTGCATGTTTAATCTGCCCACCGCTGCCAATCATTGTCTCTCTCGTCTGCAGTATAACACAGAAGTTATTTTAGAAATGACCGCTTAGCCCTGCCCCCTGCGGTGGCGTCACCGCTTATACCCGCCCTGCTCTATGGTTAAGGGTGCTTTCACATCAGCGGTTTTCGCCAATCGCGGCAGTTGCAGTGAAAGAACCGCTACTGCCGCGATTACCGCATAACCGCTGCACTTGCGGCACAGTTGCGGCAAGCCCCATACAATGTCTATGCGGGCTTGCGGCAAGTGCGGTATCGGCACTTGCGGCAGGTGCTGCTGCGAAAAAAACGGTTTTTTTTCGCGGCCGCAAGTGCCGAAACCGCACTTGCCGCACACTTACCGCAAGCCCCATAGACATTGCATGGGGCTTGCGTCAACTGTGCCGCAAGTGCAGCGGTAACCAGGGCAGGTGCGTTTTTTTTCACCACAACTGCCGCGATCAGCGATTACTGCTGATGTGAAAAGGCCCTAAGATGATATTAGATCTAATTGGATGTCTACAGGTTGATTTAAGATAAGCCACTTCCTAATTAATAAGCATTGGGTATGCTGTCTGTGGGGGAGGGGGAGGGGGTTTGGTTGTTGGTTTATTAAAATGCAAACTTTGGCTTACTGTTAAAACAATTATTAACATCTTACATTTTGTATCTAATCAACATATCTGATAAAAAAATAAAGGCGCAAGGCATGGGCGGGCGCTGGATGTTGTGCATCGGGGGCAATTGGACTGAAGGCTAAACTTGAATTCAATGAGATGTGTAACCAAATACTTTCCTATATATAGTGGATGTCCCACCACTGCTCCGGAACGGATCTTACTGATTTGTACCATCCAGTTTTTCACCTCCACCACAGCTCCTTTATAGTGAGACATGGGCCATGTTTTCCTTATGTCTCTCTGAAGAGGCCTTTTGCTTATTTCTTATGCATGGTTTGGGGAACACTCGATTTGGTTTTTTTTTTTTTTTGTTTTTTTGTAAAACGGCACAGAGGAGACCCAAAATTACATACGGCGGCAGTATTGTTCACTAGGAAGTCACAAGCACTTTAACTACCGTTTATAATATTAATGTACAGTCAAGTTTTGAGTTGTGCGCTGAGGGTCGCTTATTTATGTATCTACTAGGGAACTTAGGTTTCTTTTATTTTTACACTTCTCCGATTTTCTCTTAGGACAACCATCCTTTGCTATATGACCTGAGTAATATTTTCTTCATTTTATTTGATTTTCTTTACTATTTATTTTATTATTATTTTGAAGTTTTCGCACAAAGCTAATGACTTTTATTTCTATTCCTATGTGAGCAAATTAAAATGTTTACGGGACTGTTCTATATTATCCATTAAGGACTAATTAATACTTAAGATCCAGAAATATTTTGTTATCTGTGGAGGTTTTGCCTCCTGGGATAATAAAATCTTTAGCTCCATTTATAAATTTGTCGTATGCAGTGAAGAGTGTTTTGAGTACTTTTCACATCACGTTCTTCACTCCTTTATTGGACGAACACTTTTGACTTTAGTTTGGTTCACGTGAAATGATAACCATGGCTTGTCGGGAGAATATTTATGTAAATGGTAAATGGTTATGTGTGATGTTACTGTGAAGTCTTTTATTCTGAATCATGTTCACGTCAGGTATGTTACATTGGTTGTACTAATGTTTTTGTCATTGTTAATACTAGGCTTTAGTCACACATCAGATTATTAGGGGGGTCTTATGTCTACTAAAAACATAAGTGTGTTCTCCATTTTTGCACCCTTACTACATATTAACATGTACAAATACATCACATGTGCGTGCAAAAATATATAAAACCTATAATTGGAGGTACACAAAATCAAAGCAGAAATTAAAAATATATATTTTGTTGATGAATATGAAAGTTAAAATAAGGAGATTTAGACACGGGTGGATAAAAGTTACTGGTACAGTGAAGGAAATAAGTATTTGATCCCTTGCTGATTTTGTAAGTTTACCCATTGACAAAGACATGAATAGTCTATAAGTTAATTTTAACAGTGAGAGATACAATCTCAAAAATAAAATCCAAGAAATCACATTGTCAAAATTATGTAAATGTGTTTGCATTTTGAAGAGAAAAATAAGTATTTGATCCACTATTAACCATTTGGAGCTCTGGTTCCTACAGACCAGTTAGATGTTCCTAATCAACTCGTTACCTACATTAAAGACAGCTGTCTTAAATTGCAAAAGATCAGTGCAAAAAACCGCACAGGAATCACACAAAAAAAGCTCTCTGTTTGTAAAAAATATTTTTCAATTTGTAGCTAGTGCTAACAAAAAAGTATCAAAAAACAGGGCTATTGGTCTGTACGTTTTTTGCAAAAAATATACGTAAGCTGTCTCACCTCGTCACGGTTGCCCTAGCGAGACAGTCCCTAGCTAATGTGTGCATTTAAAAACCTGAGTATGTAAACGTACCTCTATCCAGGCTCCAGCCAGGACTGCACTCTGTGGGCTTATCACCTGTGAGACAGCTTATGTGTGGACTACTCATAGGGGAGGGGTGGGTCACTTCCCCTTCCTGCTAACAGGAGAAACATTTTACCAAACTATAATGAGCGGTCCAATCACTGATGAATGCGATTAATAACCGCATCCATCCACCACCAGAAAAACTGCAAAAGATCAGTGCAAAAAACCGCACAGGAATCACACAAAAAAAGCTCTCTGTTTGTAAAAAATATTTTTCAATTTGTAGCTAGTGCTAACAAAAAAGTATCAAAAAACAGGGCTATTGGTCTGTACGTTTTTTGCAAAAAATATACGTAAGCTGTCTCACCTCGTCACGGTTGCCCTAGCGAGACAGTCCCTAGCTAATGTGTGCATTTAAAAACCTGAGTATGTAAACGTACCTCTATCCAGGCTCCAGCCAGGACTGCACTCTGTGGGCTTATCACCTGTGAGACAGCTTATGTGTGGACTACTCATAGGGGAGGGGTGGGTCACTTCCCCTTCCTGCTAACAGGAGAAACATTTTACCAAACTATAATGAGCGGTCCAATCACTGATGAATGCGATTAATAACCGCATCCATCCACCACCAGAAAAACTGCAAAAGATCATATATATATTTTTTTTTTGCAAAAAACGTACAGACCAATAGCCCTGTTTTTTGATACTTTTTTGTTAGCACTAGCTACAAATTGAAAAATATTTTTTACAAACAGAGAGCTTTTTTTGTGTGATTCCTGTGCGGTTTTTTTGCACTGATCTTTTGCAGTTTTTCTGGTGGTGGATGGATGCGGTTATTAATCGCATTCATCAGTGATTGGACCGCTCATTATAGTTTGGTAAAATGTTTCTCCTGTTAGCAGGAAGGGGAAGTGACCCACCCCTCCCCTATGAGTAGTCCACACATAAGCTGTCTCACAGGTGATAAGCCCACAGAGTGCAGTCCTGGCTGGAGCCTGGATAGAGGTACGTTTACATACTCAGGTTTTTAAATGCACACATTAGCTAGGGACTGTCTCGCTAGGGCAACCGTGACGAGGTGAGACAGCTTACGTATATTTTTTGCAAAAAACGTACAGACCAATAGCCCTGTTTTTTGATACTTTTTTGTTAGCACTAGCTACAAATTGAAAAATATTTTTTACAAACAGAGAGCTTTTTTTGTGTGATTCCTGTGCGGTTTTTTGCACTGATCTTTTGCAGTTTTTCTGGTGGTGGTGGATGGATGCGGTTATTAATCGCATTCATCAGTGATTGGACCGCTCATTATAGTTTGGTAAGCTGTCTTAAATTGTAGCAAAATACAAAAAATAGGTAGCACAAACAACAAAATACATATGGTAATAAAAATTGACAATATTGATCACAGGACAGAATTTACAAAAGTGCACAGATGGAGCCAAAAAGGTAATAATGGAACCTGAGACCACGAGGAAGTGGAGTGAGGTCGAAAGGAGTTGTAATAACTTTATACAAATATTTGAGGCTATGTGAATTTATCTATTTAAGGGTGCCTTCACATTTGCGTTCCCTTCCGCAGAACGGGAGCCGCAATGTGAGCGCAGCACCGCAAGCCCCTATCTTTATAATGGGAGCGCACGGTGCTGCGTATGACCGTGCGCACCCATTTGCTTCCATATGTGATCTGTGCACAGGTGGATGCCTGCGCACAAATCACCCAGTCTCGTCCACACCAGAAATGCAACATCCGCCTGCGCACAGATCACATATGGGAGTGAATGGGTGCGCACGGTCATATGCAGCACCGTGCGATCCCATTATAAAGATCGAGGCTTGCGGTGCTGCGCTCACATTGCGGCTCCCCTCCTCAGAACGCTGCGGAGGGAAACACAAATGTGAAGGTAGCCTAATACTGCTAAACTAACTATCAAAAGAGAAACAATTTCCCAAAGTCACAAAGCACACAGATTCCATGTCTCAGAGAGCGTTACCTTAAGAGGCCTAACAAATAAATAAAAAATTTGTTAATACAGGTCCATTTAGAGTAGACTACATTAGTCAAACACTGGTCTGGGTCATGTTAAATTACATATGGTAACTAGATAAGAGACCAAGTTAACAGTACCTATAGACAAACATAAATTTATATGGATATACACATCCATGTGAACACAACACCAGGTTTGGGAAACTAATGGCTTCACAGACTTATCACACAAAGGACAAGACGAACCTACAACGTACGTTTCACTAAGGAGAAAACTAAATCAGGGAGGAAGCACTGCATGCTCTGAAGCCGGCAAAATACACCCAAAAGAAGAGCACAATGCGCAAGACCAGAAAGTAAGTCAGGCGGGAGAGAGACATGGACACAACAAAACTCCCAAAGTGACTAGACACTGCCTAATTAACATCTGAAAATGTAAGATAAGAAAAATGATTTTTATCAACTATTACACTGCAGTATTCGGTCAGATAGTGATTGCTTTGAGGGGCATAAAGTAGCTGACAGGTTCCCTTTTATATACTTACACCTTTGAACATGCTCACAGTGATGTCGCTGAATAGGAATAATTCTTATAAAAATTCCTAATTTTGACATGTTCGGGACTGTGGACTCGGTTAACCAAACTTCCAACTGAAGCTAGAACATCCTAGTTATCACTGTTTTAATTAATGAAACATTACATATAGGTACAGCAGCAGTCAAACGTTTACACACACCTGTTTATACAAGTTTTCCTTATTCTTATGGAAATGTGCACATTATAGCTTCAGACTGATTCAGCAAAACCGCAAATGTTCACCTAAGTAAAGAAGGAATAAAGACACATGTTTGAATCAAACCAGAATGTGTGTTCTACTTTACATTCTTATACTCTGACAGCTTGATACCCCTTTCCCATTCTCTCAAGCAGTTTCAACATGTCACCTGGAGTGGCTTTCTATCTGTCTTGAATGACTTCACAGAAGAGGTGCTAATAACTTGTTGGCTGTTTTGTCTTGACTGTTTGTTCTAACTCATAAAAACATCTCAATTGGGTTGAGGTCGGGCGATTGCAGCGGCACTGCCATCTGACAGAGCCTCCATCCCTCCACTTAGTCACTTAGCTCTTACATAACCTGGAGGTGTGTTTTGGGCAGTAGTCCTCCTGATGGTCCCACCAAGTGCAAACCAAATGAAACCATGAAAAAATACCAGTACAATACAGCAATATTATGGGTGCTGTACACCTGATCCATACAATACAGATTAGCACGTTGTGTAATGACCATGTGCATGTGACCTATTGATGGTTCCTAGAAGTGAATATTCCACACTGTACAATTATATTGCTAACCCTTTTCCTTTACAAATTTTCAGGAGGCTTGCATTAATGGATGCCACAAATATGACAGTTGTGACCTACTTCATTATCAAAGGGATCACTGATATTCCAGTGCTCCAAGTTCTGACCTTTCTTCTAGTTCTGTTGATTTATGTAGTCATTCTAGGAGGAAATATGACCATCTTTATAGTGGTATGTCTGGAGCCCCAGCTCTATACTCCCATGTACTTCTTCTTATGTAACCTATCCATCTTGGACATATTCTCCAGCACGGTCACTCTTCATAAGATCCTCAGTAGCTTTATATCTGGGGATAAGACCGTCTCTGCTCATGCATGTGTTTCCGAAATGTTTATCTTTATATCTCTGGTGGGCAATGAGCTGATGATGTTGACAGCTATGAGTTATGATCGCTATGTCGCCATCTGTAACCCATTTCATTATTCTTCCATCATGGGCCCAGGCCTGTGTGCCTCTTTGGCTATGATTTGTTGGCTATTTGGCTTTCTGGAATCAACGCCTCTTTTTATTTTAATATCTAGATTTTCTTGTTATAAATCGAACGTAATTAACCATTTCTTCTGCGACATAGTTCCCATCATGACACTTACGTGCAGCGACACTTTGTTGACCAATCTCTTAATTTTTATCTGCGGACTCTTTCTTTCCGTCTTTCCCTTTCTGTTCACGTTCATTCCATATATCTATATCATCGCTGCTATTCGAAATATTTGTTCTAGTTCTGGAAAAACAAAAGCTTTCTACACCTGCTCGTCACACCTTACAGTGGTCATCCTCCTCTATGTGACTCTTATCTGTCAGTACATGAGACCAGTTTCAATGGAAGGTTTGGAATCTAGCAAGCTTTTCTCCTTGTTCAACACGGCTGCTGTCCCCATATTGAACCCATTGATCTATAGCCTGAAAAACCAAGATGTGAAATCTGCACTGATACATCTGTATAATCAGATAGTCACAAAATTGAGCAAGGATTTTTGATTTTTTTTTTTGTTAGCATAGTTATGTCTAATAAAGCGCAAGAAAATATGCAAAAAATGCTATAAAGGTAAATTAGTGACCGCTAATATATCCGGCATTACTCATGCAATCAACTCATATGGAATATGGGCAAACGGGACAGCTCCAGACAAATGAGGAAAACAAGGTGCTCACTAGAAAAAAAGTATTCAGAATAACCAGTCCAGTGTAAGAGAAAGGTAGTGGCACTTTGAACGCATAAAAATAAACTTTTTTTATTGTAGACACCTATCCATATGGGCGGAAAGCAAGGCATGGAGCAGACAACGGCCGTTTCATATGGAACATGCTTCTAACAGTCCTACATGAGAAGTGTGTTCCACGCGAAACAGCTATCATCCGCTCTATGCTCTGCTGCTTCTCATATGGATTTTAGTAGGTTATTACCATAAAGAAGTTTAATTTTATGGATTGAGTGCCACTACCTTTCTTTTCCAATGGACTGGTTCAGACTTAGGCTGGTTTCACATTGGGATTTTTTGCAATCCGTGGCTGTCTGCTGTAAAAAGATTTGGCCCCCATGTATCCCTATGGGCAATGGATCTGCACGGATTTGCCCTTAATGGCATCTGATTTCTGACAGATCCGATTCTGTCCGATTTTTTGCTGTACCCAAAATTGGAGACTGCTCCGATTTAGAGCACAGCGGACCAAATCTGACACAATCAAATCCGACACAATCTGTGGCCATTAACATGGGGGCCTATGGAGCACGGGTACGGGAAAACATTGGATCGTTTCCCGGACCTGATTTTAGTGTACTGAGCATGCTCAGTACACTAAAACTGCTCTGTTCCCCCTGTAATTTAACTTCCGCAATATATATAGTAAAATTAACTAAAGCAAGGGTTAAAAATAAAAATCTCACCTCTCCGGTGTGTCCAGTGATGCGCGCTGTCTAGCTCCTGGGGCTTAAGGACCTGGCAGGGCGAGGCTACTCAATCAGCTGACCGCATCAGCTGAGCTGTTTAATTAGCCCGCACACCAAAACTGATATGCGGGCAGGAGATTTAATTCGCTCAGTTGATGCGGTCATGTGATCGATCTGATCGGATAGCCCCGCCTCGCCAGGTCCTTAAGCCCTGGGAGCTAGACGGCGTTCATTGTGGAACACGACGGAGAGGTGATATTTTTTCTTTTTTAACCCTTGCTTCACTCCCTCAAAGTGCCCCGCTTGCCTGTGCTTTGCAGGCTTGGGCTTTTCTATGTCCGGATCCGTGAAAATCACAGGCCCGGACACACAAATGGCATCCGAGGTCACATCCGATGCGATCCTTTCCTGTCCGTGGAGTCCTGCAAAAAGTAGGATCCCCACGGACAGGAAAAAATCACTATGTGAAAGCAGCCTTAGAAGCATTGTCTCAAATTCTTCTATCCAAAAGACAGGGGATGTCTTTATGATCAGCAGGGGAAGGGGGTTGGACAGCCGCCATAGCCTCCACAGATGCCTAGAACCAGGGCTTTTCAGAGTCTTGGCTGAAAGGAGCAAAGGTTAATCATGTGCATGGCCACTCAATTCGTTCTAGTAGGAGTGCCGAAGATTAGCCGAAAGCTCTGCTTGGCAATCTCTGGCACACCCATAATAAATGGAGCATTAGTGTGCATGACTGATCTCTGCTCCATGCTGCCCCGGTTCTCACAATTAATCGATGTCAGCCCCTCTGGCAACCAGAAAGTTATCCCTTATCCTACTGATAGGGGATGACTTTTAAACTTGAGAACACCCCTTTATTATTATACAGGTACTAGAGTGTGGCAGCCATCTAGAAAGGACACATAGGCGGAGTGCTGAGTCCATTCTTGGTGCATAAATTCTTCCTGCCAATTAATTTGGTACAATGATAGACAGTGTAAAAACATAATTACGGTATCCTTGATTTCCAAAACTTTAATACAAAAAAAATATATGTATATGTGGCACCCCAGGGGTTAATGTGCCACAGTAACATCCATGGGTTAACTCCCCACACAACACAGAACACTGCACTAGTGCCTCTAGGCCAGAAGGGGGAGCTCAGGCAGCTCCCTTATATATTCTGGTCTGAGGAGGAAGTAGTTAGTTGACAGTTTAGTTTAGTGCAGGGAGCACTAGGAGGAGGACCTGTAAACGGGAGCAGTGCTGAGCTCCTGACCGGGACCACTGACTACTTTAAGGCCTGAAGCCAGGGTCTGAGGAGAGGAGTACAAGAAACAGGATCACATCTGTTAGACTGAGTTACCTTATAACTCGCCCCAGAGGAGCGCAGAGACTGGATACCGGATCCGAATCTGTGACTGAAACACGCAGCACAGAAAACATCGGGATAGTGGAGGTTGTAGATCTACACTGTACCTCAGTGAAGCAACACGGCGGGGTCAGAAGCACACAGAAAGACTCAAGTTGCCTAGCAAAGGGGGTACCTGTGAAGAGATACGGGGCCAGCAGCCTAGCTAAAGCGGCAGCAGGGCCACACACACACAGCACAGCAGAAGTGGGAAGCTGAGGACCCGGACAGGGTGGGAGCAACCCGGCCCCGGTACAGACTCCGTGGACAGTACTTACTGAACAACAACTCCAGTAAAGCCTTGGAAAACTTCAAAACCGTGAGTGGGGTGATCCTTGTGCTCAAACCCTGCGTGCCCTCACAAACTACCATCATTTCTACTAATACCCCTATCCTGCAACATCCATAGCACCGTCTATAGACTTACTACCACTGCCCCGGGGAACCCAGCTCTACCTGCGGAGAGCCATTATATCCCCAGCTGCCCAATATCCTCCCCGGAGGTTATGCAGCAGCGGTGGCCCCCTCACTGACCAAAACCCGAGGGTGGCGTCACGACAAACTCCCCTGTAAATATCCCCCCATTACATGTGGAACCCGGGGCACATTCCGCACCAAGACCGCCGTGATATCCCCAGCAGTACCCCGGTCCGGTACCGAGTACCCCATCCCAGTGGGCTCCACATATAGAATGGATATGTAAAATAAAAATAAAATAATGGAATATTATTAAAAATAAAAAAATTGTCCACTTAAATTAAGCCCTGTTCCTCGTTGTGAAGAGCATACATGTCTTTATATTAGGAGCATACATGTCTTTGTATGAGAATTAAGAAAATAAAAAAACTTTGTCTATATGTATGTATGGGTCACTTTACACAAGCCAAAATATAAGTGGAAAAAAAATATAATTTATTTTTTTTCTAAATTCTCTTTCCTTTCTTTACACCAGAGGTCCCCAACTCCAGGCCTCGAGGGCCACCAACAGTGCAGGTTTTCAGGATTTCCTTAGGATTGCATAGGGATTGGAATCATCATCAGTGCAGGTGATCACATTATCACCTGTGCATTACTAAGGGAATCCTGAAAACCTGCACTGTTGGTGGCCCTCGAGGCCTGGAGTTGGGGACCTCTGCTTTACACAAACGTTAGTTTATGTGATCAAAACATATTTTCAGGGTGTGGTTGCTGCAAAAATCACTTGAAAAAGCACAAAATAGACAAGCGAAACAATGAGCATATATATGCATTTCTACGTAGAATCCACTCGCTGTTCATTTGTTCAGTCCTTTGAGCGCCTTTTAACCACTTCAGGTTTTCAAAGACACCAAGTGGATGGAAGAGGTCAGCTGATAATTCTATCCATGCCTTCCACTTAAAAGTTGCTGCAAACAGTACAATAGAAGTCAATGGGAAGGCTCAAAAGGTCAGTAGCTAAAAACATTGCAAAAACGCTCATGATGCAGCCAATAAGGCTTCAGGAACAAACTAGGCAGGCACAACCACCTGGACAAGACCTTGGGTCCGATATTTTAAGATCGGCATCTCATATGGGCGTGCAGGAATAAGATGTTCCTAATTCATTAAGAGGCATGCCACTGAATGAATTTTGTGCTTCTCATCACTGGCGTGTGCCTCGCCTGAAAGGTTACTGTAACAATGAACTGTGTTAACAACTTTGGTGTAAACCAGGGGCAGGGAATCATTTTTCTGCCGGGAGCCATTTGGAAAATTCTACCATCCTGCGGGGGCCGCACATAATTATCAACTTGAACATTTCTGAGCTATATTTGGTTAAATAATCACTTCATCCCTATTGTGGTGCTGGAGCTGCTTCTCTTTGGCGTGGGTGATATTGGTCATGTTGCATTTCAACTGCTTTTCCAGGTTTGCTAGAGCCCTAGACATCACTGGAGAGGCTGGGAGCATATATCTCACTGGGGAGGCTGAGGCTGCAGCAGATAGATCGCTGGGGAGATGGATTTAAAAGGCAGACAGTCGGCAAAACGCGTCTGCCAGCCTAAGGGCTGCAATCCCCATGAATCTGCCCAGGAGCCGCAAAAAAAGTCATCAGGGGCCACATTCGGCCCTAGGGCCTGAGGCACACCCCTGGTGTAAGGTATGCCACATCTTTTTAGGATTGTTTTAGTTGCGTGGGCATTGCCACGCCTGTCTCGCTACTGCCTGGCGTGAAAAAGCCAAAGGTTGCGAAAGTTATGGACACACACAGAATACTCCAGTTTGAACATGGAGTTTGTAAGTTTGTCCCAATTTCACGTTACTTCATAAAAACAAGAGTTTATCCACTATATATGATAAAAAGGCTGATTTTATTTTTTACTGAATGTGTTTGAGTCTACTAAAGAATTCTGGATATAGTCCGGCTATCTGCTTGTGACCTCAACCTGAAGCACACTTGGGTTATGTAGTAGGACAATGATCAAGACACACCAGCAAGTCACCTCCGAATGGCTGAAGAAAAACAAATTTAAACTTTGAAGTGGCCGAGCCAATCTTCTGACCATGTTCTAATTGAGATGCTGTGACCTTAAAGGGAACCTGTCACCTAATCTATGGCCCCTAAACTATCACTACCTGCCCTACAGACCCTAACTAGCTCCCTAACCATCCCTGCCTGACCTAATATGGCTTTATATAAGGTGAATAAAACACTTTATAAACTTACAATTTCTGCGTCTGTGGGGCGTTCCTGTCGGCTCTTGTCTGCAGGGCGGGGTCCCCAGAGTCGCGCTCCCCCCGCCTCGCTCCCTTCCTAACGCCCTAATGGGCGGCATTATGGATTTGAAGAGCGGGGGAGCCCAGTGGAATCATCCCGCCCCGCTCTTCATGACGCGACGGCCGGAGACCGCGTCATTTCCGGTCCGCGCATGCGTAGTGCGCCCTGTGAAGCCGAAGCCGAGTCCCGGCGTCGCTAGGCAACGATCGGCAGCGTCTTCGGAAGGTGAGTATCGGCGGCCCCCTCCCTCCCAAACCAGCACATATATATGTGTGTGTAATCCACATGTACATATGGATTACACACACACACATATATACATTCACTTTGATTAGTCACATTTCATATGTGCATATATAATATATATATATATATATATATATATGCACATATATATAGTGATTGATGTGTGTGTATACTACGTTGTGTGCAGTGTGTATACATACATGTGTGTCAGTGTGCATGTGTGTGTATACTTACGTGTGTGTGTGCATGTGTGTGTATACATACGTGTGTGTGTGTGTGCATGTGTGTGTATACATACTTGTGTGTGTGTGTGTGTGTGTGTGTGTGTGCATGTGTGTGTATACTTACTGTGTGTGTGTGTGTGTGTGTGATGTGTTATACATACTTGTGTGTGTGTGTGCTGTGTCATGTGTGGTGTGTGTGCATGTGTGTGTATACTTACGTGTGGTGTGTGTGTGCATGTGTGTGTATACATACTTGTGTGTTGTGGTGTGTGTGTGTGTGCATGTGTGTGTGTATACTTACGTGTTGTGTGTGTGGTGCATGTGTGTGTATACATACTTGTGTGTGTGTGTGTGTGTGTGCATGTGTGTGTGTTATACTTGTGTGTGTGTGTGTGCGTGCATGTGTGTGTATACATACTTGTGTGTGTGTGTGTGTGCGTGCATGTGTGTGTATACTTGTGTGTGTGTGTGCATGTGTGTGTGTGGTCGTGCATGTGTGTGTATACTACGTGTGTGTGTGTGTGTGTGGTGCATGTGTGTGTATACTTGTTGTGTGTGTGGTGGTGTGTGTGTGCATGTGTGTGTATACTTTGTGTGTGTGCGTGTGTTATACATACGTGTGTGTGTGCATGTGTATACTTACGTGTGTGTGCATGTGTGTGTATACTTACGTGTGTGTGTGTGCATGTGTGTGTATACTTACGTGTGTGTGTGCATGTGTATACTTATGTGTGTGTGTGCATGTGTGTGTATACTTACGTGGTGTGTGCATGTGTGGTATACATACGTGTGTGTTGTGTGTGTTGTGCTGTGCATGTGTGTGTATACATACGTGTGTGTGTGTGTGTGTGTGTGTGTGTGTGTGTGCGTGTGTGTGTGTGGCGTGCATGTGTGTGTATACATACTTGTGTGTGTGTGTGTGTGTGTGCATGTGTGTGTATACATACGTGTGTGTGTGTGCATGTGTGTGTATACATACTTGTGTGGTGTGTGTGTGTGTGTGTGTGAGTGTGTGTGCATGTGTGTGTATACATACTTGTGTGTGTGTGTGTGTGTGCGTGCATGTGTGTGTATACATACTTGTGTGTGTGTGTGCGTGCAGTGTGTGTGTGTGTGCATGTGTGTGTATACTTACGTGTGTGTGTGTGCATGTGTGTGTATACTTACGTGTGTGTGTGCGTGTGTATACATACGTGTGTGTGTGTGTGCGTGTGTATACTTACGTGTGTGTGTGTGTGTGCATGTGTGTGTATACATACTTGTGTGTGTGTGTGTGTGTGTGCATGTGTGTGTATACATACTTGTGTGTGTGTGTGTGCGTGCATGTGTGTGTATACATACTTGTGTGTGTGTGTGTGCGTGCATGTGTGTGTATACTTGTGTGTGTGTGTGTGTGCGTGCATGTGTGTGTATACATACTTGTGTGTGTGTGCGTGCATGTGTGTGTATACATACTTGTGTGTGTGTGCATGTGTGTGTGTGTGCATGTGTGTGTATACTTGCGTGTGTGTGTGTGTGCATGTGTGTGTATACTTACGTGTGTGTGTGTGCATGTGTGTGTATACTTACGTGTGTGTGCGTGTGTATACATACGTGTGTGTGTGCATGTGTATACTTACGTGTGTGTGCATGTGTGTGTATACTTACGTGTGTGTGTGTGCATGTGTGTGTATACATACGTGTGTGTGTGCATGTGTATACTTATGTGTGTTGTGCATGTGTGTGTATACTTACGTGTGTGTGCATGTGTGGTATACATACGTGTGTGTGTGTGTGTGTGCGTGCATGTGTGTGTATACATACGTGTGTGTGTGTGTGTGTGTGTGTGTGTGTGCGTGTGTGTGTGTGCGTGCATGTGTGTGTATACATACTTGTGTGTGTGTGTGTGTGTGTGCATGTGTGTGTATACATACGTGTGTGTGTGTGCATGTGTGTGTATACATACTTGTGTGTGTGTGTGTGTGCATGTGTATATATATTTTGTAGAGAGAGAGACTGAGGGTGAGAAGGTCTGTGAGTTTTGTGTAACGCTGGGACCTGGGTGACGCAGTAAACTTCACCTGAGGTCAGAGTTAATCCTCGTCACTCTATCTGACCTCAGGTGATCTACACTGATGTCACCCTGTTCACATCGGTAACAGAAAACTCACTCTATGTGGGTCACGCTGTGAAGTGGGAAGTTTCACATGAGGTCAGAGAAACACATTGCTTTATCCGACCTCAGGTGACACAGACCATGAACTCTCCCCCTTCACTGCACGAGCCTTCAAATATAATTTTTAGGGAATCTTCACTAACGGACGGACCTCTACCAGGATCCTGGATGGGTATGTGGGAGTAATAAAGATGGAGTCAAAATACGTGTTTGTGTTTTTTGTTGTAATAAAAAAAATTTTCTCGGTGTTGTGTATTCTTTACTACTAAATAGAGATTCATAATGGCCGTGTCTAACATTGGCATGACATTATAAATCTCGGGCTTAGTGCCAGCTGCTAAAAGAAAGGTGGCATTAACCCCTTATTACCCAGTCTGCCACCGCCACAGGGCAGCTGGAAGAGCTGGGTACAGCTCCAGAATATTGCACTTCTATAAATGCGCAATTTTCTGGGGCGGCTGCGAGCTGCAATTCTCAGCGGGGGTGGCCCAGAACGCTTGGGCCTCCCTACGCTGGGGATTCCAGCCCTCAGCTGCCTAGTTGTACCTGGCTGGCAAAGAAAAATGCGGCGAAGCCCCACGCCGTTTTTTTCTTGTCAGCCAGGTACACCTAGGTAGTTGGGGGTGGATGGCAGCTCCTAGCTGCCTAGTTGTACCTGGCTGGCAAAGAAAAATGTGGCGAAGCCCCACGCCGTTTTTTTTCTTGCCAGCCAGGTAGACCTAGACAGCTGTGGGCTGCCATCCACCCCCTACTACCTAGGTGTACCTGGCTTGCATGAAAAAACGGCATCTGTCTTCACCACATTTTTCTTTGCCAGCCAGGTTTAACTAAGTCAGCTGGGGGTGGATGGCAGCTCCCAGCTGCCTAGTTGTACCTGGCTGGCAAAGAAAAATGCGGCGAAGCCCCATGCCGTTTTTTTTTCTTGCCAGCCAGGTACACCTAGGTAGTTGGGGGTGGATGGCAGCTCCCAGCTGACTAGTTGTATGTGGCTGGCAAGAAAAAAATGGCATGTGGCTTTGCTGTATTTTCCTTTACTAGCCAGGTACAACTAGGTCGCTGGTAGCTGCCATTCACCCCCAACTACCTAGGTGTACCTGGCTGACAAGAAAAAAAACGGCATGGGGCTTCGCCACATTTTTCTTTGCCAGCCAGGTACAACTAGGCAGCTGGGAGCTGCCATCCACCCCCAGCTGACTTAGTTAAACCTGGCTGGCAAAGAAAAATGTGGTGAACGCAGATGCCGTTTTTTCATGCAAGCCAGGTACACCTAGGTAGTAGGGGGTGGATGGCAGCCCACAGCTGTCTAGGTCTACCTGGCTGGCAAGAAAAAAAACGGCGTGGGGCTTCGCCACATTTTTCTTTGCCAGCCAGGTACAACTAGGCAGCTAGGAGCTGCCATCCACCCCCAACTACCTAGGTGTACCTGGCTGACAAGAAAAAAAACGGCGTGGGGCTTCGCCGCATTTTTCTTTGCCAGCCAGGTACAACTAGGCAGCTGAGGGCTGGAATCCCCAGCGTAGGGAGGCCCAAGCGTTCTGGGCCACCCCCGCTGAGAATTGCAGCTCGCAGCCGCCCCAGAAAATTGCGCATTTATAGAAGCGCAATATTCTGGAGCTGTACCCAGCTCTTCCAGCTGCCCTGTGGCGGTGGCAGACTGGGTAATAAGGGGTTAATGCCACCTTTCCTTTAGCAGCTGGCACTAAGCCCGAGATTTATAATGTCATGCCAATGTTAGACACGGCCATTATGAATCTCTATTTAGTAGTAAAGAAGACACAACACCGAGGAAAATTTTTTTATTACAACAAAAAACACAAACACGTATTTTGACTCCATCTTTATTACTCCCACATACCCATCCAGGATCCTGGTAGAGGTCCGTCCGTTAGTGAAGATTCCCTAAAAATTATATTTGAAGGCTCGTGCAGTGAAGGGGGAGAGTTCATGGTCTGTGTCACCTGAGGTCGGATAAAGCAATGTGTTTCTCTGACCTCATGTGAAACTTCCCACTTCACAGCGTGACCCACATAGAGTGAGTTTTCTGTTACCGATGTGAACAGGGTGACATCAGTGTAGATCACCTGAGGTCAGATAGAGTGACTAGGATTAACTCTGACCTCAGGTGAAGTTTACTGCGTCACCCAGGTCCCAGCGTTACACAAAACTCACAGACCCTCTCACCCTCAGTCTCTCTCTCTACAAAATATATATACACATGCACACACACACACACACAAGTATGTATACACACACATGCACACACACACACACGTATGTATACACACACATGCACACACACACACGTATGTATACACACACATGCACCACACACACACACATGCACGCACACACACACACGTAAGTATACACACACATGCACGCACACACACACGTAAGTATACACATGCACACACACACGTAAGTATACACATGCACACACACGTATGTATACACACACATGCACACACACACGTAAGTATACACATGCACACACGTATGTATACACACACATGCACACACACACACGTATGTATACAAACACATGCACACACACACACGTATGTATACACACACACAAGTATGTATACACACACATGCACACACACACACACACACAAGTATGTATACACACACATGCACACACACACACGTAAGTATACACACACATGCACACACACACACACGTAAGTATACACATGCACACACACACACGTATGTATACACACGCACACACGTAAGTATACACACACATGCACACACACACGTAAGTATACACATGCACACACACACACGTAAGTATACACATGCACACACACACACGTATGTATACACACGCACACACACACACACGTAAGTATACACACACATGCACACACACACACGTATGTATACACACGCACACACACACAGACGTATGTATACACACACACACAATCTAACTATATATATGTGCATATATATATATATATATATATATATAGATGCACATATGAAATGTGCCTAATCAAAGTGAATGTATATATGTGTGTGTGTAATCCATATGTACATGTGGATTACACACACATATATATGTGCTGGTTTGGGAGGGAGGGGGCCGCCGATACTCACCTTCCGAAGACGCTGCCGATCGTTGCCTAGCGACGCCGGGACTCGGCTTCGGCTTCACCGGGCGCACTACGCATGCGCGGACCGGAAATGACGCGGTCTCCGGCCGTCGCGTCATGAAGAGCGGGGCAGGATAATTCCACTGGGCTCCCCGCTCTTCAAATCCATAATGCCGCCCATTAGGGCGTTAGGAAGGGAGCGAGGCGGGGGGAGCGCGACTCTGGGGACCCCGCCCTGCAGACAAGAGCCGACAGGAACGCCCCACAGACGCAGAAATTGTAAGTTTATAAAGTGTTTTATTCACCTTATATAAAGCCATATTAGGTCAGGCAGGGATGGTTAGGGAGCTAGTTAGGGTCTGTAGGGGCAGGTAGTGATAGTTTAGGGGCCATAGATTAGGTGACAGGTTCCCTTTAAGAAGGTGGTTCATGCTCGGAAACCCTCCAATGTGGCTGAATTACAACAATTCTGCAATGATGAGTGGTCAAAATTCCTGCAAAGCAAAAGACTCATTGGACCAATCCAGTGGTGTATAATGTGGACATCCAGACACATCTGGTCCTAAGGCAATTATGTAAGATGTTTTTCTCTAAAACACCACAGCATAACATACAGGGTGAAAATATACAGCATGGATCGGTTAGCATGTACCAACTGTCAGGTTCACTTTCATAACCTAAGTGATATCAGTCAAGGTGAGTATGGCCATGTGCACATGTTGAGTATTTGGTGA
The DNA here is from genome assembly GCA_033576535.1 of Allobates femoralis. NCBI lineage: Eukaryota > Metazoa > Chordata > Amphibia > Anura > Aromobatidae > Allobates > Allobates femoralis. Next base: position 157,267,823 of record JARQOC010000008.1, read on the forward strand.
GTTTTTTAACTGAGTATTTGTAACCAAAATCAGGAGCGGGTGATAAATACAGAAGTGGTGACATGTTTCTATGGTAGCACAAGGCTCAATTATTTCTATATTAATATGTTTTCAATATAGTATCTAAAAGTAAATAACTTGACTCGTACAACTGCATGGATAACAAAGCTTGTGATGTTTTATTAAGCGTTAATAAAACATACAATAATAAGAAATACCAATAAATTAGGATAAATAAACATTAAACTTTGTTCAATTTTTCCTTAAAGGGATCCAGTCACCTCTAAAACGCCTCCTAAGCTAGCAAAACATGTCCCTGCAGCATCCCATCACTAATCTCACACTCCTTTTGTCTCCTAAAAGCATCCTGTGAAAGTGCATAAAAACGTTTTAATACTCACTCATTAGTGATTATAATTAGCAGAGTGACTATTCTATAGTCACCAAGGTGGGCTGTTGTGCAGCTCCATGATCCACCCTGTCTCTGTGTGTTCTGCTGTGATGTGCAGGCATTGCCCTCCCCCCTCTCTATCACTCACAGAATGCAAATCATTAGTCCTGCCTTCAGTTTCAGTTTCACTTAAGCACAGACAGAGAGAGAGTGGATCCTGGAGCTGCAAAAGAACACCCCCTGGTGACTAAAGAATATAGCCCCTGCTAATTATAATCACTAATGAGTGAGTATTAAAACGTTTTTATGCACTTTCACAGGATGCTTTTAGGAGACATAAAGAAGTGTGAGATTAGTGATAGGATGCTGCAGAGACATGTTTTGCTAGCTTAGGAGGTGTTCTGGATGTGACAGGATCCCTTTAAACGATCCAGGCAGCTTACTGCCGATCACTCCCCAAACAGCTAAGCAAATAGCTTAACCTGCCCCCCCCCAAACACCACAACTCTTGCTCCATGCAGTTTTGTAAACCAACATTAAAAATGTCGTGCCCAATATCGGAAAGATGGACTAAATCAATATTGTATGGTCCATGGGTATAATCCTCCAGGTCCACGTGTCTATAAGAGAAGCCTCCGACAAGTCTCATAAATTTCTCTACGGAACGGTAAACCTGCGTCCTTATTTTTACCTGAGTTTGGATTCTGAAGTGGCCTAAACTAATCTTGGTATAATTTCCGAAAAAAGTCAAAATGGAGTGTGGCAAAAGATTGGTGAGAATGGCAATGTGTCGGCGCATAGCCCCGAGTAAATCTAATGTACGAATTTTGCCTATGGCATTGCCGGACAAATGTAAGACAACGACATGATGGTGTGGCCATAACGAAAGTAGGTGTCTGAACTCACTCACCAAAGCCTCCCAATGTAAACCCCATATACCAAACCTAAGAATGTCAAACTCATTTTTATGAAACTAAAGATTTTCTGTGTAGGATCTCTGCTGAGTTCAAGAAAACGCATGTGAAATGTATGAGTGTCCCACGATCCAAACCACTGAAGGACGTGGGAATAAAGATAAGACACGCAAAAATTATTACAGACACAAATGAGGACGAATGTAAGACTTATGGCACTTAGGGTATGTGCCCACAGGACGTTTTTACAGTACTGATTTCAAGGATCCTAGAGTCCTTGCCAGGAGATTTGCTGCATTCAGGTCCCGCGGTTTTATCGCGTTTTGCGTGTTTTTTGTGTGTTTTTTGCTGCGGTTGGAATGCTGCATTTTTCCAGCACTTTTGCCATTGGCTCTAGCAAAACTGTAGGAAAAATAGAACATGTCAATTCCCTCCCATCCGCAGCAAAACCGCAGAGATTTGACAGTTTTATTACTTACAAATCCAATGTGTGTGCACAGCATTTCTGTGAGACACTTTGGTTTTGTTGGGAATCCACACCGCAGGAACAAATTTGCATACATTACCATAAAACCAATGGTAAACTGCATGCAGAAACCACAGCAAAAATGTTCTGTGGGCACATACCCTTAGAGTTCCAACAACCTAAGGACATGATCTTACGAGATGACATTCCCAGACTCGCCGCAGCTGTAGCTGCGCCTATTCTGAAAGAATAAGATGTTAACTTAAGATGAGAAAGATTGAGTTTGGACAAACATTTGCGTAATTAGAATTAAATTGAAATATGGTGGCAGGAAGGAGTTCCATCCATATGAATAAATAAAGCACCTGGGACGTCAGGGCGAATTTTAAACCAATTGCGTACATTTTGTACAGGGCATAAAGAAGAACCGGTGATGCTGTGCAAATGTTGAACCACGTTGAAATTGGTTCGTCTAAAGCGGCCGTCACACACACAGATATCGCGCAAGATATCGCTTGAACGCGGCAGATTAAACATCGCGTGAGCGATGTCTGTGCGTGTGACGGCAAGATACGACGAGCGAGATCTGATCAAATCGCAAAATCGAGATCTGAGGTCCGGACCTCAGATCTAGCGATTTACGATTTAGCGATCTGCTTCATCGTGGTGTATAACACCACGATGAATGATCTCCCAGCGGCAGAGCCTATGCTGGGAGATGGTAACTATGGTACACGTCGGGTAACTAAGCGACGCGCGGCGCCTAGTTACCCGATGTGTACCATAGTTACCAGCGAGATCGCGGATCCACATCGCTGGTGAGTCTGTCTGTGTGACATCTCACCAGCGATGTGAGCGATATTGTAAGCGATCGCGCGTGCACGTGATCGCTTACAATATCGTTCTAGATATCTTAGCGTGTGACGGCCGCTTTAGATTTATTCAAGTGAAGAGAAACAGAGGACTCAAGTAAAACAACATTCTTAATTGGTATACCAGTTGCCACCGACTTTCTTGTAGATATAAGCTCAGACATGAAATGCACCAAAAAAAGCGCAGACAAAAGCTGTCTGAAATAAGCAAGTTTCAAAACTGTTAAAACACACAGATGGTAAAACGTTCCAAAATTTAAGAAGTCACTCAGAAGTAATAGGACGCCTGTCATCCGAAGAAGAGAATTTTTTCTTAAGGCCTTTCAAGCATTGCTTGACAGCAAAATAAGATGACAGGGGTTCTAACCCCCTCAATTTCAAGTAAAAAGAAACCCCTGCTAACATTTGTAAAATAGACGAGCAAGCCAGATCTTTTACTAATAAATGATCAATAAAACCAAAAGCCAGTGATGCACTGCTCTGACAATAAGATACACTAAAATTATTGCAAAAATTAGTCCATTCATGCCAAGCTGAGGTATAACTGATCCAAGTACCGTGTTTCCCCGAAAGTAAGGCCCCCCCGATTGTAAGGCCGCCTAGGGGTAAAGGGGGGGCCTGCTAATGTAAGGCCTCCCCCGATTATAAGGCCTTACAACCGGGGGGGCCAATGTAAGGCCCCTAGCGGAGGTGGGGGAGAGCGGGAGCGGGTCGCACGTCACGTGCGCCCGCTCATTACATATGCACTGCATCCCCCTGTCAATCAGCGACAGGGGGAGCAGTGCATTATACGGTATATATGGGCCCCCTCCTGCTGGCACACTACCCCCTTGTTCTGAGGCCCCCACCGCTGCTGCTGCTGCAGACATCTTACCCTCCAGGGTCTTCTTGCAGCAGCCAGCGCGTCGGTCCTCTGTCCTCGGCTGTCTCCCGGATCATGTGACCGGCCGGTCGCAGTCGCGATGACGTCATGCGCTGCGACGGGTCACATGATCCGGGAGACAGCCGAGGACAGAGGACCGACGCGCTGGCTGCTGCAAGAAGACCCTGGAGGGTAAGATGTCTGCAGCAGCAGCAGCGGTGGGGGCCTCAGAACAGGGGGGTAGTGTGCCAGCAGGAGGGGGCCCATATATACCGTATAATGCACTGCTCCCCCTGTCGCTGATGGACAGGGGGATGCAGTGCATATGTAATGAGCGGGCGCACGTGACGTGCGACCCGCTCCCGCAGTGTCCCAGCAGGAGGGGGCCTGTAGGCCACACTGCTGGGGCACCCAATGTAAGACCCCCCCCCCCCCGAAAGTAAGACCGGGGCCACTTTTGGCCCCCAAAAAAATGTAAGACAGGGTCTTACTTTCGGGGAAACACGGTATTATCCGCCAGAGAATTATGGATGAGGGATGGAATCACTCCCATATGACTTCCCATAGACCTGGAGGGCAAGGGTGCCCCTCCAGTGTTGCTCTCGGAACAAAATTTCTGAATAATCCCCTCTGATGATGAGAAAGGGCATCAGCGATGTTATGACTATGACTGGCACTAAATTTTGCTTTTAACCAGATATTATGGTTCATACATTTTAAAACTATATGCCTCAGTATTCTATCAGACCAATAACATTTTGAAGATAAGGTATTGATGGAAAAATGGTTCCTAAATGATCAGACAGCAAAAGGATCCTCTTGTTACGTAAATTGACCGCCCATAAAGACAATGCAACAAGAATAGCAAATAGCTTAAGAACTGTTAATTTTTTGGTAATACCATGAGATCGCCAATGTTCAGGCGAAAGAGCAGCAGGCCAGGCATTTTTTAAAAAGACTCCATAACCTGAGTCCTTTTTGGCTTCAAAAAACAAATTAAGAGAGTCAGAAGTTAAAAAATCTTGACAGCAACTGATCCCAATGTAATTTTCTAAAAAATCACAACCACACATTAAGATCATCTTTTAAAGCTGCAGTTACTCTAAGATGCGAATCTGGAGAAGATAAACCTCTGGTAGCTTCGTATAACCGGTGTGCAAAACCTCGACCCATTGGGACCCCTCGCAATGCACAATTTAAAATGCCTAATAAGGACTGAAGGTCCCTTAATGTGGTCTTATTTTTTAATAACATAACCGATATTGCATTTTTGAGTTTAAACATTTTATCCGAAGGCAAACGGAGTTCCATTTTTTTTTTAATCGATAGTGATAGCCAAAAACTGAATCTCCGTGCTTGGCAGGACAGTTTTTTCGTGGGCAATTGAAACACAGATTTAAAAATGTAGAAACTAAACAACTACAAGCATCAAAATCAGCAGTGCCTATAAAGAAAAAATCGTCCAAGTAGTGCATTGCACCGCCGCTTGGAACCGCAAACTGAACTGTCCATTGCAAAAAGGTATAAAAATTTTCAAAATAAAAGCAGGACATTGAGAAGCCCATGGTTAGGCATTTATCAAAATAAAAATGATCTCTAAACTGAAAACCTAACAAATTAAAGCCAGTTGGCAACACGGGTAAAATTCGGAAAGCAGACTTGATATCATTGGCGCCATATTGTCTCAGCAGCTCAATGGCCTGATCAAAAGAAGCATATTGCACACACGCATCAAATTTGCAAATCTCATCATTTAGGGAAAGGCTCTTCGGGAAAGAGAGATGGTGTATTAATCTAAAAGAGCTAGGCTCTTTTTTTTTTTTTTTGGGCACAATCCCCTGGGGAGAGGGATAACCTAAAATTAGCAAAAGGAGGGGTAGGAAAACTGCCTGCAACCATCCCTAGCTCAATTTTTTTCTTGGACTACGTCCGTAAAATCATTAACAGAAGGTAGGTTATCAACCCAAGCACAGCCCGCCCCTTGGAATTCAGGGACGATAAAACCATCCCTAAAACCGCCCAGCAGGAGATCAGCACTCCCCTTGTCTGGGTAAATTCTTATCCATGGTAGCATGATTTCCAACCTTACTGGCGTCACTGCTTTTGGAAAAACCTTCTTTGGTAGCAGGCTGTGCCTGTGACGGGTAACCATGCTTTTTAAAACACTTTGACAGGGGATGAGTTTCCCCGCAAAAAGAGCATTCATGTTTGAACCTGCAATTGGTAGACCATTTACAGGTTGAATCATTAAATGCGTAACAAAAACCTTTTTTAATTGTCTGATCGGGTGAGGGTTGCCTAATAAGAGATTTCCTTTGTGGCAACATGAGATTAAGCCAGAGGCCCACGTCTTTTGTACCCCACTAGTGGGGTGAACAGCTAACATTTGACGGAATGACTCGTCCTAAGCGCACAAAGCCATGCAGCAATAATGACGATAAGCCACAAGGATGATCTCCACATGCTGAAATAAACCAGAGCAAGTCAACGGTTGCTTCTCACCCAATACAGACAATTAAATACAAAATGCTTGTAACCAACTATGAAAGGATCTATAGGGGTGTTTCTTATCATCACCCTCCCTTTTATCCTCACACTTAGCATTATCTTTAGAAACAGGTAGAAGTGAAAAAACATCACTCCCTATTCCATATTCTTTCCTTAACATTTCTAGATAAATGAAAACCGAGTGGGGATAAATCACATGTCATAGCCTCCTTTAAAACAGGTGTCTGAAACTCTACTCAAAGACCGAGTAGAGGCAATGTCACTAGACTCTTGAAACAAAGACCCATGATCTAAACCCGACTGGGGAAGCATATCACAAACAATTTTTTACACCAGCATTTTAAGCTGGTACAAACCCTCTTCACTATGGGTGAACAGACAGGGGTACATGGAAGTTCTCACCCTGTCCGTCTTGAAATGATGGGCGAGCCTTTTCTCTTTGGATCGCCTCACTGCCTGCTGACCTGGAAATGGGTGCCGCTGTGTGGAGTGGGCCCTGCTGCTGTCTGAGTCCGCTGAGCTGGACCCACAGTTCCAGGCTGCTGCTGCTGCCACATCTTCTGCTCTTTTGCCTGCCTGAGGAGCCTGCCTCTCAGAGGATCTTCCCCTTGCAGCCAGTCCCTGGGCCGCCGGTGCGCTTTTACGGCACCGGCGGCTAGATGGGTCGAGGGCTCACTTTACAGCCAATCCGGCTTCGGGCTCCTTCTGGTGGCGGCCTCCGGTGTATACCGCTGCCACTACTGTGTGGTGGTGTGGAGACTTCCATCTTGTGAGTGGATTCTTCAGAGTCGGAGCTGACGTGGCGGAATAGGTGGCCGTCTTCCTCTCCTTCCACTGGAGCCATATCTTGATCAGGGATCTCTGTGCTGGAGTAGCTGTTGGTTCTTCACCTCCGGACTCCGACGCCGCTTCCATCACGGCGTCCGTCGATGGATCTTGAGACAGAGGAGCCTGAAGGCAGCGCCGCAGCCATTCTTCTCCTCCAGGACCGCTCGCCTTTTTCAGCAGGTCTTGAAGTAGGTCTTCCACATCTCCTTTTCTTCTAGGATCCCACTGGACTGCAGCCGGCCGATCCCAACTGTTGTTTAAATACCACTTTACATCTCCGGCCCAGGGAGGCTTAACCAATCAGCAGGCTGTCCGGTACCTTACCTATACCTGGCAGCCAATCACCTCAGAGACATCACTTTTACCACATAGCCTGGTTACCCTTGAAACCTGGCATCATATACCCAGATACTGAGCTAAATATAGAACAGCCAATATAAAGCCTCCCATTATAATCATAGGGCCTGTGCGACCATATGACAGCCATACCATATTATATGGCTGTCTCTCCATTACACTTTTCCTCTAATTTTCCACTCTTGGGTTTGACTACAAATTCTGAGGTAAAAAACTCACCAAATACTCAATGTGTGACCGTGGCCTTAAAGTCTGAAGCCTTGAGTGTTAGGCCACATGCACTCATTGAGTATTTGGCGAGTTTTTTACCTCAGTACTTGTAAGCCAATATATATACACATACTTACATATACATGTTTATTACTACTTTCTAATTAAACGTGAGGATTAAATGGATTCATGTCGCCTGAGAATTTCCCCCTAGAGAGTTAGTCTTCACCAATATTATAAATATTCCTGTTAGATCTACGTATTCTATATTTATATGTAGATTGCTGAGCAGTATGGATTTTTCATGTGGATCCAATGATCCATTATAGCTGTCAGTAATCGCCACCATCAGCCATTCCATACTGAGGTAGACGCTGACCATATTCCAAACCAGTTGTTTCTCAAATCTATATTATACGATAGTCTTTGTATCCTGGCAATCAATTGAATACAGCACTGTAAGTGTTAAGCCATAATGACACAGCCAACTGTTCTTATATATTGATGAATCTGATGCTCGAAACAGGTGATCTCATATAAATGTAAGTAAATGTGATCAGACTTAAAGGATATTAACTACGTCATTGAGCTCATTCCGACAGCAAAGTTTGTAAGTCTTTTTGTTTTTTCTAACCCCTGTGCTGATTTATGGCCATGTCAAAGATTTGCTCCTCTTTTATGAAGTCTGCGATCATAAATAAGCTGAGAGCAGTGCAAAAAGGGTCAGATTCATCATAGCATTTTCTCCAATTTTTCAGGTGTCAAGACCTTTTTTGATTTATGACAAACTCATCAAATAATTTGCAGATGTTTTTCAAGTTTCCTTTTGAAGTTCAGTTTGTGTTCTGATTTTTACGTCAATTTGGCTTTTCCAGATTCATGAAATGCAACTTGTTTAACCCCTTTATGACCTAGTGTAAAGGTAATATTAATAACAATATTAATAACAAGTTGCTGCTCCTGACCAAATCAATATAGACCAAGCGCCGGCATTGAAAAGTAGTAGACACCAGACACAGTGAGTCAGATGTACACCCTCCCTTGGTCAGACCCAAGCTCCCAGTGCCTGTTTATTATAAGACATTTGGTTTTTACTCAAAAAGGGGCTCGGTCAGCCCTACTCAGATGTATTCATTGGTCCGTGGGCAATAAGGGGCTCGGTCAGTCCATGGGCGGATCCATGAGGTCATCAAGGGGTGTGGTCTTGATCGAGTATGTTATTCTGTGATTGGTCCGTCTTGCCTGACCTCCAGCTTCGGTGATTGGTCCGTCTTCTTTGGACTCCATCTTGCTCTCAGCACATGGTGTGATGTGGCAGGAAATGGCAGCCATGTTTAAATCACAACTTATACAATGTAAAATAATACACTATATATATCATTTCTCCCATGCCCTTATGTCTTAGGCTTAATGAAGTATTTTGATCTTAAGGCTCTCCTTAACACTAGGATGTACCTAAACCTCCTAGATCACCTCCCTCCCTTTGATGGGATCTTAAGTGCTGAGCCGGCAACTTTCCCCGCACATTGATCTGATCAGCTAACATGTGCCTCTAAGGCTCCATTCACACTGTACGTTTTTGCTCTGTTTTTGCTCTGTTTTTGCTCTGTTTTTGCTCTGTTTTTGCTGTTTTTGCTCTGTTTTTGCTCGTCAGTTTTTGTAGCCAAAACCAGGAGTGCAACAATCAGGGGAAAAGTATAATAGAAACATGGTCATCACCTTTGTATTTATCACCCTCATCTGACGACCAAAAATAGACCAAAAATAGACCAAAAACGCACAGTGTGAATGGAGCCTAAAACGCATGCGCACTGCGTTCCTATGTTTAACATAGGAACGCATAGTACCTGCGTTTGGCAGCGTTTGCTGCGTTCGTGTGCGGATGCGGACCATATCTGCTCCTTCCGGTGTCCCGCGTCCGCACCCGGGACGCAGCATGTCGCGTCCCTGGTGCGGGCGAGAGTGTGTGATTTGTGCGCAGGCATCCGCTTGCGCACAGATCACTAATGGCGGGCAATGAGAGCGCACGGTGGTCTGCAAGCATCTGCAGACCGCCGTGCGCTCCATTATAAACATAGGGGCCGCGGTCTGCATGCAGATGCTTGCAGATGCATCTGCAAAACGCTGCAGATGCATCTGCAAGTCTGAAGGCAGCCTAATAGTGGCAAGCAGATCGGAGTTCCACCTGTGGCTGTTAACCTATTAGATCTTGCTGTCAAACTCTGACATCGCAATCTAAGAGTACCGTTACACGTCGCAACATTGCATGCAATTTCATTTGCAATTTGCTGGTTGCAGTGAAATCATGGACACATTGTTACATTTGTACACAGCAACAAAATAGAACAATGTGTCCATGATTTCACTGCAACCAGCAAATTGCAAGTGAAATTGCATGCAATGTTGCGACGTGTAATGGTACCCTAACACGATGCAGTGGGCATTCCATTGTTCCCCGAGGATATCACACAGAACACCGATGTGTTGTCATGATCGCGCAATCTAACATGAGATGGCGGGAATCAGGACATTCCCCACAGCTATCACACATAGGGTGCCGATGTGTTGTCATGACTGCACTGTCTGAATGAGACAGCAGGGATCAGGCCACTGCTGTGACTGGATCACAGTGTGCTAATTTGTTGTTATGACAATAAGGGGACAGATTATGACCCCTGCATCTCTCATGATGTGCTTCATGTGAACGCAGGCTGAGTGCCGGCGTTCACAGGAGATGATCATTTCTTCAGTACAGAGCAGTGCATCAACATGACTCTGTACAGCAATTGGATAGTCCAAGCTTCAAGCACTCTAAGTGGACTAATAAAATAAATAAAAAGTGAAAAAAACGTTTTGAAAAATAAAAAATATAAAAGTTCAAATTTCCCCTGTTTTACCCCAGTGAAAATAACACTGTTAAAAAATACAAAACATATTTGGTATCGCCACATTCAGGAATGCCCGATCTATCAAAATATAAAATTATTCTCATCAGTAGACTGCATAACTCCTGTAAGAGGTTTGTATGTTCTCCCTGTGTTTGTGTGGATTTCCTCCGGTTTTCTCCCCACTTGAAAGATATACTGATAGAGAATTTAGATAGATTGTGAGCCCCAATGGGGACAGTGCTTTAAGTGCATGTAAAGCGCTATGGAATTAATAGCGCTATATAAATGAATAAATATTATAACAAAAAAAAGTCAAATTGCCAAAATTAAGTGTTTTTTTTGGTCGTCGCACTATTGCAATAAAAAGTGACCAAAACATCTTCCGAAAATTGGTGTAGTTAAAAATGTCAGCTCAAGATACAAAAAATAAGTCGTCACACAGCCCCAGATCCAGAAAAATGAGAACGATACAGGTCGCGAAAAAAAACAACTAAAGCACTTTTTTTTTCACCACTCAGATAAAGGTAAACCTATACATGCTTAGAATCTATGAACTTGTACCAACCAGGAGAATCTTACTGTTAGGTAAGTTTTACCTTATAGAGAACATGGTAAATAATAACAAAAAAGAACATTCATGAAATTGCACTATTTTTGCAATTTTGATGCACTTTTTTTTTCCCATTTTCCATTACATTATATTGCAAAATGATGGTGTCATTCAAAAGTACATCTCAATAAAATCGCCAGGTGATGAAGGGGTTAATATGTTGCTAAAATTGGTGCAACCATACTCTAGTTCTCCCCTGGAGAGATTTTATGTAAAAAATGTCAACGAAAAACAAAAAAACACAGAAAAAAGTGCAAATGATAGATCTGGCCTATCTCCATTAAGATACCGTCACACACGGCAATTATGCAAGCAATTTCACTGGCAATTTGCTGGTTGCAGTGAAATCATGGATACATGGTTCTGTTTTGTTGCCGTGTAGAAATGGAAACATGTATCCATGATTTCACTGCAACCAGCAAATTGCCAGTGAAATTGCTTGCAAAATTGCCGTGTGTGACGGTACCTTCATCAGAATAAGCTCACTGAGGGATCCTCAGCTAGTCTCATTCAGTAGCCACCAATGTGCAAGAAATCAAGGAGCCTGTAAACAACAAATACACCAAAAATCTTAAAAATATTATTTAACATTGAAATGGGAAGGAGAAACTTAGCATTTTTTTGTGTACTATTCTGGTATTAGGAAATCACTAATGAAAACTAATATTAAAAACTGACATCCTGACCAAACACTGATGAAAACCTGTAAGTGCACTTGCAATGCTTGGTCTAATTTATGGATTTCTCTGCAACATAGCAAGACCCGGCACAAATAATTTTAACACAGGCATACATGGCTACTGGTTGCCCTCCTAAAACACTTCTAAAAGGTTCTCTTGAAAGGGGAACCCGTTACGTGGAAAAGTTATATTAAGCTGCACATAGAGTATGGGTTTACTCTGCAGGTTAATAATATTCTGAATCTGCCCGATGCCTGCTCATTAAATCCTGCTGCAGGTAGGAACAGAACTTCAATCCTCCCGGCAGTATTGAAGTTTCAGTAATGGGGTTGGCACCAGTACGGGTTTAGCCACCTTTCTGTGTATGGAGAGCAGTAGCTGTAAAAACCCCCTGGACTGATAGCTTCCTGTAATACTGAGCGGCTGTCAGTTAGTTCAGGGGGCGGTTACAGCCCTTACTCTCTTCATACACTGAGCAGTGACTGAACCCATGCTGGCACCACCTCCATGACTGAAACCAAAATTCTGCCAGGAGGATTAAAGTTAATTTCCTTCCGACAGTGGGGTTTAATGTGCAGGTGCCAAGAAGGTTCGAAATGCTATTAACATGTCTGCAGATTAATAGCTTTTTTCCACATGACAGGTTTCCTTTAAGCATTGTTCCTATCAAACAACTTTCTACTAAGACATTCATGTATCCTAAGATTGAGCTACTTAATCATTGTTGTGCACAGAACTGTGACACGGCCCCATTCACTTTCATTGAGTTGTTCTGTAGTTTCCTGCACAGTCATATGAAGTATGAAGTAGTGGAATGGCTCATGCAATTCTGAATGCGGCAATACCAAACATCTATTTTTTTTATTTTTTAAATACTTCTATTGTGAATGGGAGAACACGGGGGGTGATTTGAACTTTTATGATTAGTTTTTTTTTTACATGTTTTTAAAAACTTTATTTTTTAATTCATTCTTACTTTTAAAAAGCCCCTTAGAGAGGCACCCTGCTGCACAGTCCGTGGTTGGCAGCGCTTGCGAACCACAATCCGGAACCGGAAGTGCTCAGTGACAGCTTCTGTGGTCAAGCCAGGACCCCGGGCTGTCACGTGAGCATTGGAGATCCCGCGACACTATCTCGGGATTTCCAATGCAGGTGGGGAACAGCGTGTTCCCCGCTGCTGCGCCTTTGGATCCCGCTGTCAGTGATCCAAAGGGTTAACAGCACCGATCGGATCCTGGATCCGATCGGTGCTGTTAGTCCAACATCTCAGCTGATGAGATCAGCTGAGATGTCGGGTGTTTGATGTGAGCTCCGCGCTGGAGCTCACATCAAACCCCCCTTACCGGCCCATAATGTTGTACAACGTCATGGGTCGTGAAGGGGTTAAGGAAATGTCCACAATAGGGGCAGACTGCAAAATCGCACCGATGTTTCTTCTCAACAGTTCTAGAGCGGTCTGCTCCTAACTTCATTGGTTCCACCTCAGGTAAGTGGAAAGACTCAGGTAAGAATGATGAAAACCCTCTGTCGTTCATGCGTCTCTCCTAAATTCTTCAATCCATTCAAATGGCCTTAATCTCCCGTCACACACAACAACGCAACAGCGATCCCGACAACGTTAACGATCCTTAGGGATCGCTGGTGCGTCACTTTGAGATCGCTGGTGAGATGTCTAACAGTCAATCTTACCAGCAACTCAGCAACAATCCAGAATGATAGGAGGTCGTTGGGAATTGTCACTCTCGGGCGTAGTATTGATATCGTTGGTCGTTGTCCCTTTCAAACACAGTGATGCAGCGTTCCCAGCGGGAGACCAACGACCTAAAAATGACCCAGAGCACTTTATAACGATCAGCGATCTCACAGCAGGGGCCTGATAGCTGCTAAGTGTCACACATAACGAGATCGTTAGCGAGATTGCTGTTACATCACAAAATCTGGGATTTAACAACGATCTTGCTAACTATCTTGTTATGTGTGATGGGGGCTTAAGTTATGGCCTCTCCTACAAAATAAAATAGAGTATGTGGAGCCAGAGTGCCTTTAAGAGAGTATCACAAAGGTCTCTGATAAACTGACATCTGAGAGGTGCATCATTCCACAGAACTATAGTCAGCAGCGGTGTGGCCCCACTGCCTCAGGTTCATGATCTTTGCTTCTGCGACCTGGACTCTGTCAGGTTCATCATAGATCATCACTAAGGCATCAAAGAAGGTGTCAACAAAAGTCCCAAGTCTTAAGGGCCTGTCACACGTGTCAATGTCGTCAGCGATCTGATCGCTGACGACATTGACGGCTGATCGCTGGTGAGCTGTCACACAGACAGACTCACCAGCGATCAATTGACCAGAAACATCGTGGAAACGATTTAAATATCGTTTCCACGATGTCTTGCTCCCGCTGCCAGCCTGCTGGAAGCGGGAGCAGGCTGGTCTCCAAGGTAAACTGCGGGTATCTAGGCAGCGCGCGCTGCCTAGATACCCGACGTGTACCTTAGTTACCAGCCTCCTCCGCTCACCGGCTGGTATCTAAGGTACACAGCGGGTAACTAGGGTCCCTAGTTACCCGCTGTGTACCTTAGATACCAGCCGGTGAGCTGAGGAGGCTGGTAACTAAGGTACACGTCGGGTATCTAGGCAGCGCGCGCTGCCTAGATACCCGCAGTTTACCTTGGATACCAGCTCCCAGCGCTTGTGAGAGGCGCTGGGAGCTGGAATATCGCTACTCCCGGTGTCACACGCAGCGATGCTGCGTGTCCACCGGGCGACAATCGCCAGGTTTTAGGACAGATTCTAAAACCTGGCGATCATCAACCAGCGATTTATCGCTGGTTGATTCAGTATGTCACACGCATCAATATCGCTGCAACATCACGTGCAGCCGATATCGTGCAGGCGATATTGATGCGTGTGACAGGCCCTTTAGGGCCCCCTCTCGGTAGGGACATGATTATTCCCACCTGCTGGGACTTATTCACTGAAGACTTGGGTCAAAAAAGATAAAAAATAGTCTACAGCTCTCCCTAAATACTTTAAACTGATACTCCCCAAAGAATTTATCACGACAAGGATAAAATGCTGGAGGGGAAAAAAAGGCACACAATAGTGCTTATCTGTGTCACAACATTAATCTTGGTAAAGAAACAGACTCACCTGGGCCAATTGTGATCTGTCACAACTACTTTTAGCACATATGATATCAGAGATATCCAGAATTGGCAGTATGCTGTGGTCTCCCCAGCGTTGCAAATCTACGAACTTGTACATAGAAGAAAGGAGTTTACGTCCAAAGCACGCTCCTTTACCCTTCTGCGTACAAGTTTGTGGATTAAAAAAATGTATCAGGAAGTGCTAGTTCTGGTTTGGGAGAGAACAATTGCTTGTCAGAAGGTACCAAAGTCTTAAGAACTGTAACATCCATAGGACTAGAAAACTTACTCTGCCACTGGGACTGTGAGGATTCTAGTGTTCCCTGGCCAAGATCTTGAACCAGTTGAGTCTGATTTGTTCCTTGAGCACAGAGTATACAAACTGGTCATTTAGTGGGAGAAATATAGGGCCTGTCATAATGTTATGCTAGTCATAACAAGGACAAGCCATGAGCCAGGGTAATCAGATATTCAGAGGTCAGATACCAAGAGACCATGTAGTAAACAAAGGGAAAAGACAAAATCATAGTCAGGTCATGGTCCGGGGTCAGAATAGCAGGGAAATAACGGATGAAAGCAAAGACGCAAGGTGGTCAGCGGAGGTTCAAGGTCTGGCAGCAGATCAAAACACAGGGCACAGATAAATAAGGCCAACATGTACCGATAAACAAATTCTACAATTGGCAGTGATCTGGGACTGAATGCTCAGCTAAGTAGCTGGTCAATCAATCACTCAGAATGAAGAATACCTGATGAAGCCCAGCACCTGCCAGTCTCAGATTGGACGGGTGAGCTGTCAATCAACACACCAACAACTCAGCACGCTCCTGCCCTGGATTGGGTGACTGAGCTTTTACACACCAAACTGACAGCTCAGCACTGCCCTGATTCCATAGTGTAGCAAAACTGTCACTCAATGTGTCCAAGACACATAGAGAGGAGGAATCGTGACAGATAGAAGATGGAGTGGTTAGCATTACCTGCACTCAAATTAAAGTGGTATTTTCAGAAAAACAAGTTATCCCTATCCTAACTTACTGATTGTTCTAACTGCTGGGACCCCCAGTAATCTCAAAATCAGGATTCTTGATCCCAAGAACTCAATTCTGCAGAGACTAATCTTGAATGCAGGCGCATGTGCTCGACCTGCCCTAAGGGACTGCTGGAAAAATTCAAGGAACAAGCCTTTATATAAGGATAATCTAGGAATGAGAATTATTAAAGCCCCTGCAACTGGCTCTCAACCAGCCATGTACTATTTGTACTACTGGTGACTTCTCATGTGGCCTTTTGATCCTACTTGGGCACCAGGGCTCGTTTGATCTTTGTTCACTCCCTATAACTATACTCCTTTATGTCAATCATTTCCTACTTTCTTGGCCGACTGTCTATGATTTTTATGACAACTAATCCATAAGTATTTTCTATTTTCAGATTTTATAGATCATGAGACCAATGAATGCAACAAATACAACAGTATTGACCACTTTCTTCATTATTAAGGGCATTTCTGATGTTCCGACTCTTCAGGTGCCAATCTTCCTCTTGGTCCTTCTTATTTATCTTATTACTGTTGGTGGTAATACTGTCATCCTCCTATTGGTGTGTGCAGACCCTCAGCTCCATACTCCCATGTACTTCTTCTTGTGTAACCTATCCATCTTGGACATATCTTACAGCACGGTCACTCTTCATAAGATCCTCATTAGTTTTTTATCTGGTGACAAGACAGTTTCCGTACTTTCATGTTTGATTCAGATGTTCATCTTCACATCTCTGGTGTGCAATGAATTATTGATACTCACGGCCATGAGCTACGATCGCTACGTCGCCATCTGTAACCCACTGCGCTACTCCACCATCATGAACCGAGGTGTCTGCTCTACGCTGGCTGTTGTCTGTTGGCTTTTGGGCTTTGTGGAATCTCTACCTCATATTCTTTTAATATCTAGATTTACTTGTTATAAATCTAATGAAATAAATCACTTCTTCTGTGACATTGTCCCTATTGTGAAACTTTCCTGTAATGATACTTCCCTGTCTGACTTTTTGATTTTTATCTGCGGACTCTTTCTTTCCACCTTTCCCTTTGTCCTCACATTTATCCCTTATATATTTATTATCCATACTATAGTGAGAATCAGTTCTACCCTAGGGAAGCATAAGGCTTTCTACACGTGCTCTTCACACCTCACCGTGGTCATACTTCTCTACGTGACACTCGTCTGCCAGTATCTTAGACCAGCTTCAATGGACACTTTGGAATCAAACAAGCTTTTCTCCTTGTTCAACACGGCTGCGGTCCCCATGCTGAACCCCTTGATATACAGCCTGAAAAACCAAGATGTGAAATCTGCACTGAAACGTAGATGGTTACAAATGATCATCTAACTGTGTGACGTTAGCTCTTCGAAGAGAAGGAAAAGTTGTGTGAGGCAGCGGCTTTAGATTAGTCAGAAAGTAAGGCAGAGACCCCGGAGATATTCCAAACAAGTCTTTATTTTTCCACAACAGCACACTTGAACAGACCTGGATTTCCAGAGCACAGCAGGTTCCCACACGTACCGTACTCTCAGGTTCAGGGTCCGCTTACACTGTCCAAGTCTCCACAACACTGTCCACATCTCCACACAGACCAGCTGACTCTGAACCTGAACCTGCTCTGACACTTAGATTGGACGGAGACACAACCTTCTCCTTACTGCAGAATTAAACAGGAATAGTGGCCATAGGGGCAATTCCAAGACCTGGACTGGAGGGAGAGATCTATCTCACTACCATCCTACAGAGCTCTCCAAAAATAAAAACCACAATTAGGTTTTTCTAAAAGACTCAGTCAAATAGCTTGACCAAGCTCACACTCTTCTATTTTGTGTTGCACCCACAGCAGTAGCTGTGAATACATCACACTCCCGCGGGTCTCAGTAGGTTTCTATGTATATCCTGGGGGATACATAGTGACCTTCACAAATGACATCTGTCACTGCCTCACTTTAAACAATGTATAGATACATTTCTATAAGTTCTGCTAATATTGAAAATACTAACAATACAAGGAGTAAAAACACATTAACCAGGCTCTGGTCAGAAGCTACATGAGGACTTGTCATGTTTCCAGAGTCATTTTCTACATAGACTGTACAACTTTTGTTTTATTTATTTATTGCACTCTAAAAGCAAATATTTATGAAGATTTGTTATTTGCATCCACCGTGCAGTACACATAAAATTCTTTTAAATTTGGATCATTACAGATGTACAATTTGTATTTTATTTAGTTTGTTCCCCTAAAAAAATGCATTAAGTTTTTTTGCTTGGGACTATTTCTCTTTAAACTTTATTGATTTTTTTAATATATGTTTTAGTCCCACTACAGAATTTAAAGAGAAACCATCTGTAGGGAGACACCCAGCGCTGGACGATGACAGGGGGGAAGGAGTCCCTGATGCTAAGGGCAAAAAGGGGGGATGGTAACTCCTAGAACAACTAGCGCTGACACCTGGCTCACCTAACGTCATTATACAGTTTCCACAACTGTCGCCGCGAAGATACCTATTCCCTGGCTGTCCCTGGACTACCACTACACAGGGATCAGAGCGGGTGATCACTAGTCAGCCCGGCTAGCAACTAGAGTAACACACAAGGGAAGCAAACAAAGAGGGAAGAGATACACTTTGCTTGAGCAGATCCAAGCAGCAAACCAACAGACTCCAGGAAACACTGCTTTGAGCTAAGATGCAACCAGGAACACCTGAACAGCCATCACCAACAGTGCATCCTGGGAGTCAAGGGAACATGTAGGCAGCTCAAGGAATCAGCTAGGTCCTAGTGATGTCCAGCTTTAACTAAAAGGGGAATGCCTCTTAAAGCGACAGAGACATTTTCTTAGGATTTTGACTGTTTGGCCAAACGCTGGGACCTTCTGCGAGTTGCCTCTACAGACTCATCCGTGCCTCCTGACACACCCGTGACACCATCATTTTACTTTTTATTTCCTAAATCAATAGTTCACCTGAAGTTAAGAAACTTTGTAATATATGTTATCAGAGAAACCTGCTTCTTTGTCCTCCTGCGAGCAAGCTTTCATTCTCAATTCATGGGTATTATTTGTGGATAATGTGTTTTGAGTGAGGGCAGATTTTCCCATTGCTGAAACGACAGTTGATGCTATTAAAATTCTATGGAGAAGGAGGAGCTAGATGCAGAGGGAGGAGCTAGAGGCAAAGGGAGGAGCTAGAGGCAGAGGGAGTAGCTAGAGGTGAAGGGAGGAGCTAGAGTCAGACACATTCTGCTGCAAGTTCTAATGAAACAATTGTTACATTTCTCCATAGAACTTTACAGCCACCAACTGTCATCTCCTATCTCAGTAATAGCAAAATCTGTGCTCACTTAAAACAGATTTTAACCTTGCATTGAGAATTTTGAAAATGAAAAATCAATCCTAGAGGAGAAAGAAGTAGATTTCTCTGATAAGATATATTAAAAAGTTGCTAATTTTATATACTATTGATTTATGTAGAAAAAAATACACTTTAAAGGATTTGTAGCAAGATATGAAGGTATCCCCTATATTATACTAAACAATAGGAAAATTGAAAAATATGCTATTAGGGCAAAACTTCATATCTGGGTACAATTTCTTTAGGGAAAATCCAGTGATCCCGACAACTGAGATATAAAGAACTTCTCCGTAGATCAGAGGTTTGCTCTATTCATTCTCAAAGGGACTGCCAAAGGAAGACGTTTTCATCACTAGCACAAATACATTGTAAAGCTATGTATGTTCACACTGGACATTTCTGATCCGCTTTTGGTGCTGCACTTTTTTTTTAAAGGGGTGGTCCTGAATAGAAATCCCTACTTTTCTACTTCATTAGTACACATAGCTATTTGTGAGGGGAGTCAAATGGCCTTGTATATGGAAAGCCATATTACATCGTGACCATATGCAGCGTCTAAGGGATATCCGCTGACCACCAGTAAAGATTTTGGCAACGGAGGAGGCACACATGCATTATTTTAGACCTGTTGGCTAATCTCATCAGTAATATCGCTAGATAGAAATCTAATGATAAACAACAGATATTTATAATTCACCCTTTTTCCCTAATGAGAGAACAGTAATTACATTTCATTTCACACATTGATGTTTTGCTGTAACATTATAATTGGCCTCTTTGCAACAAAACAATTTTCTGTGAAGTAAAACAAACTTCAGCTCCACAAAGGATACAATAATGAGTCTGTGTAGCAGCGGGGCCCAGCTGACAGCCCCCCGACCTCCGCAGAAGCGTTCTGTCAGTGCCTATCTCATAACCTGAGGATGTGTTTACCTGTGGCAGACTTGTTAGGTCTTATTCAGAGGTCACGTGTGGCACCTGATTTTTAATAATAATAATGGTGCTATTCACATGTGCTTGTTTTCACATGGACCGTGTGTACATACAACACAAACGAAGACATCTCCGTTTTTTTCCGACAGCACAGATGACAAGGGTCTATGGGTTTGTGAATAACATGCACAGCACATGGGTGACATCAGTGTAGAATCCATGTGCCATCCACGTGCTGTACATGTTTAACACTGAAAAGTTTAGGAGAAGGTTTGTTGGAGGCCTCTCAGATCAGCGTTTTCGCTGATGTGCTGCCGATCCGGCAGGTGGTGCCGCATTTGCCGGATCGGCTGCCTAACGGCCGAACTTGTCGCCCGGATCCGGCAAGCCCCATGCATTGTATTCGGTGCGGCAGATCCGGCACTTCCGGCTGCGAAAAAAATTAACGCTGCTCACCACAGTTTTTTTCGTAACTGCTGGATCGCGGCACTACTGCACTTGCCACAAACCCCATAGAGAATGAAGGGGGCCCACCGCAAGTGTGGCCGTTAGGCGGCAATTGCGGCAGATGCGGTTTTCTGTCCAGATCTGCCGGATCCAGACAGAAACACAGATGTGAATGGGGCCTTATTTATCTATCCTTGTGTGAAAAACACTTTATAAAAATGTCACTCTGATGCAAAACACTGATGGCGCTGGTACTACTTTTTCTCACTATCTGACATGAAATCAGAATATCAAAGTTATAGATTCCACAGCACCATGTAGCAATCGGAACTCTATGAATTCCTAGTGTGGGCGCACGTCATCAGTCAGGGAGCCCCACCTGGCATAGGTATCATAAGCATAAATAAGACAGCGCCTCACCAGCCGGTATATTTCAAAGATCCATGCTTTATTCCGTCATCTTAGCACGACGTTTCGGTCAAATGACCTTTGAAATGCACTTGAAAAAGGTCATTTGACCGAAACGTCGTGCTAAGATGACGGAATAAAGCATGGATCTTTGAAATATACCGGCTGGTGAGGCGCTGTCTTATTTATGCTTATGAAATCAGAATAAACCTTTGTCGTTTTAGATCAATTAGGATTACCATAATAATTTATATTTTCCTAATGCCAGAATAATGAGAGAGAGAGAATGTTTTAATGCATTTTTATTACTTTCTGCAAAGTCACAAATTTACATACACTAAGATTACTATGCTTTTAAACAGTTTGGGATAGCCCATATAATAATGTCATGTGTTTGGAAACTTCTGATAGGTTTATTGTCAACATCTGAGTTAATTAGAGACACACCTGTGGATGTATTTTAATGTACACCTGAAACACACTGCTTGTTTGTGTAGCATCATGGGAAAGTCTAAAGAAATCAGCCAAGTTATTAGGAAGAGAATTGTGGACTTTCACAAGTCTGGTTCATCTTTGGGAGCAATTTCTAGATACCTGAAGGTGCTTCGTTATGACCCGCCCAGGGGTCTTTGGGAACTCGGTACCAGGGCGTTTACTGTAAGAGGATGTCACTGGTGACCTGCCCAGGCCCGTAGCGCTGGGGCTCGCTGGACAAAAAGAAAAAATAAAAGAATAAAGACTCGTGACGCCACCTGCAGTTTCTGGTGATCTCACCAGCGCCGCTGTCAGACCACCGGGGTCGATGGTATTGCAGCCAGTTGATAACGCTCCCTGCAGGTGGAGCGGGATCCCTGGGGCAGTGTTGCTGCTGAGCTTGTCGTAGTGGTAGCAGCGACTCGTTAACTTATGCGGAATGAAACACCAGAGACTTGCTGACTCTGTACGGGTACTGGTGACAGTTTACGGTAACGCTACAGTTTACAGTCATGCAGTCTTTGCGGGTAGCTGGCCGAGTAGTCACCGGAGGGTACAAAGTCTCTCTGAGGCTTTCCAAGTATTCCTTCTACTTGGGTGTAATGAGGTTACCCTTCTTCTCTCTAAGGGGCTCAACCCGATTTGGTGTACCTGGTGGGGCGATGCGTTGTGGACAGGGTCTGGAGCTGCTTGGCAGACCTGCGGCGTACCGGTATTGGCGACTCAGGTTTGGACTCACCTGTACCGCAACTCGGAGCCAGTACCCCATTGTGGACCGGGATTCCCCCAGACTGCTTACTCAGTCTTGCACTGGGTCTGCTGCAGCCCAATGCTTCTCTCCAGTCCTTCTGGTACAATAGAGCACTCGGGCACATAGCCGTCGGAGCGGTTTACTATACCGCGCCACCAGCTCTCTAGTAGCGGGAGGACTGGAGACAAGCATCGGGCTGCAGCACACCCAGTCGGTGGAGTGGTCCTCACCATACCGCCGCCTGCTCTATGGAGGACTGGAGAGAAGCATCGGGCTCCAGGGCTACAGCACAGAGACAGTGCGGACCTCGGATTGACAGCACAGGGACCTGTGTGGAGGACGTCAGCTTCAGGGCACAGAGCCCACAGGGTGAAAGCACAGATGCAGCAGTCCCCACTGCGCTGACGCACTGTTCCGAATCGCCGTCACAGCTACCGATTCGGTACAGTGTGTGAGTGCAGTGGGGGCAATGGGGGTGGGTGGTGACATTAGGGTCTGGGGCAGGCTATAGGATCCTGGGGGTGGCAGGGCATAGTGAGAGGGGGCGGGCTATAAGATCCTGGGGGTGGCTGGCCATACTGGAAATAGGGGAGGGGGCGTGTTTGTAGTAGAGTAGGTGGAAACAACCAGTTTCCATTTACATGCACAAACACACCCCCTAGATGTTCCCTGCCAGCCGCAAATATGTGATATCTACAAAACCCTGAAAAATGTTGACAGCAAGTATATTGCAGATTGTCAGCATTTTGCAGCTTAGATACCCATATTAATTATTGCAAAAGCCCGGACAACCCCTTTAACGATAACATAGTCAATGTTTTGGAGTGGCCATCACAAAGACCTGATCTTAATCCTATTGAAAATTTATGGGCAAAGCTGAAAAGGAAGGTGTGAGCAAGGCGACCTACACACGTCTTAATTACACCAGGAGTGGAACAATCAGAGGAAAAGTATAATAGAAACACGTCACCACTTCTGTATTTATCACACACTCCTGGTTTGGGCTACAAATTCTGAGGTAAAAAAATCACCAAATACTGAACATGTGCACATGGCTTAAAAGAGATGAAATATACCATTAAGGCCATGGCACATGTTGAGTATTAGGTGAGTTTTTTACCTCAGGATTTGTAGCCAGTGGCGTAACTTCAGGCCCAGGGGCCCCGATGCGAAAGCTCCAACGGGGCCCCCAATTATTGCAAATCTTTAATAGAATTACCGTATATACTCGTGTATAAGCCGAGTTTTTCAGCCCAAAAATTGGGCTGAAAAGTCTACCCCTCGGCTTATACACGGGTCATATACGGTATGTGATGTGGTGGGGGCTGTGGAGGCTGCAGGAGGCGGGGGGAGGCTGCTGTGTGAGCGGCCCCGTCACGTGGGGCCGCTCATTACATATGCACTGCATCCCCCTGTCAATCAGCGGCAGGGGAAGCAGTGCATATGGCCCCCAAACGCTGCCACTCGCCCCCCCTCTGTGTCAGGGCTTCCCCCGCTGCTGTAAGGGCCCCCCCGCTGCTTATCTTACCATCCGGTATTCTGATCAGCGCTGCTCCTCGCTGCTCCCGTCCTTGCGGCTTCCGGGATCCCCGGCCGTCGCAGGTATGACGTCATCGTGCGACGGCCGGGATCCCGGATGCCGCGAGGACGGGAGCAGCGAGGAGCAGCACTGATCAGAATACCGGATGGTAAGTTAAGCAGCAGGGGGGGCGAGTGCCAGCATTTGGGGGCAGCAGTGTACCCCTGGGGGCGGCTATGTACCCCTGGGGGCGGCTGTGTACCCCTGGGGGCTGCTATATACCCCTGGGGGCAGCTGTGTATGTGGCGCCCCTGCGACCAGGTGGCCACAAAAGGTACTGCAGCCAGGCAGTTAGGACATGGTAAACACTACACCCTCACAGCCCACATCCCCACGCATAGAGAGGGTTCACATCCAGCTCTGAGGTCGGAGACTATATGAGACCAGAGGAGTGGTGGATGAGGAGTGGGTTGGGCACACCAGAAGGTCAGGTGACTGACAGTATATAGAGAGGGGGAGGAGTGAAGGAAGTTAGTAGGCTGAAGTAGCTGAGCAGCAAAGACAAGGAGAAGCTGAGCTGAGCTGAGACAGAAAGACACATGCTGCCTGGAAGTGCCTAAGCTGAGGAGCGCTGACCCGTACTGAGCCAATGCGAGCCAGATGGGGGGGAAAAGCCCATCCAAGATGCTGAAACCACCAGGAGTGTGATAGACAGAGAAGGGACGGTGTACCCGTGCCCTGGACAGCAGCAGAAGCTACTAACAGCAGGTGGAGAAGCCCTCCTAGATATCTGAAGGAAACAGAGGAAGGAGCCTGGTAGTTTAATGCTGTAGACTATTGCAGGCTGGGCTAGAAGCAGAGTGTCGGCTCTGAAGGGGACCGACGATTCACCCGGTATCCCCAGATTCACCGACGGGGAGCTTTAGTTTCAAGCTGGAGTTCCTAACCCAAAGAACAGGCAGCTCAGTGACACACTAGGACTCACAGAAGCCCGAGTCACCGCCATACTGTTCAGCGTCCGCATACACCCGTGTAAGACGGAGAAAGAGAGTATTAGCCCGGAAAGGCACACTTAAAGACTGTGTGAGGGGTCACAAGGAGAGAGGAGCCTGGCTGCAGGAGAGAAGGGAACCCGGAAAGGGAGAATGCAACTGAATGTTAAGAGCTGTGTAAAGAACTGCAAATAACCTGTAACTTGCTTGAAGAAGAACAACTTAAGTAAAGCTTTGGAAACCCTGCATTGCCTCCTGCCTGCTTCCATCTGCAGACCCTTTCTCCCATACAGGCTTGCACCAGGAAGATCTCAACCTGCAGAGCTACAGCCTGTCAGCACCAGCACAGGAAGAGGGATCCTTGCAGCTGCAAAGTAAGTGTGCTCCAACAGCCTCACACACAACAGACATTAACTCCTTACTGCCCCGGGGGATACAGTTCTCCCCACTAGAACTATACCATCCCGGCTGCCATTCCATCACCCCCGGAGGTTCTGCAGCAGCCGCGGCCCCATTACTGGCCGCACCAAGTGGGTGGCGTCACCCGTGACAATATCCCTTGTAAATATTCCCCTTTTATTGTGCTGAGCCAGGGACACGGTCCGGACCAGGCCACCAGTGACATCCCCAGCAGCAGATCGGTCCGGTACCGAGTACCCCACGTCCCTTGGGGCTCCACATGTACCCCTGGGGCAGCTGTATACCCCTGGGGACGGCTGTGTACCCCTGGGGGCAGCTGTGTACCCCTGGGGGCAGCTGTATACCCCTGGGGTCGGCTGTGTACCCCTGGGGGCTGCTATATACCCCTGGGGGCAGCTGTGTACCCGTGGGGGCAGCTGTATACCCCTGGGGACGGCTGTGTACCCCTGGGGGCTGCTATATACCCCTGGGGGCAGCTGTGTACCCCTGGGGGCAGCTGTATACCCCTGGGGACGGCTGTGTACCCCTGGGGGCTGCTATATACCCCTGGGGGCGGCTATATACCCCTGGGGGCGGCTGTGTACCCCTGGGGATGGCTGTGTACCCCTGGGGGCTGCTATATACCCCTGGGGGCGGCTATATACCCCTGGGGGCGGCTGTGTACCCCTGGGGGCTGCTATATACCCCTGGGGGCGGCTATATACCCCTGGGGACGGCTGTGTACCCCTGGGGTTTGCTATATACCCCTGGGGGTTGCTATATACCCCTGGGGGCGGCTATATACCCCTGGGGACGGCTATATACCCCTGGGGGCGGCTATATACCTCTGGGGGTTGCTATATACCCCTGGGGGCGGTTATATACCCCTGGGGATGGCTATATACCCCTGGGGGCGGCTATATACCCCTGGGGGCGGCTATATACCCCTGGGGGCTGCTATATACCCCTGGGGGCGGCTATATACCCCTGGGGACGGCTGTGTACCCCTGGGGTTTGCTATATACCCCTGGGGGTTGCTATATACCCCTGGGGGCGGCTATATACCCCTGGGGACGGCTATATACCCCTGGGGGCGGCTATATACCTCTGGGGGTTGCTATATACCCCTGGGGGCGGTTATATACCCCTGGGGATGGCTATATACCCCTGGGGGCGGCTATATACCCCTGGGGGCGGCTATATACCCCTGGGGGCTGCTATATACCCCTGGGGGCGGCTGTGTACCCCTGGGGGCTGCTATATACCCCTGGGGGCGGCTATATACCCCTGGGGATGGCTGTGTACCCCTGGGGGCTGCTATATACCCCTGGGGATGGCTGTGTACCCCTGGGGGCTGCTATATACCCCTGGGGGCTGCTATATACCCCTGGGGGCGGCTATATACCCCTGGGGGCTGCTGTGTACCCCTGGGGGCGGCTGTGTACCCCTGGGGGCTGCTGTGTACCCCTGGGGGCGGCTGTGTACCCCTGGGGGTGGCTGTGTACCGCTGGGGCTGCTGTGTACTGCTGGGTCTGCTGTATGCCCCCGGAGGCTGCTGTACACCCCCGGGGCTGCTGTATATACTGCTGGGGCCTGTATACCACTGGGGCTGCTGTATATACTGGTAGGGTCTGCATATACCACTGGGAAGGCTGCTGTATACCACTGGGGCTGCTGTATATACTACTGGGGCCTGTATATGCCACTGGGGAGGCTGCTGTATACTACCACTGGGGGGGCCTGTATACCTGTGCTGGGGTCCACCCTCGGCTTATACACGAGTCAATAGATTTTCCCAGGTTTTGGGGGCAAAAGTAGGGGGGTCGGCTTATACACGGGTTGGCTTATACATGAGTATATACGGTAGTCTTTTTCTATAGGCCAAAGGGCTTCTGGGCCCCCCTAGGCTGCAGGGCCCCGGTGCGATCGCAACCCCTGCACCTATTGTAGTTACACCCCTGTTTGTAGCCAAAACCAGGAGTGGGTAATAAATACAGAAGTGGTGACGTGTTTCTATTATGGACAGACGGCCATATTAACTTGTCCTATGGTACCACAGGCCCTACTGGTCAGTATTCTTCAAGCTATGATTGGATATGCTATTTTTAGTTTACATCTAGGCAGAGTATGGGCTAGTGATGGGTAAAATGCGATTTTTTTGGTGAGCCGGCTCTTTTGGATCGGCTCACCAAGAAGAGCCGGCTCTTTTGGCTCCGAAAATGGCTCTTCATTTCCTATTACCTTTGGCTTTAAATTTGAAGCCAAATTCTGGTATGTTTTAACCCATGATTGTATACCTTTTAGTAAAAATCTACTCATGTGCCAATTTATGACATAAAACAGAATAGTTTCCAGAATAACCAGATTTTATATTATTTGCTGTAAAAACTTTAACAAACACAAAATGAACATGCAAAATAGCAACAAGATACTTATCAGTGCCACATTTTAACGCTCCCTTCACACTTGGCGTTCGCTGTCTGCTGTGTGACATGTGGCCTCTGCATCCAAGCGGATTTAGATAAGGAATTTGCTGCGGAATTCACCCGTCCATTGACTGCAATGAATTTTGCATATCGGATACGATTGTCATATCTGGCAATTAGAGATGAGCGAACATAATATTGTTCGATTCCATTATCGAATTGAATTCAAACATTGTTCGATAGCAGTTTTGCTATATTATGCTCGCAATTGCGAACGCAACAGCATGCGTTCATAATTGCGAACGTTCATAATCGCGAGCGTACATTCGCTTTGGTTCTACTCACAGCGGCCGAGAGCCATTTTTGTGCAGGTCAGTATTGAACCGCATTGCGAATAAACACAATGCGGCCGCTAAAATAGCGAATATTAGTGATTTTAGCCGCAGTATCGCGTATATTCACAATGCGGTTTAATTTAAACATTCAAATTGGACCGCACAAAGTTTTCGAAATTGCCAGCACCGCACAAAACGAGAAATGTTTGATAAAAAAAAGTGCAGAAATCAAACAAGTGCAATTCAATTAGCTCAACACTACTGGCAATTGTATGCAAAATCGGATGTGATTTGAGAGTGCTGTACTGCCTTGTATAGTACTAGTTTTGTGCATGAAGTTGGTCCCTCAGATTGGCACTGCTATCATGTAACAGGGGCTGCTGGGAGGTTATTCACATACCAGAAACAACAGAACCATTCCAAGTTGCACTAGCAGCTAATGGTGCATTTACACAGCCGATGCAGCACCCGAGCCTGCGATCCAGTGATGCTCAATCCAGCGATGGTATGTTTGCAGAGGAGATCCTTATCTGCCCTGCCCATATGCATCGCTGGATCATTTGTTCTCTTCCATTCAAGTGAATGGGAGAGAACAAGGGACGCACATTTACATCCGCTGTTTCTCCCTCGCTCAGCGAGGATTTACAAGCTGGCGGTAAATAACTATAATCGGGCTAAATCCAGATGTCAATGTTCCTTTAATAAAGTGCCTAACTGCCTGACTGCTGCTTGTCACAGATTGGAGGGGGGCAGGGCTGTGAGTCAGTGCTATGTGCGGCGGCAGGAGGAGCATGGATAAGATCAGAGTGACTACTGCCGGGAGGGAGGGGCCGGGAGGGGCGGGGCAAGAGGGGACTGACTGTGGAACGTGAACTGGCAAAGAGCCGTTTCAATTTCAAATGGCTCCCTGCCAGGAGCCGGCTCATATGATTCACTATAAAGAGCCGGCTCTTAGAGCCGGCTCATTCAGGAGCTACCCATCACTAGTATGGGCTGTTGCTCAGGTGCACAGCATTTCTGAGG
Source organism: Allobates femoralis (assembly GCA_033576535.1). Classification (NCBI taxonomy): domain Eukaryota; kingdom Metazoa; phylum Chordata; class Amphibia; order Anura; family Aromobatidae; genus Allobates; species Allobates femoralis. Next base: position 157,296,664 of record JARQOC010000008.1, read on the forward strand.
TGAATTCTGCCTCTTATATGACTGGCTGCCAGGTGAAGGTAGATACCTGGCAGCATTACTTATTGGGTAAGCTCCCGTGGGCGGGAGATATGAATTGTATTTAAGGAGCTGTGTTAGGATCGGCCGGCTGCAGTACAGCGGGATCCTGAGAAGAAAAGAAGACCCACCCACCCGTCCCAAAGTTTCCATTGTCCCGTCGTGATGTGTTTATTAGTGGGAATGATCGGCAGTAATCTGCCGGGATCGGTTTATTTAAATTCAAAGTATTTATTGGTTTAATTTAATATTTTTGAATATTTATTATTGTTTATTAATATTATTACTCATAATAAAACATCACAACCTTGTTTTGCCACACAGTTGTTGCTGTCCAGTTATTTTATCTTGATAAGTTTTAATATGTGGGGTATTGTTATAAAAATAAATTGATAATGGGCCTTGTGTTACCATACTTTCACTCTGATTGTAAGCGAAAACCAGGAGTGGAACAAATACTGAGGTAAAAAAACCTACCAAATACTCAACATGTGCACGAGGCCTAAGCTGCCGCATTGAAAGCCCCCGGCGAGTGGGTGAATATGGACTTTATTCCTCCCGCAGCCTCCGGCTTTCAGTCACGGCTCAGTAGTCATTGAGTGGCGGCTGTACCCGCGCCCGGCACTGACTGACAGCCGCCTCCGCAGTTTAGTGATTGTACTGATCGGGGAATCCTGTCTCCAGTTCCCTCTTATCACACAACGCACGACGTAACAACACTCAACAATGGCCAAATTGTTTTTTATTTTCCCACCATTTTATGGCACTTTTCCAGTACATCCCTCAATAAAACAAGTCCTCATACAGGTACGGGGAGTATAAAGCTCAAATTTACCGCTGCGTTAGGGTTTAATATTTTCAAAATGACCAGCTACAATAACACATAGACATTGCTTTATTGATTGATCCATGTGTTTATGGCACACATAACATTGCAGCACTACAAGTGTCAGCAGGCCCAGTGGTTTATGGGTGTTATGATAAATGCTCTGTATGTGTACAGATTCTCCACAGCTGCATCATCACAGGAAGTGTTCACTGTTTTAGCCACCAGGAGCACCACAGAAGGCTCATTGGCAGAAGTGCTATAGTTTGTCACCCATTCACTGGCATTATGGGTATTGTAGTTCTCCTGCCGCCAGTGAGTGCATAAACTGATAACAACGTAAACTACATATCCCAGAAGTCTCTGTTCTCTGCCCGGGCTGTCGTTAGAAGGTCAACCAATGAGCGCGCAGAGATTATCATATCCCTCCGCCTAGCAGCACAGATCCCTCCGCCCACAAGCAGAGGCTCTCAGGCTCAGGCTGAGTCCTTGATTACAGATAAGGTAGGTATGAAATTATGTGTGGTGGGGAGTGTGGTCAGGTGTCACTGCTGCAAATGGCAGTAAAGTGCGACAAGAGCTGAGCAGGAGCTGTGTGTGCTGCACTCTGACATTACAGCCAGGAGTTACAGGCAGTGATCAGCAACTTGTGCAGGGGCTGTGCATGGAGTCACATAGATAGTTATAGCTACATAGACTTCCCATGACTATTGCACTGGGGGGATTGCTGCATACATCACACAGTAATGTGATCAGCCCTTTAGGCTAGGCTGCAATAATGGGTTATATATACATATCTAATATATAGATAATTTATAAACCTGTGTGTATGTATATTAAGTGTGTATGTCCACTAAAGAAATGTTCACCTTCACATTTACCATCACGACACTTTGCACAGCACCCTCATTTGACTCCTGAATATCACAGACTATGTTTTGAGGTGGAAGTTTAACCCTGTGCATCACAGTCATTTGCCCAAAAAAAGGCCTCTCTACTGTTTCTATGTGAGAGGTAATGGATACTGCCTTGGCTGTTTTGACAGTTGGCCTGGACATTTATCAGGTGGTCTATAGCAACCAATCACAGCACAGCTTCTGATTGGTTGCTATAGGCAACGAAGGACATTCATAGTATAACACAGCTTATGCATATCTGTGAAACATTCAGCAAAGCTGCCGAAGATGAGGACTGTCAGTGAAGAGCAGCCACAGCTATCTGCTTCTAACAACCTGTAACATTTCAAATCCCCTGGGATTTGGACAAAGTACAAAACTGATCTCCGTGAGGACCAGGGGCATAAAGGCAAAAGAAGAACAATAGTGGCGCGCATACCCACACTGCCCCCAGTATTACGGCAGGAGCCCGCACACTGCCCCCAGTATTACGGCAGGAGCCCGCACACTGCCCCCAGTATTACGGCAGGAGCCCGCACACTGCCCCCAGTATTACGGCAGAGCCTGCACACTGCCCCCAGTATTACGCAAGAGCCCGCACACTGCCCCCAGTATTACGGCAAGAGCCCGCACACTGCCCCCAGTATTACGGCAGGAGCCCGCACACTGCCCCCAGTATTACGGCAGGACCCGCACACTGCCCCAGTATACGGCAAGAGCCCGCACACTGCCCCCAGTATTACGGCAGGAGCCCGCACACTGCCCCCAGTATTACGGCAAGAGCCCGCACACGCCCCAGTATTACGCAGAGCCCGCACACTGCCCCCAGTAGTACGGCAGGAGTCCGCACACAGCCCCCAGTATTACACTTGCAGCCTGTGTATCTCAGTGGAGAGAAGCAAGACTTTGTTAATCCATTCGATTTTGTTATAGCTAAGAACAGTTAAACTATCCCGGGCAATGCCAAGGTATTGGCTGCAATAATGTGTTCTATATATGTCGCTTTAAGATTTTGTTGCACAGGAAGTCTTTTATGAAGCCCCTGACCCCTCTCTGTCACTTGCTGTCGGGAGATGTCATGTGAGTTACACACAGGTCTATGTTGGCAGTCACAGGTTTCTTGCCGCCAAAAATCCTGCAAATTTTGATTCTGTGCTCCTGTTGTGTCCTGGGGGTTCATGGGGCCATGTGTCCACACTGCCGGTCATGTGATGCTATATAATAAAGGTTACTTTTTACAGGGCGCAGGAGCAACACAGGGGTCAAATTAAAGGGTTAAAGTCCTCCTTTATTCGTACCACAACGCGTTTCAACAACGATACGCCGTCTTCCTCAGGTTGATTTACATTAGTGTATCTCTGGACACATTAAATAGTTCCCCCCACCAATCAGATTGCATCAATTAATGAGGTAGCTTCATTAACTATATCCTGCCCGAGGGTTAGCTTAGTTCCTCCCCCTATACTGCTGTGTTTAATAAAACCTATAAAATCAGCTAAAACACAGTATAGTCAATACAGTACTTAAATTCATTAATTGCTAATATACAGCTACGATTTATATAATTATAAATCATTATAAAAATTAGGTAAATTACAATAACCAATAATGATACACTTCATAATCTCTTAAATTATTATGGTATAGAATTAAAATATATATATAAAAACATTTTTATATTATAAATAAAACCATATTAAGATATTAACTATTCCAGGATTGAAATATATCTCTTACTCTATTAAAGTCTTCTTTTCCCACTATACGGACTATTCTATTTGATTTATTTTTATTTGTGCGCTCTCTCAATCATGAGGTCCAGTCCCTCTGGGGCTAACGTGGCAAGTTTGAAGATCCAAAAGCTTTCTTTTTTTATTAGATCCCTAAATTTATCCAATCCGGCCTCAGGGATCCAATCAATAATTATAAGTTTCAAGCCACTTGGATCCTTAGCATGAACCAAACTAAAGTGCTTCGACACACTATGTAACGGGTATCCGCTCCATATATTTGACCGATGCTTATTCAGCTGTGCTTGCATTTTTTGTATGGTTCTACCCACGTATTGGAGTCCTCAAGGACACTGTAATAAGTATACCACGTAACTTGACTGGCAATTGACTCTACCTACCATTGATACTCATGTCATGTGATGCTGTCACTTTGCCACACAGCAAACTTCACGGCATGCGACCAAACTTTCGATGTTGCCCTAACAAAGGATGACGACACCCTTGGGGTATTTTTTTTTCTTCTATTGTCCTTAAATGTTTTTTGTTTTTTTTTTGCATATACCCTACATGAAATAAAGGGAAAAACAATATTTTCAATTGCAAATTTTGCATTGTATGAAAGGTACGGACTCTTTGTTTCCTGTACGTTGTTTGCTGCACGAGTTAAAGGGGTTTGCTTGATTTGGAAAACCGTTGTACCCCAGCTGCAAATTGCTTTAAATAAACTGTGTTTTTCTCACATCCCCAGGTCCATTGCTGGGTCTCCAGTGTTTGTTATTTTCTGCAGTGCTGAAGTTACTTTGATAGCTCTGAGCGGCTCGTGCGACAACTCAGCTGCTGGGCTAATTACCTGCAGGGCTGTCAATGTGACGTCAGCATTACAAAGCATAACAGACACTGGGAGACCTAGCAACGGACCTGGGGAAGGTGAGAAAAGCACAATTAGTTTTTTTTTTAACTAGCTGAAGTCAGGCAACAAAGTTTTCCAAAACCAGAAAACGCCTATAAATCAGAATTGATCAGTGAGCTTTTTCTGAAGAAATGTTTGTAAGCTTTATTTTATTTTTTTTTAGATTGTTTGTGGCCATTAATCAGCACATAGGAATTCAGGAAAAATAACAGGTAAGGTTTTGTAAGCCGGTTTCACATCACAGCCAGATCAGGTCCGGGGCTATCCAGTGTAAACTGGACAGCCCTGAACCTGATTTTGAAACTGAACCAGAGGGCAAATATGCCCCCCGGTCCTGTTTGCAGCCGGATGCAGCTGATAGCAGCTGCTGAGATTTAAAGATCGCAGCTAGCGGGGAGCTAGCTGTGGCCCTGAAATCACTGCAGGGGACAGCTCCTGGTGCTGAAGTATAGCGGCGCTCACTGCTAAACTCCAGCACCCGGTGTCCGGATCCCTGATCCGAATTTTATGTCGGATCCGGCGCCATAGACTCCCATGTTAGGAGGCGCTGGATCCGGGAGGATCTGATTTTCTCAGATTTTTTTCCCCCGGACACAAACGTTGCAAGCAACGTTTTTGTGTCCGGGAGAAAAGTCAGAATCCTGCCGAATCCTGCCGGATCCTCCCGGACAGATGGAAACAGCTGCCATTCGGCTCCATCTGGCCTCATAGGAATACTATGTGATCAGATAAACCGTGATGTGATACTGGCCATAGAAAGAGCTTACTGAGGATTCTTGGCTCACTCTGCCAGCAATGATAGTGCCAAATATTTAACAAATCTCATTTGCAAAAATACTTTTAGCCTTAAATAAGTGCAGTTTAAATATACGGTAATTAAAAAAAAAAAGTAAACCTGCTTTTTAGTTGCAATAATCCCAAAAATCTCCAGCTGATGCTGGACCCATGTAGTGTTTACTTGTGAGTGTGTTTAACCCCTCCATGACTTATATATATATATATACTGTATATGTTCTTGGCCGTGTCCTCCTTCTGTTCTGGCCTTGCATCATCCCCTGCACGTCAGCTGATCTGATCAGCTGACATGTGAAACTAACAGCGCTGATTGGATCAGCGATCCGATTGGTGCTGTTAATCCTATGGCTAGTGCTGTCAATCACTGACAGCACGATCCAATGCACTGCGGCAGGAATCGTGCCGTTCCCCGCCGGCCTCAATGTGTTACCTTTACAGCCCGGGGTCTTGTCATGACCCCAGATAAAGTCATGAATTACTTCCTAGTTTATGAAATTATACAAATCCTTCGACTGATGCAGTTCTGGGTCCTGAGACTTGAGCCAATTGAATTCTAGGCACCTATGACGCAGCTAGCTCCTAACAGGAGACCCAGTGGTGCGAGCACAGTCCATGAACCCTGTGTGAAACCTTATGCGATTAATTCCATAAAGTTTTTAATTATATAATTATGATTTTTCTTCAGGGACAAAAAACCATGACCAAGTGTATTGTGCAGAACTGCCACAGTGATTCTGCCTGTGACAGTGGCATCACATTTCATGGCTTCCCCAGCTCCATCCAGTTGATTAAACAATGGCTTCAGCAGACAGGTATTGCATTCACTGACCTCGATGCTTTGGCGAAGAATGTTCTACAGTCTAACAGGACTGGGCTTTATCAAATCTGCTCCAAACACTTCTCACCAAAAAGTTACATGTTCAACGGGTCAAAGATGGTCCTGAAACCAGATGCCATCCCAACCATTCTTCAAGATGTGCCAAGCACCTTGGATGTACAAGAGGTCTCCATGACTCCGTCCGGCACAAAATCACAAACAGAAAACCTTTCACATGCGAGTTCCTCCCTCCAACAGATGGAACCAACGTTCAAAGGGAACCCAGAAATGACTGAATCTGGCAATATGACGTGTGACTTGACATTGACTGTCAAACCGATGGTGGACAAATCGATTGGCACAGATCCACATTGCGGTAAGGACGAGGCGCCTGCACGATGGTCTCAATATTTGCAAACAAATTTGCCTACTATTGTGTTTTTATTTTTTTTTCATCTGTGTCTTTAGATTTCATTGAAAACAAGAACGAGAAGATAATGAACAAAAGACTCTTAAAACTCGCCATGGAAATCATCTCCTTACTCACCGGAGAGGTGAGAGCTGGGGAATGGTGTAATACACTTTTATAGTACTTTACTCCAGGAGTCCATATAATGCATAAAGGGTGTCGTGCATTTCAAATTTGCTAGCATGGGGGAGGGAGGACATTATTCTGTAGCTTTTACCTAAATAAGGGTCCATGAACATTGTCCATTGCTCTATACACTGTTTGGAGACACAACATGGAGTTCTTTCTTGCCGCAGACATTCTATGTGGCGCACCATAAAATGAAGAAGAAAAAAGATGCGCCACCATGTGCTGCCTGATGTACCTTATAATATGAATGTGTTGCAAATCTATACCATTTATATTAAACCATATCCACTTCTTATCCTGTAGGAGTACGTGATGGTAAAAAAGAATTCCTCCCAACCCAGCAGCACACAAAATGGAGATGTGAGTACTACTGACAATTGGCTATTTGGTTTCCTTAAGCACATGGGTAGGAAAGTATTGGGGTATGTGCCAACGCTGAGTATTTTGCTGTAGAACACGTTGTGGATTTGGTGCAGAAATGGTGTATATTTGTGTCCTGGGTTTTTCAACATCAAGTCAATTTTTTGAAGGGCTGAAAAATCCACTATAAGAATTGGCATGCTGGAGATTTTTCTGCAGCAAAATCCATATATTCTCTGCAGTAGAAAACAACGCAGCCTGAGCACAACACTTCAGAATTCCAATAGTTTGCTGGCTTGTGGATCAAAATCTGCAGGGTGGGCAGAGGCCTAAGTGGCACCAAGCTCGTACTCTGATTCCCTGAAAATAAGACAGCGTCTTAGGTTAATTTTTGCTCCCAAAGATGTGCCATGTCTTATTTTCAGGGGGTTTCTTATTTTTTCATGAAGAAGAATTCACATTTATTGTTGAGCAAAAAAAATTAACATTTATCATCCCCTTGCAGCCCCCATTATGGTATCCCCATCATCCTCTTGCAGCTCCCATTACGGTATACCCATCATCTCCTTGCTGCCCCAACACAGATTCCCCATCATCCCCCAATATGGGTATCCGTATCAAAAGACACAGATCCACGCACACACAGGGACGGACACACACAGAGGGACACTTCTCACCGGTTCACTACTGCATTCCTGCGCCATATTCAGCTCCCTGCCCCCGACGCTGTCCCAATGCCCGCAATCAATGTATTCCAGCGCCGCTCTCATCCTTGTCCCTCAGAAGCCGTATGTGCACGGTGCCACCAGGTGGCCAATCACAGGCTGATGCCTGGTGGCCGGTTGCAAGCTATCACCGGGTAGCCAATCACAGGCCACCATCTGACATCATGCGCCAACGGTAGCTGCTAGCCTGTGATTGGCCCTCAGTTAGTGGCCTGTAATTGGCCACCCGGTGGCAGCCTGTGATTGGCCATCCGGCGGCAGCCTGTAAGCGGCCAACCGACCACAGCCTTTGATTGCACTGTACACATACGGCTTCTGAGGGACAAGGATGAGAGTGGCGCCAGATTATATGGATCAGTGGGCACCAGCACAATGGTGAGGGGCTGGAGGATTGCTCGCGGCTACATGCCCCGGTCTTTTGATCGGCGGGCATGCAGTCCTGCAATATACTGGTATGCCTTATATTCAGCAGGGCAGCACACCACCCACCCCCGTCCCCAGTACGTCTTATTTTTGGGTGGCCCCTTATTTTTGAGGAATCGTGGTATGTAAAGCGGCTCTCTCAGCTCTGCTGCACAGCTAAAATTAAATGCTTTGATTGTGACAGAACGGCTGCATCCAGTTATCTATGTGATACATCATTGGATTCAGGGTTTCTTTGCCTACATTCTGTTGCTCTCGGATGAGTTAGCAAAATCCTGTTTACAGATTCCCTTTAACTACGTTTTAACCTTCACACGAGCACCAAGGATTCTGACCTTAACTCACTTAATATCCAAGAACACCTTGTGGCACTTTATAGTTTGCAGTTGAATGATTACTTACTTGGATGCAGTATTTATCTGGTGCAGTTTTGGATCTCTTAAGAAACACTGGTGCCCTAAAGTCCCTCCTCACTATCTACAGTAGCTTAAAGGAGATATGAAGTCACATGCCATCAGTGCCAGCACACCGATGAGCAGCGTGTATGAGCACCGCAGTCTTTAGCGCACACAGATTGGCACACACATAGTTTTTAAAAACATTTTAATTTTTTTTCCCATTTCAGGTACCTATAAAATGTGGCGATGTCTCCATCTTTTTCACCATGGAGGAGTGGGACTATATAGAAGAGCACAGAGACCAGTACCAGAAGGTGGTGATAGAGAATCATCAGAGATCTGACAGCCCTCCGCCAGAAGAACCAGGTAAGTCCTTCAGTAAGTTATAGTGTTTATTCGTCTGACTCTAATCTGCAAATATAGAAAGGCGATTGCTGATCAATAACAAAATATATTTGTATTTAGCGGAAATTTGCACTGAAGATGTAAAGGCCGTGCTTGTCACCGAGGAAGAAGAGGACAGCGAAAGCAAAGCTGAAATCGAGCAGGTGGATGCAGCAACAGATGTCTACACAGGTGAGTGATATTGCTGTATGTGGCAATTATGGCTTATTTTTTCTCTCTATATGGTAACATGACCAAGTTAAGTCATTCAAATATTGCAGTTAGAGATTGACAGTACAATGTAAGTCGTTAACAGCAGCGGTGCCCCCCGTGTATGGAGAGGGCACAGCCAGGCACCCCATGTCTGTTTTAGGAGTATTTTTAGGTCCTTTTAGTGAATTATGCTGTTTGCTGGTTTCTATAGGTGAATTCAGCACAGACTCTGCACAGGCTGATCAAACAATAGAGGAGACATATGTGCTAAACGCCTGGGAAAATTCAGCTGTCCAGGAGACTTCCTGCACAGGTAAGTGACTGAAATATCCCCAGTGTATGTGATCAATATACACTCAATGTACTCTGTCCTAGACTGATCATACACTGCAGAAAATCTGCAGCATAAGGCTATGTTCATACATTGCATATTTTGCCGCGCTTTTTTACACGCGCTTTTCAAAATACGCAATGTGTTTTGTGTCTGCCAGCAAAGTGAATGGGAAATTCACTTTGCCGTGCAGACACTGCGTAAAAATACGCAGTGCTTTGTCTGGGAGAAAACACAGTTGCGTAAAGAATTGAGATGTCAATTCTTCACGCAGCTGCTCCTGCGTTTTCTCCCTCTGACGTCACAGTGGGGAGGAAGAATCCTGCTTCCTCCTCCCCTCTGACAGCCCCATTAGATTTCACAGTGTATTAATATACACTGCGAAATCTAAATTAAACAAAACCAAATGTATGTAAAATAAAAAAGAATGAAATACTTTACCTCTCCGACGCCTTTTCCCGGTGTCCGGTGCTGAGGCCAGGCGATGTGTGTTCTGCCAGGACCTGCCGTTATGTCAGAGGGGCGTTCCCGACGCTGATTGGCTGCTCGCGGTCATGTGATACATATCACATGATCGTGAGCGGCCAATCAGCGCCGGGAACGCCCCTCTGACATCACAGCAGGCTCTTGCAGGACACACATCGCCTGGTCTGGTTATACAGTTTGAAACAATGCTGCCACTGTCTTGCCCTACAGAATCTCCATTCTGAAAAATGTGAAGCTACTCATATAGGGAGCCTGTCACATGGGAAAATGCCATTACCTGCAGATGCGGATTCAGTCACTGAGTAAGGAGATTGTCAGCTGTAATCACATCCCCCTGCACTAACTGATAGCCCTCAGCATTGGAGGAAATTGTCAGTCAGCTCTTGGGGGGGGGGGGGGGGGGGGGGGGTCGGGGGGTCAACAGCTGCCTCCCTCCATACACTGAGCGGTGACTGAACCGGTTCCACCGCCATGACTGAACCGGAATGCTGCTAGGAGGATTAAAGTTTTTCCTCCTGGCAGTGGAGTTTTATGCGCAGGTGCCAGGCAGGTTCAAAATGCTATTACCCCGCGGATTAAACCCATGGATGCAAGTTAATAGCATTTTTCCATATGACAGGTACTCTTGAAAGTGTCTCTTTAGCATCTAGATGTGTATCTGTTACAAATTAGAAAAATAATAATCTAACCATGCCTGTATTTACTGCCCTTCCTGTGATGGATACCGGCACATTTTATACAGTCTGCTCGGAGACATTGTGCTTATACATGGTATTCCTTCTTTTATTAAAAAAAACAAGCAGAGCTACAGTGTAAAGCTTGAGGATGGATAATGAACATATTGATTGTATCATAAGACCCATTCAGACGTGTGTATAATGGGTTCGTGTTAACCAGGGCCCTAGATTCAGGTCGGATTTATGGAAATTCAGGAGTCTTGGTAGTAGGTTTGACTTACAGACTCCTCAGCTCCTGTATAGGACATTCCCACATTTTCCCAGTTTCTTCTGAAACACAGCACCTACTGCATTGACCAAACTGTACCCAATTGGCCCATTCCAACTCCACTGACATGAACACAGACTCTGACTCCACATCCCTGTTGTTAACCATGTACCACACCCAGAGAGCACTGGGCCACATTATACCCCTTGCATATGGCTTATTTTCCACATGGACCATTGGTCTGCATCAGAACAATTTGCAGCATGCTTAACTTTGGTCCATTTTCAGACCAGAATAATGCATGCAATGTGGAACCGGTACTGTCTGCAATTTTTGAACACGGCCCAATTTACATTACGGCTATTTGAACCAAACCTGGTCTTAATAATCCATGAGGGATATATCCATTGTGTTGATTGTGATTGTGCAAAGGTCTCCCCCCAACATCAACAGAAGGAACCCAACTGATAGACCTAGCAGGCTCTCGCCAAAGCTGCAGGTAATGGTGGGAAAACTCATCCCGGCAGTTTAATCCTCTTCGTGCCACGGTTTCTATTAGGCTGGGATCAGACAGCGATAGAATACAGACACTCCTGACTGAAGTGTGACAGCTCCATGTATTTCTGTGCAGCTCTCACACTCAGGTCAGGAGAGCTGCCCACCAGTCTATGCATTTTAATGCGTTCGTCTTCTGTGTTATATGGCTATTTTATCCCGGCTTTAGACATAGGACAGGACGTAGGACTGTCAGCCCTTTGGCACCAACATGATTGAATTGCCTTAATTTCTTCAACACCCTATTTGAACCCATTAATGAACTATAAAAACTGGAAAAAGGGAGAGAAAAGCGCAATTGGGTCTTATCATTGATAAAAAGGTGGACTGAATTTAATTAGTCACTCACCTGGGGGGGTTGTGTAGCACACAACCAGCGTCAAAGCAAAAGGTGGTAGCTGCTGCAAGGATCCACACAACAACGATCAACATAGTCAGGAAAGCAAAAGGGTGGACAGTGTATACGGACCTGCGCTGCAAGGACCAAAGGATCAGATGGTGTTCATCATTATAATTTTTATTCCAACGCGTTTTGGAGTTAGTCCCAACTCTTACCTCTGAAACGCGTCGGAAATAAAAATTATAATGATAAACACCATCTGATCCTTTGGCCCTTGCAGCGCAGGTCCGTCTACACTGTCCACCCTTTTGCTTACTGTCCTCCAGGGGTTAAAATAAAAACTTGTTAAGCATTATTTTTATCTTGTGTCTTAAACTTTTCACAGAGGAAGACCTGCAAGAAGACACCTTCACCTTGTCTTCATCCTCTAGTAACGTAGCAAAACATCATGTAACTTCATTTCATGGCTCTCAGATAGAGGACAGTGGTGAGAATTTTCCGATTGCGTCCCCGCGGCACCCTATGGACAGCCTGGCATATATCTCTGCATCGGAGCAATGTGAAGAGCAATGGACAGCTTACAGTAGATATGTCGGCGACTCCAGCTTCATACCTGTAGAACATCCTCAAATTAAAGAAGAAATCAATGAATATAACTACATGTACGATGAAGAGCCAGCGTACGGCGATCATAATCCCGGCCGTGTTTGCGAGGAACAGAGTCAGTTGTTTGAGACCATGAACAACCTCCTCATCCATCAGATGACCCACGGCCAGTCGTCGTCAGTAGATAAGCCCTACGCTTGCAACCACTGCGACAAGCGATTTGCCAAAAGATCTCACCTTGGAATGCATCTTAAGACTCACACTGGGGAAAAGCCATACGCCTGTCCGGACTGCGGGAAGAGATTTAGTCGGAGATCAAACATGGCCACACATTACAGAACACACACCGGGGAGAAGCCATTCGCTTGTCCCAAATGCGGTAAACGCTTCACCCAGAGTTCCCACATGGTGACGCATCAAAGGACACACTCCGCAGATAAGCTCTTCACCTGTCCCGAGTGCAAAAAATGCTTTACAAAGTGGTCGTACCTAAACTTCCACCTACGAACTCATGGAATAGAGAAACTAAGTGTACCTTGATTGTGGAACGATGTGCTGACTGCGGGTTTATAAGACCTGTCACATCTGGCATTGTGAAGACCTAGAAACTAACTGATCCTGAGGTACTAGGACGGCTGTACACACGGTGCGGCAGAAGATGCAAAAAGGACTGATGGGGAAATAAAATTCCCTATCCGCATGATGGACCTTATGATGATTGAAGCTAAGATTGACACGCTAGAAGAATTGGGGTCTGTCTAAACATCACAATAAAGCATTGCACACGAGCAGGCAGCTCTCCCTCGACCGCACAAGTCACCCCTTTTGTTGCTGGACTGTTTTGCTATTTAAAGGGTTATTCTCCTTTTCCTAAACGGATATTGATTGTAAATACAAGAAAGTTTACAATTTACTGCTTATTAAAATTTACATCCGTTCTCAAAAGATTGAGGAAAGGCTCCAGCAATGAGAAGGGCTTACTTCAAAATTATATTTACAACTTCACACTTATTGACTCCTTTAAAATCAGCTGTTTGGTTTTGTACAACTTCATATGTCATGTATTTGATTTTTAAATGCGTCAATAAAGGTGAAGTTTTATATACAATTTTGGAAACCGCCCTTTTCATCGCTGGAGCCTTTTCCCTTTTGTCTCCATTGATATCTCCGTCCAAGCCTTGGCGTTTCCGTGCTGATCTGAAGCGCTACACAGTTCATAGTCTTTTGTGGCGAGCTGACAATCCTTTTTCTTTTTTTCCTGTTATTACTTTTGTTTACATCTTGTTGCGTTAGTGACTGACCATCGCTGCTAGACGATTAAATGTGCAGTGCTTACAAGCTCTTTCTCTTGAGCTTGTAAGCACTGTTTTGAAGCTGGCCTGGATTGATGGAGGGCACAGTTATTACCTAATCCTGACCAGCTTCAGTGCTGTGCTTGCAAGCCCTTGAGCTTGTAAGCACCGTTTTTAAGCGAGCCATGACTACTGGAGACTTCTGTTCAGCTTGTTTCAGTGTAGTGCTTACAAGCTGCACAGTGTTAGTGGTCAGTCTACTAGGCAACAAGTTATGAAAAAGTGTCAATATCTCAACCATGGCGGCACATTGTAATAAGTCGTACATTGTAAGATAATACCCATCTATGAAGATGGGAACAACCCTTAATACGTTTCCCCATCGTGGTCTTCTTTATTTGATGGTTAGTATATCGTTATGTTTTATTTTTCTTTTGTATAAAATGGTATAATACAAGATGCCTTTAACTCCTCTGACTCCAGTTGAAGGAGCCAGACTCTCATCATCCTCCAGTAGGTGGTCACAGTATTTTCTAAAAGGCACAATAACCATAATAAGGCATTTTGATACAAGAGTACAGAGTTTTGGAATATGTTGACTTTTCAGTAACGTCATGTATGATGTCAGAATTATAAAACAAAAAAAAAGTGCCGAACCGGGTCATTATTCTTCATGTAAAGTTCTTATTCACAGGATTAGCTGGAGTATTCATTGCAGGGAATATTCTCCTTTTCTGGACACCCTTAGTAAAAAACTGCCAGGGTTCCTTCTCATGTTCTTATCAATATGAAATGTCAGACCTGCACATGAGAAAATCAATCAATCCTATCCCAATATGTAATGATAATACTGGCAAATCCCTCTAGTTAGAATTGTAGTGTAGTTCTCCTGATTAGCTGTCACTTACCTCCTGTGCAGGACATATCAGCTTAGGTATCCATGGTTACGACCACGAGCAACTAACTGTCATGATAGGATTGGTGGTAACCATGGATACCTATCATGACAGTTAGTTGCTAGTGGTTGTAACCATGGATACCTAATCTGTAATGTCCTGCACAGGAGGTAAGTGACAGCTAATCAGTAGAACTATACTACATTTTTAACTGGAGGGATTTGCTATTATTATTATTATTATTATTAAACCTACTATATATAGGATAGGATCTTGGAGATGGGAATAATTCTTTAAACATTTCTCATTCAGTCTAAGAAACAAAATAAGCCAAGAAATACAGGTGAAGAGTGTGAAGCTTTAATCACTACATGATTATGGGTTTACCAGAAATACTGTGCTGACAATGTAGGTCACTAAAATCTGATTACACTGGCTGTCAATATTATAGGGGCGGAGACTCCGAGCTAATCTGTCACCAGATGTCTCTAATAACACTACATACATTATTATTCAGTAGATCTCCTGGACCTGATTATAGTGGTGTACTTTAACAATCCAGGTCACAATGTCTGTATAAACTTTCATTTGCCTCCTTATTGACAAGTTCAATTGGACTGGACTCGTAAATTGTTATATTTTGGGAATCTACAGCTATTATGACTTGGTTTTTCAAAGTAAGTATGCCAGTATCATCAGGTCTAACTGTATGCAGTTGGTATTCAGATGTGTTTTGACACAGACCTCTTTTACATGGGTGTGCATTGACACTGACACTGATTAAAGAGACACTGGTGCTCCGCAAAGTCCCCCATATACTCTATATAAGGCACAGTGATGTATTTAGTAATGGATATGTCTAATATTACAGATGAATGACTGAGCTACAGTGTCAGGGGGCAGCCACTACAAAGTGTGAGTGGGGGTTGGCTTACATTGACACTGAGCTTAAAGACCACAGATCCAAAATAATAAAAACTCGGTAACAAAAATATGTCGGATTTCTCCAAAATAATTACCGTATATAAATTCCCTATCAAATCCAATGGGAGAAATATTAAAAAGTAAAGTAAAACTACTCTGTAGGATCCTGCAGTAACTGCTACATATTGATAGAAGCTGCACGTTACCACCATGGGGAGGGGGTTGGGTCCCCATTGATTTGGGAATGATGACCTTGGTCATTGATAACTTGTGACTAGGCTTTCTTATAAGGAGGGTGTGCAGTGCTTATCTCTTCTGCATTTGGACCTTAGAGGAGCTGTGGACGTTATACCTGCATCCCTCTGGCGAGGATCATGGATCTGTCCTTTAAATTAGAATAGGACTTGTGCACAATCTGCTGCCATATATCCAAGGTCCCCATCACTGGTCTTGTGAGGCTGATAGTAATAGGTCAAACTATACAATATTAGGCAACCAGCACAGATAAGCTGTAACTGAGCAGCACAGGATACTGCCATCACCATATATATATATATATATTCCTGGCTCAGTAGAGGTCCCGCGCCATAAGTGGCAGAAGCCGCACATTTCTGCCTACTCTCTGTACTCATGTCTACATATTATGTACAAGAACACTCACTAATTCCCCCTTCACACTGCATTGCACAGTGTCCTGTGTTCCCTGGTCTCGTTGGGACTTATATACAAACCCCCTGCAGGACGGGATTCAGATGTGTGCGCAGTGGGCATATACGCTCGAAAGTGATACCCAACAGAGGACACGGTGACTCCATCTGCACGTTACAGTCCATGGCCCCATCGAAAAATATACAAATCAAGTTTTATGCCAGGTTTTGATTTAACCCCTAATAAAACCACTGACCAGGGTCAAAACACACAGTGACAGGGGCCCGAGCTGTCTCCTTACCTTCCGTAAGTGTAGCTGAACGTTTCATTACAATTTTCTCTAAACCACACAGAGAATCTTTCTATACACTGAACCTGACAGTGAGCTGAACATTTATGTGGTCAAAAATGATCAGATTAGAGGTTTACGATATCCCCTTCAGAATGAACTCACTGACAGGTTCTTATTTAACTCATTGAGCAGCCAGCAAAAGAAGGAAAGACAAAGTGCCCATCATTATGCAGTTTTTTCTTTAATGAAACCTAATTGACATAGATCAGAACACATGTATATATGTTTAAATCCATATCCTCTAGTGTATGCTTAACCCCAGCATTCAGCAGCCTTGTAGGTGGGGTCTTCTCATCTCCTTTTTATTATATCAACATAAACCTACAAACAACAAAGCTAAAAAATAAAAAAACTAAACCTGCTCCTCTGCGTGCTCCTCTATCGCACGGCCCCCTACCCCCGATCAGACGGCCCCTTCTGCCATGTACCCCACCCCCCCCCCCCCTCCCCTCTATACACGGCCCCCTCTGCCGTATGCCCCTCTCACACAGCCCCCTCCCCTATGCCCCTCTATCCACGGCTCCCTCCCCTGTGCCCCTCTATCCCACGGCCCCCTCCCCTGTGCCCCTCTATCGCACGGCCCCCTCCCCTGTGCCCCTCTATCGCACGGCCCCCTCCCCTGTGCCCCTCTATCGCACGGCCCCCTCCCCTGTGCCCCTCTATCGCACGGCCCCCTCCCCTGTGCCCCTCTATCGCACGGCCCCCTCCCCTGTGCCCCTCTATCGCTCGGCCCCCTCCCCTGTGCCCTCTATCGCCGGCCCCCTCCCCTGTGCCCCTCTATCGCACGGCCCCTCCCTGTGCCCCTCTACGCACGCCCCCTCCCCTGTGCCCCTCTATCGCTCGGCCCCCTCCCCTGTGCCCCTCTATCGCACGGCCCCCTCCCCTGTGCCCCTCTATCGCACGGCCCCCTCCCCTGTGCCCCTCTATCGCACGGCCCCCTCCCCTGTGCCCCTCTATCGCACGGCCCCCTCCCCTGTGCCCCTCTATCGCTCGGCCCCCTCCCCTGTGCCCCTCTATCGCCGCCCTCCCCTGTGCCCCCTATCGCACGGCCCCTCCCCTGTGCCCCTCTATCGCACGGCTCCCTCCCCTGTGCCCCTCTATCGCACGGCCCCCCTCCCCTGTGCCCCTCTATCGCTCGGCCCCCCTCCCCTGTGCCCCTCTATCGCACGGCCCCCTCCCCTGTGCCCCTCTATCGCACAGCTCCCTCCTTCCTGCTCCTATGCTATAACTCCTTTTTTCCATTCAACAACAAAAAAAAAAACACCTCCCTGACAGCAGTGTGGTCACATGGGTCTGACGTCACGGCAGGTCCCTTCTTCCCCTTCATCCCGTGCAGTGGTCATGGTAGCGTCTAGATCAGAGTTGAATTTTGGAGGGGGCGGAGTGATTTCATAAAATCATGACGTCACTGGAATGGGCGGGGCCTCCTCCGTCCAATGGAAGCTACAGCAGCGTTCCTCAGTCAGTGTTGTGGAGCGGGCGGGCTGTGCTGATCTGTGCGGCCTCTGCAGCAGCCTGTGCCGGGGAGAGGAAGGAGAGCAGCGAGGAGAGGACTGAGGTGGGAGAAGGAACCCGGGGCTGTGTGTGGTGTGGGGGTATATACAGGGGCATCTAGGGGCTGTGTGTGGTGTGGTGTATAGGGGGCTGTGTGTGGTGTATACAGGGGCTGTGTGTGGTGTGGTGTATACAGGGGCATCCAGGGGGCTGTGTGTGGTGTATACAGGGCTGTGTGTGGTGTATACAGGGGCTGTGTGTGGTGTATACAGGGGCTGTGTGTGGTGTATACAGGGCTGTGTGTGGTGTGGGGTATATACAGGGGCATCCAGGGGGCTGTGTGTGGTGTATACAGGGGCTGTGTGTGGGGTGTATACAGGGGCTGTGTGTGGTGTGGTGTATACAGGGGCATTCAGGTGGCTGTGTGTGGTGTGGGGTATATACAGGAGCATCCAGGGGCTGTGTGGGGTGTATACAGGAGCATCCAGGGGCTGTGTGGGGTGTATACAGGAGCATCCAGGGGGCTGTGTGGGGTGTATACAGGAGCATCCAGGGGGCTGTGTGGGGTGTATACAGGGGCATTCAGGGGCTTTGTGGGGTGTATACAGGGCATCCAGGGGCTTTGTGGGGTGTATACAGGGGCATCCAGGGGGCTGTGTGGTGTATACAGGGCTGGGTGTGGTGTGGTGTATACAGGGGCATTCAGGGCTCTGTGGTGTGTGGGGTATATACAGGGGCATCCAGGGGCTGTGTGTGGTGTATACAGGGGCTGTGTGTGGTGTGGTGTGGTGTATACAGGGGCATTCAGGTGGCTGTGTGTGGTGTGGGGTATATACAGGAGCATCCAGGAGGCTGTGTGGGGTGTATACAGGGCTGTGTGGGGTGTATACAGGGGCATTCAGGAGCTTTGTGGGGTGTATACAGGGGCATTCAGGGGCTGTGTGGGGTGTATACAGGGGCTTCCAGGGGGCTGTGTGTGTGGTGTGGGGTGTATACAGGGCTTCCAGGGGCTGTGTGGGGTGTATACAGGGCTGTGTGTGGTGTGGTGTATACAGGGCATTCAGGTGGCTGTGTGTGGTGTGGGGTATATACAGGAGCATCCAGGAGGCTGTGTGGGGTGTATACAGGGGCATCCAGGGTTTGTGGGTACAGGTCTCCAGGCTTGTGGGTGTATACAGGGGCATCCAGGGGCTGTGTGGGGTGTATACAGGGCATCCAGGGGCTTGTGGGTGTATACAGGGGCATCCAGGGGCTTTGTGGGGTGTATACAGGGGCATCCAGGGGCTTTGTGGGTGTATACAGGGGCATCCAGGGGCTTTGTGGGGTGTATACAGGGGCATCCAGGGGGCTGTGTGTGGTGTATACTGGGGCATCCAGGGGCTGTGTGTGGTATATACAGGGGCTGGGTGTGGTGTGGTGTATACAGGGGCATTCAGGGCTGTGTGGGGTATATACAGGGGCATCCAGGGGGCTGTGTGGTGTATACAGGGGCTGTGTGTGGTGTGGTGTATACAGGGGCATCCAGGGGCTGTGTGTGGTGTATACAGGGGCATCCAGGGGGCTGTGTGTGGTGTGGGGTGTATACAGGGGCTTCCAGGGGGCTGTGTGGGGTGTATACAGGGGCTTCCAGGGGCTGTGTGGGGTGTATACAGGGGCATTCAGGGGCTGTGTGGGGTGTATACAGGGGCTTCCAGGGGGCTGTGTGTGGTGTATACAGGGGCATTCAGGGGCTGTGTGTGGTGTGAGGTGTATCCAGGGGGCTGTGTTGGGTGTATACAGGGGTATCCAGGGGCTTTGTGTGGTGTTGGGTGTATACAGGGGCTTCTAGGGGGCTGTGTGTGGGGTGTATACACGGGCTTCCAGGGGCGCTGTGTGGGGTGTATACATGGGCATCCATGGGGCTGTGTGATGAAGAGGGTGGTGATACTGCAGAAAAGTGTGTGATTTACTTGCACTGGGCTGCATACGGGGGGGAGGGTGCAGGGAAGGAGAGTGTTGGCATTTGGGGCAAAACAGGAACGTGTTCTGTACTCGGACTATATGGATCAATTTTACCTAGTGTCCATAGGAGTCAGGGAGGAGATATATCGCGTCTTCATTGTGATTCTTATTTCCCTTATTTTTTCTGTTCTAGGTATTATGGATTTTTCCTCCCGGCGGAGACATTTCATCACTGCTCATCCCCCCAAGTGGAGGCTGCTGAAGAGGTGACACTGCGGGATCCTGGTCATCTCAGATAGGTGAGCATAATCCCTCCAAAAACCCATCCCTCCCTCCATCTGGCGCTCTCCCCCCTCTCTGCCGCTCCCCTCTCTCTCCCCCCCCCCCCCTCCCTTCCTGGCCGATCTCCTCTCTCCCCCCCCCCCCCCCTTCCTTCTCGGCCGATCTCTTCTCTCTCCCCCCCCCCCCCCCCCCTTCCTTCTCGCCGATCTCTTCTCTCTCGGCCGATCTCTTCTCTCCCTCCCCCCCCCCCCCCCCCCTTCTCGGCCGATCTCTTTCTCCCCCCCCCCCCCCTTCCTCGGCCGATCTCTTTTCTCCCCCCCCCCCCCCTCTCGCCGATCTCTCCTTCCTCGGCCGATCTCTTCTCTTCCCCCCCCCTTCTCGGCCGATCTCTTCCTCTCTCCCCCCCCCCTCTCGGCCGATCTCTTCTCTCTCCCCCCCCCCCTTCTCGCCGATCTCTTCTCTCCCCCCCCCCCCTTCTCGGCCGATCTCTCTCCTCCCCCCCCCCCCCTTCTCGCCGTCTCTCTCTCCCCCCCCCCCTTCTCGCCGATCTCTCTCCCCCCCCCCCCCTCTCCCTCTCCCCTCCGGCCGATCCTCTCTCCCCCCCCCCCCCTCTCGCCGATCTCTTCTCTCCCCCCCCCCCCCTTCTCGCCGTCTCTCTCCCCCCCCCCCTTCTCGGCCGATCTCTTCTTCTTCCCCCCCCCCCCCCTTCTCGGCCGATCCTTCTCTCCTCCCCCCCCCCCCCCCCTTCTCTCGGCCGATCTCTTCTCCCTCCCCCCCCCCCCCTCTCTCGGCCGATCTCTCCTCCCCCCCCCCCCTTCTCGCCTCCCCTCCCCCCCCCCCCTTCTCGGTCGATCCGCGTCTCCCTCCCCCCCCCCCCCTCTCGTCGGCCGCGCTCCCTCCCCCCCCCCCCCCCTTCTCGTCGTCGCCTCCCTCCCCCCCCCCCTTCTCGGTCGTCGCGCTCCCTCCCCCCCCCCCCCCCCTCTCGTCGGTCCGCGCTCCCTCCCCCCCCCCCCCTTCTCGGTCGCGGCTCCCTCCCCCCCCCCCCCCTTCTCGTCGGCTCGCGCTCTCCTCCCCCCCCCCCCCCTTCTCGGTCCGGTCGCGTCTCCCCCCCCCCCCCCCCTCGGTCGCGCGCTCCTCCTCCCCCCCCCCTTCCCCTCGGTCGCGCGCTCTCCTCCCCCCCCCCCTTCCTCGGTCGCGCGCTCTCCCCCCCCCCCTTCCCCTCGTCGGTCGCGCGCTCCTCTCCCCCCCCCCCCCTTCTCGTCGTCGCGCGCCTCTCTCTCCCCCCCCCCCCCCCTCCGGTCGCGTCGCGCTCTCCCCCCCCCCTCCCCCTCGTCGCGCGCTCTCCTCCCCCCCCCCTTCCCCCTCGGTCGCGCGCTCTCTCTCCCCCCCCCCTTCCCCCTCGGTCGCGGCGCTCTCTCTCCCCCCCCCCTTCCCCTCGGTCGCGCGCTCTCTCCTCCCCCCCCTTCCCCCTCGGTCGCGCGCTCTCTCTCCCCCCCCCCTTCCCCCTCGGTCGCGCGCTCTCTCTCCCCCCCCCCTTCCCCCTCGGTCGCGCGCTCTCTCTCCCCCCCCCTTCCCCCTCGGTCGCGCGCTCTCTCTCTCCCCCCCCCTTCCCCCTCGGTCGCGCGCTCTCTCTCCCCCCCCCTTCCCCCTCTCCGCCTCCTCTCCCCCCCCCCTCCCCGCGCGCGCTCTCTCTCCCCCCCCCCCCTTCCCCCTCTGGTCGCGCGCTCTCTCTCCCCCCCCCCCCCCCTCCGGTCGCGCGCTCTCTCTCCCCCCCCCCCCCCCTTCCCCCCTCGGTCGCGCGCTCTCTCTCTCCCCCCCCCCCCCCCTTCCCCCTCGGTCGCGCGCTCTCTCTCCCCTCCCCCCCCTCCCCAACCCCCCCCCCCCCCCTTCTCGGCCGCTCTCTCCCCCCAGAACCCCCCTCCCCCACCCCCTTCTCGCCGCTCTCTGTCGGTCTCTCAACTTTGCCTTTTGGGGACTAGGCACCCAAAAAGATCAATTAGACCGCAAGACAGATGGCTGAGGGGCGCATGGGAGCTTACTGCTAGCATATTTAGGGCCTCCGTGTCAGGCACTTGTGTCACCCAGTCGATGTGGCTGCAGCACTGGAATCCAAGAAAACGGGCAATGTACATATAAAGGAGTTATTGTCCACTCTCCCCCGCAACTAGGGGCTAACCTTTCTAGCCGACACTTCTGCTGATTCCTTGAAATTGGCGGCTAAGTCAGTAGCACTTCCTAATTCAGCACGCCGGGCTGTCTGGTTGAAGACCTGGCCGGGAGATGTCCAGTTGAATGACATTTTTGAGAAGTAGTGATAAGAATAATCCATCCTTCCCTACATCCACCTTTTAAAGCTCATTCCTTTTGGAGGAGATGATTCTCCAATAAGAAGTTTCCTAAGAAGTCCCAATATTCCTGGACTGTGAGAAGAGACAAGAAGTCAGGGTTCGTGTTCAAGAACACCTCAGAGCATGAGAAATCCTCCAAATTACAGGTCGTTCCAGGTGGGGGAAGACTTACTTCCGCTCTCCCAGCCTTGTCCAGCATAACCACCTGCACCTGGATCCAGAAGATCATTCAGGACAGCCAGAGGCTGGAATTTTTCGACCCCTATGGGACCTTCATAATAACTAGTCAGCAGTCCAAACACTGGGCCGAGATAATGTCTGTTTCACAAGGGTGTCTTACAGGAAGTTCCTGTGACAGAAAGGGGCAGAGGATTCTATTCCCCTTTCTTTTTCTTTACCATGTAAGATGGGTCCTACAGAATCTTCCGAAGCTGAACACCTTCCTAGTACAAAAATCCCTCAAGATGGAGTGTATTGCCTCAGCCAATAGGCTTCTCTTTGCAGACTGCTACATGTTGTATTGGATCTCAAAGATGCATATTACCATGTCCCGATTCATCTCTCATCAGCAGTACCTCCAAGTGGCACTCTACATGAAGATTGTGCTATGTCACTTCCAGTTTCAAGCCCTTCCTTTCCGGTTGTCAAGCGCCCCGAGAATTTTCAACAAGATTGTCGTGGAGATGATGGCTCACCTACATCATCCACAGACTGCAACACTCAGCTGGAGAAGGTCAGGGCTTGTCTTGACACCTCTGGGATGGTTGATCAACTTTGTCTCCTTCCTCTAGAAAAGCAGCACAGGGTCATTGCATTAGTGACAGAGACCATACGCAACCCCCAGATGACGCTGAGGAAGGCCATGTCCCTGTTGGGCACCCTAACCTCTTGCATTTTGGCAGTCCCTTGGGCTCCGCTTCATACGAGACAGCTCCAGTGGGAGGTTCTGCGGGAACAGGTTACCTTAGTCCCCTCTAAAGAATGCTCTATCTATCTTTCTTCAGAGACAGTAGAATCATAGAAATGGTGGCTTCATTAGGATCATCTTTCTGCGGGCATTCCTTGGGCTTTTCAATTGTCAGACATCATTATGACATGCAAGCTCAGAGGGTTGGTGAGCTCCGCTCTGAGAACATGTGTTTACAAGGGTGGTGGGATCCAGACCACTCCAACATGTTCTCCAACCTCAGAGTTGTGGGCTATAAGAAAAGCCATAGAGGGGTTTCTTCTTCTCCTGACAGGGTGTCATCTATGGGTGCTTTCCGAAATACAGTCTGTCTCGTATGTAAACCACCAAGGGGGCAGAATATCTCCTTCCCTCCATGACACCTGGGATATGTTTCAGATAGTTCAGCCTCATTGCATATTCCTATCTGCCCTCCATATCAAGGGGAATCTAAACTACCAGGCAGGCAGAATTCCTGAGTCGCACACAGAAAGGGAATGGAGGCTAGACCCAATAGTGTTCAGATATCAGGTAGGTGGGGTGTTCCCGTGATAGACCTTTTCTCAACTCGCAAGAACAGACAGCCCAATTCTGCTCTCTAGATTCGAGACACACCCTATGCGGTAGATGCACTCCAGATACCATGGAGCTCCGGCGTGCTCTGTGCTTTCCCTCCACTGGTAATTATTCCAGCTGTCCTGTGTAAGATTTCAGGAAGATCAGGCCAGGGTCATCCTGATAGCGCCCTTTTGGACGAAGAGGGCTAGGTTCTATTGGGTTTCCAAGATGTCAGTGACAGATCCCTGGATCCTGCCAGACTGTCTGACACTTCTGTCACAAGGCCTGATTTACCATCCTTAAGTCTCGAATCTTCGGGTGACAGCCTGGAATTCGAGCAGGAGCTACTAAGGAGGCGAGGGTTCTCGATTAATCTGGTGAACACCATCATGAGCAGCAGTAAGTCAGTTACCACCAGATTGTATTGTATGGTAAGGTGTAGAGAATTTCTTTCCTGCTTGGGAAAGCCCTCTGGAATTTTTACAGAAGGGTTGAGATATGGGGTTTTCAGTAAATACCCTTAAGGTCCAAATTTCTGCCCTGGGGGCCCTGTACAACTGCAACCTGGCCTCAAACTCCAGAGTATCTAGATTTATAAAATTCTGTCAGAGCTACCCTGGTTTGGTGCCCTACCCTCCCTCCCTGGAACTTTTGTCTAGTCTTAGATGCCCTGACTAAACCCCCCCCTTTAAGCCTTTATCTGACACTTCATTGAAGGTTTTGACCCTCAAGGTTGCCCTAATGTCATCAAAAAGAATAAGTGACTTGCAGGCCCTGTCAGTTTCCCCTCCGTACACTCAGGTTTTTGAGGATAGTCATTCTTCGTCTAGGCCCTGCCTGTTTTACCAAATGTGGCAGAAACTTTTCATAGGACGCAGGAAATCGTCCTCCCCTCCTTTTATGATAAGCCTGCTATCCAAAAGGAGGCGGCTTTACATACTCTGGATGTTAGGCGTGCCCCTCTTTAGTACTTAGAGGTCGCCAGACAGTTAACGAGAACTCAGGCCTTATTTGTTTCCTTCCAGGGGGCTTCCAAAGGTAGCAATATACCAAAGGCACTATAGAGAGGTGGCTTAGGGACTCCATAGCCTTAGCCTATTCTTCTTTCGGGGTCCCTATCCCTGTAGGACTTAGTGGCCATTGTACCAGAGCAGTTGCCACTTCCTGGTTGGAACGGACTGATGTGCCTTTAGAGCTCATCTGTTGAGCTGCTACTTGGTCTTCTCCTAATACCTTTTTCAACTATTACCACCATTACCAACTTGACTTATCTTCCACTTCTGAGGTGACCTTCGGTAGATCGGTCCTTCAAGCGGTGATCCCTCCCTAAGTTTTTCCTTTTCTCTGGAACCTCTCAGCTAGTGCTGTCATGGCGATGATGGAAAGAGCGAAATTACCAGTAATGGATTTTTTCAGAACCATGACCGCACTACCACTCCCATCCCCCCCTCCCCCCTTTTTCTTCCTGGTTGGTGTTTCCACATGTGGGATGTTTATTTTAATTGTTTCTTTCTCCCTTCGCCTTCCATGACAGCATTGTTGTCCGCCCTATTGGGGGACAGGAACACAGAGAGGTTAAAAGCACCCCCCCCCCTTCTTCCTCAGTACTCCAGTGTCTTCCTGACCCCCTTGGGGCATAGAGAGGTTCCAGTGCTGTCGGGCCGACATTGGGGTGTACTTACAGCCAGGCCAGGGATGGACGTCGGGGGTGGCCTCCTCCTTTTCGGGGCTCCCGTGGTGGGACCATCCGGCCTTCCTGCGTCCTCCGGGGCAAAGCAGGCCGTGTATTGACGTGGCGGAGGCCTGTTCAGCTCTCCGGCGTCTCCCTCCTCCAGCTGCCGCCCCTGGAGCATGCATTGCAGGTGCCGCGGCGGAACTTCCGGTTTCGGGATGGCACTTCCGGTTCCGGGCGGCGGCTCCTGTTCGGGCTGCGGCGGGCTGGACGCGACTCCAGGGAACCCAGCAGGCCTATCGCGTGCTACTGCCGGTGACGAGGAGGAGGGAGGGAACAGGTGTTCCTCGTTTGGGGCACGGTACTTCTGGATAAGTACCCACCGGAAGCTACACCCAGGTAAGGCTGATCCCTGAAGACATGGAGGATGAAAGGTCTTCCACCTCTGCTTCTGCAGAGCCCAGCGTTCCCCCAGCTCATGTGTTTCTGGGGGTGGTTACTAGGGGTAGAGTTAATTAGCGCCCTGCACTCACACTGGGACCCCCTTCTCTTCCCTTTTTTTTTATAGGGAGACAAGGGCCCGCCTGTGAAGGGGAGCAAAAACCCGTCCAGGAAATGTGGCTGTGGCACGAAATTTCCCTCTTCCTACAAAAAGAAGTTGGTCAGCCATGTACTGACAGTGTTGTCAGGGAAGAATCCCCATCCCTGCTTGAGGAGCTCCAATCCATGGTTAGACATGAAGTTCAAGCGGTTAGGGAAGAGGTACAGGCTTCTATCTCGGCACTGCCGGTTTTTGCTGCAGCATCCAGGCCTTCCCCTCCGAAAAAGAGGAAGCTCCAGGATTGTGACTCTGTGGATCTCATGGAGGCTGCCCAGAGCTCAGCATCAGAGGACAGCGAGGATGTTGCCTCTGTCCAGGCACGAGAATCTGGACACTACTATTTTTCCGCGGAGTCCATGGGTGAATTGCTGGACGCTGTCAGAAGTACCATGAGAGTAGACGTGGTGGAATCTCCTTCTGTGCAGGATGAAATATTCAGAGGCCTGAAGGATAAGCGGCAGTTGGACTTCCCTGTCCATGAGGTCATCCGGGATCTCATGCGCTGGGAGTGGGAGTCTCCGGAAAAAAGGCTGATCACCCCATCCGAGTTAAAACGGAGGTCCTGAAGGTGGACATCCAGGTGGCAAGGGTAGCAAAAAAGACTGCGTTACCTTTTGAAGATTCCTCCCAGTTGAAGGACCCCCTCGATCGTAAGATGGAGAGTGTCCTCAAAAAATCCTGGGAGGCGACAGCTATGTCTTTAAAGGTGAACATTTACATGTGTGGCCAGGTCTCTCTTTAAGTGGATCACCCAGATGGAAGAACTCGTCCTGCAGGGTACTCCCAGGGAGGAGCTTTTGGACTCCATTCCACTTCTAAGACGTGCTACGGGCTTCCTGGCCGATGCCTCTGCTTAGTCGATCCGCATTGGCGCCAGGTGCGTAGTGTTGGGTTACACAGCTTGCAGGGCAATGTGGCTTAAAATGTGTAATGGGGATGTGACGTCTAAGCTCAAGTTTTGTGGCATCCCCTTTCAGGGGTCCGCCGTTGGATGACATCCTGGAAAAGGTGTCAGACCGGAAGAAGTGTTTCCCGGAACAGAAGCCCTTTCGGGGCAGTCCTTATGGCCTGAGCGCAGCCAGCCCTCCCAGTATAAAGGGAAGGGTAAGTCCGGCCTCTGGGCCGACCAGAAAGGGGACAAGGTCCATGATGGTCCTGCATTTAGTCGGTAGCATGGGCTCAGGCTCATTCCCAACTTCGCCAGGAACACATACTGAGTTCCTGGGACAGACATCAGGATTCCTTAAACCCGCGGGTCCGGACCCCGGGGAGGGTGATGGCCTCGCTTTCCTGGTGGATGAATCCCAGGAACCTTCGGACGGGGGTGGCCTGGCTGCAGGCTCCTGTGACCTCCGTTACCACAGATGCCAACGGTACCGGTTGGGGCGCGATGGTGGATCGTACACCGTTCCAGGGGATTTGGGTCAGTCGCCAGTCTTCAAACTTCCGTGAACTTCTGGTGGTGGAGGAGGCACTTCATGCTGCAGCTCACGTTCTCCGGGGTCATCATGTCAAGGTCCTGTCAGACAACATGACTACGGTTGCCTTCTTACAGCACCAAGGCAGTACTCGAGGCTTACACTTGCAGGTGCTCGCAAGAGGAATCTTTTCGTGGGTAGAACACCATCTTCTCTCCTTATCGGCAGTACATCTGAAGGGAACGCACAATGTACAGGCAGATTTCTTGCGCTGCACAGTGGTCCACCCAGGAGAATGGAGCCTCCATCCGGAAGTATTTCGCTCTCTTACGGACAGGTGGGGAGTCCATTCGATCGACTTGTTCCCTTCGGGCTCGAATGCAAAGGTGCCGACCTTTTTCTCCCTGACGCGGTCGGACCATCCTCTGGGGCTGGACGCCTTCGCCCATCTCTGGGACTTCCGGTTGTTGTATGCATTTCCTCCAATCCCGCTGCTTCCCAAGACGTTGCAAAAGATTCGGGCAGAGGGGGTGACGGCTATCCTGGTGGCTCCCCTGTGGCCCAAGCGGGTGTGGTATGGCGCCATCCGAGACCTGTGCCTGGAGGGACCGATTATGTTGCCCCACAAACTCGACCTACTGTCCTAGGGTCCTATGTTTCACCCTGCGCCTCAATGGCTCAATCTGGCGGCCTGGCTGTTGAGGCCGAGATCCTGAGGACCAAGGGTCTCTACCCGGCAGTGATCCGCACGCTTCAGCAGAGCAGGAAGCCTGTGATGAACGCTATTTACAGGAAGGTCTGGAAACTGTTCCTGTCCTGGTGTGGTCCTTCCATCCCGGACATACATCATCCTAATGTGGCCCAATTCTTGGATTTTTTTTGCAGCACGGCTTGGATTTGGGGCTTCGACTGAGCATTTTTAAAATCCAGGTGTCTGCGTTTGGGGCTGTTTTTGACCAGGATCTTGCTTCCCATCAATGGATCAAGCGGTTTTTTACTTCTGCTTGTAGGCTCATCGGAGCAGATATGCAGAGCTGCTACGTGGTCGTCCCTCCACACTTCTTCTCACCACTATAGGTTAGATCTGTCCTTCAGTCGGGATCTGTCCTTTGGTAGGAAAGTCCTACAGGCAATAGTCGCACCCTGAGGAGTATCGGTGGTATTTCTCCAATGCTGTCGTGGAAGGCGAAGGGAGAAAACTGAATTAGTCCTTACCGGTAATTCCTTTTCTTGGAGCCTTCCACGACAGCATCAGTTTCTCCCCCCTCCCTTGTTGGTGTTTGTATCCGGTTTGTATCAGGTAATCCATGGCTAAAGGTGATCTTGGTAAACACTGGAGTACTGAGGAAGGGGAGGGGCTTTTAACCTCTCTGTGTTCCTGTCACCCAATAGGGCGTGGACGACATCCTCCAATACTGTCGTGGAAGGTTCCAAGAAATGGAATTACCGATAAGGACTAATTCAGGTTTTTTTTTTTTTGTTGGTGGCTTGTACTAGTGGTTTTTTTTGGTAGTTCTCTCCATACTCTGTAACCAACTGAGGTAGAGAGGGGGTGCTGCCCTTTTTTTTTTTTTTTTTTCAGGGGGTTCCTGTCCTGGATGGGCAGAACCTCTCTCAGGTGGTGCTGTCATGGCTCCAGAAAAAAAACATTACTGGTAAGTAATTTAGCTTTATGATCCCCATATCGCCATTACGGTTCCTGGAAAAAAAACACACAGCTTTTCTCTATGGAGCTCTGGTCCGTGTTTATGGTACCGTATTCCGTCACCACTATGAGCGCTCTGGTTCAGCTGCCGTAGATGTACAGTAAACCGCCGACCAATCAGAAGCCCGCATGTAACGTCATGCGACAATATTAGCTGCTGCCATCTGGTTGGAGAGATAAGCGTGTATAAATACAGCGGTGGTCACCACGGGTGATCTACAGTAAATACAGTATAATCACTCCTGCATGCCCTGTTAGGCGGGCATGCTTAAAAAAAATAATAGTCTTTGCTAGGTCTTATTTTCATGGAGTCCCTATATTTAGCAGTTCTGCAAGCCCCCCTACCATGCCTTCTTTTAGGGAAAACGCGGTACTAGTCATCTTTCTACTTCCTTCTGCTCCTCCCTTTCTTGCCTTCTTCTACTCCTACCACTTCTACCCTCACCCTCCCCTTTCTATACTTTATCGCTTCTTTATGGCTTTTTTGTAGGGCTTTGGCATTTATTTTTTTGCACTATCCTAGGAGATGTTCTCCGTGGCACGGGGTTCACCTAGGTCCCCTCCGAACTGACTTTTTTTTTTTTTTCCTTTCAGTGCTATCTGGACGACTCACGTGGACACAAGCGCCCTGACACCGGTATCCTGGCTACAAGATTGAATGACCTTGAGTTGCAGAGGATACATACCCACGCTCGTGTCCTCCAATGTATTCAACAAGGAAGGAATTTTATCATAAATACAGAAATTTGATTTTTCAACAATTTTCACAACTAAAGTGCAGGGGACCCTGGTCCAGAAGGTTTCTGCTTTCATTGTCACTTATCTCTGATGTCACTTAATTTATATCTTGATTTGTAAAGATGATTGTTCTACATTTGTATAAATATATTTATTGTTCTCCTTTTTGTTAGAATTATTTATATATTTGCTTTAATAAAACAGAAAAGAATGTGTTGAATTTTCATTTCTTTAATTATAAATCTGTGTGACCTCAGTGAACAGTAACTGCCGGTTGAATCTGCAGTTACAGTAACTCAGATCTACAGTATAGTACATAGATGGGTATACATAATATTAGAGGTTTCCACTAATAATTTCTCTTTTTATTGGCCCTAACACTTTCCTAATATGCATTAGCTAGCTACCCTGCTCCCGTAAGCAGATCTCTCTGTGGTGCCTGTTGTTTTTCAGGCTCTGTTATTTCAGATCTGGGGATCATAATTGGCCGTACAGAACAGGGCACATCACTGGTGGGGGGCGGGGCTTAGTTACCCGCTGTTTACCATGGATACCAGCTCCCAGCGCTTGCTGAGAGGCGCTGGGAGCTGGCTGATCGCTTGTCTCCTGGTGTTACACGCAGCGATGCTGCGTGTCCACCGGGCAGCCATTTAGAGCAGGTTCTAAAACCTGGCGATTGATCGCTGGTTGATGCGCCCTGTCACACTCCTCAATATCGCTGCAACGTCATGTGCAGCAGCGATCGTGCACGCAATATTGACGTGTGTGACATCCCCATTAGGCTCACATACGCCAAATCTGTATACGGGCTTGTTCAGACATCTATGCACATCGCTTCAATCTCTGAACACTGACTGGCCATGGCTCCCCCAACCTATAGTGACAGCCTCAAATAAATAGATGAAGACTTCATTCTTTGGTCGGGAGAGCCTCAACCAGTCTGTGCATTGTGGTCTGAGAATGTACTGATGTGCATATATGTCTGAATGAGCCCTAATAGACAGTAATGTTCCCTGAAATCATGAACCTCAGTGCAACAACTCCGATCTAGTCACCTCTGTAGTGAGACATCTGGAATAGAGTTACTGTACAGAGGATGTCCTAAAGCACAGAAATCATAAACCTCAGTGCAACAGCTCCGATCTTGTCATTTCTTTAGTGAGACATTTAGAATGAAGTTGTAGTAAGTTTCATTATTTCTTCACAATCATAGAAGATTACAGCCCCTATTCAAGAATGACAGAATATTGCATGCCAGTATTAAAGGGTGAGGGAAAGAAAGCTGAGCCACTTTGTGAGTTTTTCTGTACATTAATAAAAATACCGTATATACTCGTGTATAAGCCGAGTTTTTCAGCACAAAAAATGTGCTGAAAAGTCCCCCCTCGGCTTATACACGAGTACATATACGGTACCCGGTTGTATACAACCTGCCCCCGTGGTATATAGGGCCCCCCCTGTGGCAACCTGTAAAGGAAGAGAGGATTATACTTAACGGGTCGCTGTCGCCGACGCCGCCGCTCTGTCACCGTCCGTCACCGCGCTCCTCCTGGTCTTCATGCTTCCTTCACCGGCGCACAGGAAATGACGTCATTTTCTGTGCGCCGGAGAAAGAAGCATGAAGACCAGGAGGAGCGCGGTGACGGACGGTGACAGAGCGTCGGCGACAGCGACCCGATAAGTATAATCATCTCTTCCTTTACAGGTTGCCACAGGGGGGGCCTTATATACCATGGGGGGGGCTGTATACAACCGGGTACCGCTGTATACAGCTGGGGCTGCTGTATACCCCACTGGGGAGGCCTGTATACCTGTGCTGGGGTCCACCCTCGTATTATACACGAGTCAATAGGTTTTCCCAGGTTTTGGGGGCAAAAGTAGGGGGGTCGGCTTATACACGGGTCGGCTTATACACGAGTATATACGGTAGCTTTATTTTTGTTATCCCTTTTCATAGTTTAAAAAATTACACCCATCCCTGATTATTACTCATTTTCAGTAGAATTCCACTTTTCTTGTCTGCCCGCCTATCTTGGTCATCACCACCATTTTGAAGAGCAGGTAGACATTTGCGACGAGGGTCGTGAGCGTGTCAGAGGACAGACAACAAAATCATCATAATTTACATCACAAAAGTGACAAAAATGACAACATACACTATGACAAGAATGTGTGCAGTACTAGAGTACATTTATGTCACTTCTGTGATATAAATTATGAGGACTCTGTTATGCTTCTCCTCGCAAGGTTCCACCCACTCTTCAGAAATGTTAGTCCTGCAGCCGGGGAAAAGTCAAAATGGAGAAAAACTAAACAATCAGTGGTGTGTGTAAATGTGGCGCCCAACAGGTCAGGACGCCACGTAGGGGTACTACACCCACAAAGGAGTGTGTAGTATCCCTGCGACTAGGATGTCGCATAAGGGGCCCTCATGCACCCATCCACACACCTTAGAGTAGGGGATCTGGGTGGACCTGTTGCCAGGGAGCCCCAGTCCCGGTGGGTTAGTGAGAAGAGTTCGAGAGCTCTGTTGGGAAACGAGGAGTAGAAGACGGCGGAGGAGCCGTCGTTACAGAATGGGACCCTAGGGATATCAGGAGTTGCGGTGCGCCCGAATCTGGACCCGGTACAACTACCAACCGGAGGGGTTCAGTCCCGGAACGCAGGACTGGCTTTCGCTATTAAGTTATGGACGAATGCCTGGTCTAATCCTCAAAAAGCACCGTATAGGGTCCAGAGGAGGGTCCCCCAGAGAGAGCCTGAGGGAGCTGGCTGAAGGCTCTGTGCGCGGGAGCGCTGAAGGGAGGCAGAAGAGAGAGAGCAGTGAGGGACAGGCAAGGAACGGCAGGCACACCACCGAAGGTCCTAAATGAGCTATCCCGGTTCCCTGGTGACTACCAAGGCCAGGAAGACCCGAAAGACTGTACCACCTGCTTGCCTGCACTAAGAACTTGCCAGTAAACCCGTTCAGAGCTAAAGACTGTGGAGTATTCATTCCTCTTGGCTGATGAGCCACCTTCCTTTTCAGCACTAGTGACCGGGCCGCCTGAGGAGCCGCCTCACAGCACAAAAGACTTAATTACATGATCACTGCCCCGGGGATCCCACTCCACCTACGGGGAGCGTAACCATCTTGCTGCTTCACCATAACCCTGGAGGACTGTCCCACAGCGCCGGTAACATTACCGGAACCATAGGTGGCGTCACAAACTCTTATTATTTTTATTTTTACTCTTTACCCCCTTTTTAGCGACCACCAGGGCAATGGGCCAGGCACATGCCACCTGTGATATCCCCCGTGAAACCAAGCGCCCGAGACCGGGTACCCATGGCCCTGGGGTGGGTCATAATTATATTACAAAAAGAAATTATACATACAAGTAAATATAATTCATATGCCACTAGATTGAAATCTGTGAGGAGGTCCTGGTATTAACTCTAGTCTGGTGGTTTCCGTCATGAGCCGTCTAGATTGGAGTTTATGCTATGAGGACCTCGCTCTATCAACTCCATTCTAGTCATCTCAGTAACAAACTCTGTATGCTGTGCTCTGTGACACTTCAGACGAGGCTCCGCATAATCTTCAGAAAAAAATATGCTTCTAGCCACCTCATCACCAAACTGTACAGAATGGAGGCTATGGGGAGGTCCTCAAAAAATTCATGCCAATCTAGACAACTCACTGGTGAATCAGCTAGAATGGGGTTGCTAAAATGAGGCCCTCAAAAAATCCACTCCGATCTAGACGGCTCACTGGTGAATCAGCTAGAACGGAGTGGCTAAAATGAGGTCCTCAAAAAATCCACTATGATACAATTTTGTATATTATGAGGACTCTCGGCTGCGCTCTGTTTCATTTTTCCCGTGAGGCTGAATCAGCTAGAACGGAGTGGCTAAAATGAGGTCCTCAAAAAATCCACTCCGATACAATGTGTATATTATGAGGACTTTCGGCTGCGCTCTGTTACGTTTTTTGCCTTGAGGCTCCTCCCAGTCTTCAAAAAAACATTCCAGTCACCTCCGTACCAAACTGTACATTATGTAGTTGCTAAAATGAGGTCCTCAAATAATCCACTCTGATCTAGACGGCTCACTGCTGAATCAGCTAGAACAGAGTGGCTAAAATGAGGCCCTCAAATAATCCACTCTGATCTAGACGGTCTCACTAGTGAATCAGCTAGAACGGAGTGGCTAAAATGAGGCCCTCAAAAAATCCACTATGATACAATTTTGTATGTTATGAGGACTCTCGGCTGCGTTCTGTTACGTTTTTTGCTTTGAGGCACCTCCCATTCTTCAAAATAACATTCCAGTCACCTCCGTACCAAACTGTACATTATGTAGTTGCTAAAATCAGGTCCTCAAATAATCCACTCTGATCTAGACGGCTCACTGCTGAATCAGCTAGAACGGAGTGGCTAAAATGAGGTCCTCCAAAAATCCACTATGAGACAATTTTGTATGTTATGAGGACTTTCGGCTGCGTTCTGATACGTTTTTCCCGTGAGGCTCCCCCCAGTCTCCGAAAAAATCAATTCCAATCACCTCAGTACAAACTGTACATAATGTAGTTGGTAAAATGAGGTCCTCAAAAAATCCACTCTGATCTAGACGTCTCACTAGTGAATCAGCTAGAACAGAGTGGCTAAAATGAGGTCCTCAAAAAATCCACTCTGATCTAGACGGCTCACTGGTGAATCAGCTAGAACAGAGTGGCTAAAATGAGGTCCTCAAATAATCCACTATGATACAATTTGTATATTAGGAGGACTCTCGGCTGCGTTCTGTTACGTTTTTTGCTTTGAGGCACCTCCTATTCTTCAAAAAATAACATTCCAGTCACCTCAGTACAAACTGTACATAATGCAGTTGCTAAAATGAGGCCCTCAAATAATCCACTCCGATCTAGACGTCTCACTAGTGAATCAGCTAGAACGGAGTGGCTAAAATGAGGCCCTCAAATAATCCACTATGATACAATTTTGTATGTTATGAGGACTCTCGACTGCGTTCTGTTACGTTTTTTGCTTTGAGGCTCCCCCCAGTCTTCGAAAAAATCAATTCCAGTCACCTCAGTACAAACTGTACATAATGTAGTTGCTAAAATGAGGTCCTCAAAAAATCCACTCTGATCTAGACGGCTCACTACTGAATCAGCTAGAACAGAGTGGCTAAAATGAGGCCCTCAAAAAATCCACTCTGATACAATGTGTATATTAGGAGGACTTTCGGCTGTGCTCTGTTACGTTTTTTGCCTTGAGGCTCCTACCACTGTTCCAAAAAATCAATTCAAGTCACCTCAGTACAAACTGTACATAATGTAGTTGCTAAAATGAGGCCCTCAAAAAATCCACTCTGATCTAGACGTCTCACTAGTGAATCAGCAAGAACGGAGTGGCTAAAATGAGGTCCTCAAAAAATCCACTCTGATCTAGACGGCTCACTAGTGAATCAGCTAGAACAGAGTGGCTAAAATGAGGTCCTCAAAAAATCCACTATGATACAATTTGTATATTAGGAGGACTCTCGGCTGCGTTCTGTTACGTTTTTTGCTTTGAGGCACCTCCCATTCTTCGAAAAATAACATTGCAGTCACCTTAGTACCAAACTGTACAGAATGTAGTTACTAAAATGAGGTCCTCAAATAATCCACTCTGATCTAGACGGCTCACTGCTGAATCAGCTAGAACAGAGTGGCTAAAATGAGGCCCTCAAATAATCCACTCTGATCTAGACGTCTCACTGGTGAATCAGCTAGAACAGAGTGGCTAAAATGAGGCCCTCAAAAAATCCACTCTGATCTAGACGTCTCACTAGTGAATCAGCTAGAACGGAGTGGCTAAAATGAGGCCCTCAAAAAATCCACTATGATACAATTTTGTATGTTATGAGGACTCTCGGCTGCGCTCTGTTACGTTTTTTGCTTTGAGGCACCTCCCATTCTTCAAAATAACATTCCAGTCACCTTAGTACCAAACTGTACATTATGTAGTTACTAAAATGAGGTCCTCAAATAATCCACTCTGATCTAGACGGCTCACTGCTGAATCAGCTAGAACAGAGTGGCTAAAATGAGGCCCTCAAAAAATCCACTCTGATCTAGACGGCTCTCTGGTGAATCAGCTAGAACGGAGTGACAAAAATGAGGTCCTCAAAAAATCCACTCTGATACAATGTGTATATTAGGAGGTCTTTCGGCTGCGTTCTGTTACGTTTTTTGCTTTGAGGCACCTCCCATTCTTCGAAAAATAACATTGCAGTCACCTTAGTACCAAACTGTACAGAATGTAGTTACTAAAATGAGGTCCTCAAATAATCCACTCTGATCTAGACGGCTCACTGCTGAATCAGCTAGAACAGAGTGGCTAAAATGAGGTCCTCAAATAATCCACTCTGATCTAGACGGCTCACTGCTGAATCAGCTAGAACAGAGTGGCTAAAATGAGGCCCTCAAATAATCCACTCTGATCTAGACGTCTCACTGGTGAATCAGCTAGAACAGAGTGGCTAAAATGAGGCCCTCAAAAAATCCACTCTGATCTAGACGTCTCACTAGTGAATCAGCTAGAACAGAGTGGCTAAAATGAGGCCCTCAAAAAATCCACTATGATACAATTTTGTATGTTATGAGGACTCTCGGCTGCGCTCTGTTACGTTTTTTGCTTTGAGGCACCTCCCATTCTTCAAAATAACATTGCAGTCACCTTAGTACCAAACTGTACAGAATGTAGTTACTAAAATGAGGTCCTCAAATAATCCACTCTGATCTAGACGGCTCACTGCTGAATCAGCTAGAACAGAGTGGCTAAAATGAGGCCCTCAAAAAATCCACTCTGATCTAGACGTCTCACTAGTGAATCAGCTAGAACGGAGTGGCTAAAATGAGGCCCTCAAAAAATCCACTATGATACAATTTTGTATGTTATGAGGACTCTCGACTGCGTTCTGTTACGTTTTTTGCTTTGAGGCACCTCCCATTCTTCGAAAAATAACATTGCAGTCACCTCAGTACCAAACTGTACATAATGTAGTTACTAAAATGAGGTCCTCAAATAATCCACTCTGATCTAGACGGCTCACTGCTGAATCAGCTAGAACGGAAGTGGCTAAAATGAGGTCCTCCAAAAATCCACTATGAGACAATTTTGTATGTTATGAGGACTCTCGGCTGCGTTCTGATACGTTTTTCCCGTGAGGCTCCCCCAGTCTCCGAAAAAATCAATTCCAATCACCTCAGTACAAACTGTACATAATGTAGTTGGTAAAATGAGGTCCTCAAAAAATCCACTCTGATCTAGACGGCTCACTGGTGAATCAGCTAGAACAGAGTGGCTAAAATGAGGCCCTCAAAAAATCCACTCTGATCTAGACGGCTCACTGCTGAATCAGCTAGAACAGAGTGGCTAAAATGAGGCCCTCAAAAATTCCACTATGATACAATGTGTATATTATGAGGACTCTCGGCTGCGTTCTGTTACGTTTTTAGCTTTGAGGCACCTCCTATTCTATGAAAAAAAACAGTCAAGTCACCTCAGTAACAAACTGTACATAATGCAGTTGCTAAAATGAGGCCCTCAAAAAATCCACTCTGATCTAGACGGCTCACTGCTGAATCAGCTAGAACGGAGTGGCTAAAATGAGGTCCTCAAATAATCCACTCTGATCTAGACGTCTCACTAGTGAATCAGCTAGAACAGAGTGGCTAAAATGAGGTCCTCAAATAATCCACTCTGATCTAGACGGCTCACTAGTGAATCAGCTAGAACAGAGTGGCTAACATGAGGCCCTCAAAAAATCCACTCTGATACAATGTGTATATTAGGAGGATTTTCGGCTGCGTTTTGTTACGTTTTTTGCCTTGAGGCTCCTACCACTGTTCCAAAAAATCAATTCCAGTCACCTCAGTACAAACTGTACATTATGTAGTTGCTAAAATGAGGCCCTCAAATAATCCACTCTGATCCGATATAGTAAGTTATGAAGACGGTCAGCTGCGCTGTTACGTTTTTCTTGTGAGGCTCTGCCCACTCCTCTAATGTCGTCCTGCGGACAGGAGGCTCCGCCCACTCCTCTAATGTCGTCCTGCGGACAGGAGGCTCCGCCCGCTCCTCTAATGTCGTCCTGCGGACAGGAGGCTCCGCCCACTCCTCTAATGTCGTCCTGCGGACAGGAGGCTCCGCCCACTCCTCTAATGTCGTCCTGCGGACAGGAGGCTCCGCCCACTCCTCTAGTGTCGTCCTGCGGCCAGGACTCGTGGAAGTACAGTAACATTAAATTCTAAACTGAACAATCAGCGCTGGGTGTAATCATTTATATTGTAAAAAGCGATAATAAAAATTTGCCCTTTTAAAAAAAAATTATAAATATAACAGTTTGAATAAGTATCTAATAAATAAAAACATAAAATCATTCCAATCATTAATCTTATTCCCACCCCTGTGCTGTAGAAACTGAACTGTGTAGAATGGAGAATCATCATAGAGATCATCAAAAAATCCACTGTGATCTAGTCACCTCACTGGTGAATCAGCTAGAACAGAGTGGATAAAGTGAGGAGAACAAACACATGTGACTACAGAGAGGCCTCCAGAATTCAACTCTGATGTAGCCGCTCACTGCTGAACTGTCTAGAGCAGAGTGGAGAAAGTGAGGACCACAAAAAACCCACTCTGATCTAGACACTTCAGCAGTGAGCCGGCTACATCAGAGTTGAAGAAATGAGACCTCCAAAAATCAACTCTGATATAGACGGCTCACTGCTGAAGCAGCTAGAACAGAGGTGATTTTTTGAGGACCACAAAAAATCAACTCTGAACTAGACGCAACCCAGTGGTCATTGGTCAGCGGCAGGAGGACAGGAAGCCGGTCACTGTGTGCAGGAAGCGGCGGGCAGAGCACAGACTGCGCGCATGCGCAGTGGAGCTGTCACGCTGTCTGTTCTGTATGTTATTCTTCTGCACTACATGACCCATGATCCTCAGCGAGCAGCAGACATTGGATGGTCGCGATCGAAGTTTGGGTGGTGTGACGGCAATCGTCTGCAGAGATGGGAGCAGTGATGGTCTGCAGCGGTGGGGGCTGCTCCTGGGTGTAATCAGGTATAGCTGCAACTGTGTGTGCAAGGATAAATGTGTGTGTATACAATGAGTGTGTGCAAGGATGGATGTGTGTGTGTGTATAATGAGTGTGTGCAAGGATGGATGTGTGTGTGTGTGTGTGTGCATACAATGAGTGTGTGCAAGGATGGATGTGTGTGTGCATACAATGAGTGTGTGCAATAATGGATGTGTGCATACAATGAGTGTGTGCAAGGATGGATGTGTGTGTGTGTGCATACAATGAGTGTGTGCAAGGATGGATGTGTGTGTGTATAATGAGTGTGTGCAAGGATGGATGTGTGTGTGTGTGTTGTGTGCATACAATGAGTGTGTGCAAGGATGGATGTGTGTGTGCATACAATGAGTGTGTGCAATAATGGATGTGTGTGTGCATACAATGAGTGTGTGCAATAATGGATGTGTGTGTGTGTGCATACAATGAGTGTGTGCAAGGATGGATGTGTGTGTGCATACAATGAGTGTGTGCAAGGATGGATGTGTGCATACAATGAGTGTGTGCAAGGATGTGTGTGTGTGTGTGTGTGCAAGGATGGATGTGTGTGTGTATACAATGAGTGTGTGCAAGGATGGATGTGTGTGCATATAATGAGTGTGTGCAAGGATGGATGTGTGTGCATATAATGAGTGTGTGCAAGGATGGATGTTGTGTGTGTGTGTATACAATGAGTGTGTGCAAGGATGGATGTGTGTGCATATAATGAGTGTGTGCAAGGATGGATGTGTGTGTGCAATGAGTGTGTGCAAGGATAAATGAGTGTGTGTGCATACAATGAGTGTGTGCAAGGATGGATGTGTGTGTGTGTGTGTGTGTGTGCAAGGATGGATGTGTGTGTGTATACAATGAGTGTGTGCAAGGATGGATGTGTGTGTGTATACAATGAGTGTGTGCAAGGATGGATGTGTGTGTGTATACAATGAGTGTGTGCAAGGATGGATGTGTGTGTGTATACAATGAGTGTGTGCAAGGATGGATGTGTGTGTGTATATAATGAGTGTGTGCAAGGATGGATGTGTGTGCATATAATGAGTGTGTGCAAGGATGGATGTGTGTGCATATAATGAGTGTGTGCAAGGATGGATGTGTGTGTGTGTGTGTATACAATGAGTGTGTGCAAGGATGGATGTGTGTGCATATAATGAGTGTGTGCAAGGATGGATGTGTGTGTGCAATGAGTGTGTGCAAGGATAAATGAGTGTGTGCATACAATGAGTGTGTGCAAGGATGGATGTGTGTGCATACAATGAGTGTGTGCAAGGATGGATGTGTGTGCATACAATGAGTGTGTGCAAGGATGGATGTGTGTGCATACAATGAGTGTGTGCATACAATGAGTGTGTGCAAGGATGGATGTGTGTGCATACAATGAGTGTGTGCAAGGATGGATGTGTGTGCATACAATGAGTGTGTGCATACAATGAGTGTGTGTAAGGATGGATGTGTGTGCATACAATGAGTGTGTCAGGACCATATGTGTGCATATATAATGTGTGTCAGGACTATATGTGTGCAAGGATGGATTTGTGCATACAATGAGTGTGTGCAAGGACCATATGTGTGCAATGACCATATGTGTGCAAGGATGTGTGCATATATAATGTGTGTCAGGACTATGTGTGCATACAATGAGTGTGTGCAAGGACCATATGTGTGCATATATAATGTGTATCAGGGCCACGTTACACACACAGATATCTGTGCAGATATTGTTCACAGATCTCTGGTTGCAGTGAAATCATGGACACATTGTTACATTTGTACACAGCCACAAAATGGAACAATTTGTCCATGATTTCACTGCAACCAGAGATCTGTGAACAATATGTGCACAGATATCTGTGTGTGTGACGTGGCCCTCAGGACTATGTGTTCAAGGATGTGTGCATATATAAAGTGTGTCAGGGCTATATGTGTGCAAGGATGGATGTGTGCATACAATGAATGTGTGCAAGGATGGATGTATGCATACTATGAGTATGTCAGGACCATATGTGTGCATATATAATGTGTGTCAGGACTATGTGTGCAAGGATGTGTGCATATGTGTGTGTCATGACCATGTGTGCATACAATGAGTGTGTGTCAGGACCATATATAATGTGCAAAACTTCAATTTCATCTATGTTGCATATATATGTATATGTTGCAACTATATATATACACACACACAGTGTTGGCAAAAAGTATTGACACCCCTGCAATTCTGTCGGATAATACTCAGTTTCTTCCTGAAAATGATTGCAATCACAAATTCTTTGGTATTATTATCTTCATTTAATTTGTCTTCAATGAAAAAACACAAAAGAGAATGAAGCAAAAAGCAAAACATTGATCATTTCACACAAACTCCAAAAATGGGCCAGACAAAAGTATTGGCACCCTCAGCCTAATACTTGGTTGCACAACCTTTAGCCAAAATAACTGCGATCAACCGCTTCCGGTAACCATCAATGAGTTTCTTACAATGCTCTGCTGGAATTTTAGACCATTCCTCTTTGGCAAACTGCTCCAGGTCCCTGATATTTGAAGGATGCCTTCTCCAAACTGCCATTTTTAGATCTCTCCACAGGTGTTCTATGGGATTCAGGTCTGGACTCATTGCTGGCCACCTTAGAAGTCTCCAGTGCTTTCTCTCAAACCATTTTCTAGAGCTTTTTGAAGTGTGTTTTGGGTCATTGTCCTGCTGGAAGACCCATGACCTCTGAGGGAGACCCAGCTTTCTCACACTGGGCCCTACATTATGCTGCAAAATTTGTTGGTAGTCTTCAGACTTCATAATGCCATGCACAGGGTAAAGCAGTCCAGTGCCAGAGGCAGCAAAGCAACCCCAAAACATCAGGGAACCTCCGCCATGTTTGACTGTAGGGACCGTGTTCTTTTCTTTGAATGCCTCTTTTTT
Organism: Allobates femoralis; assembly: GCA_033576535.1. NCBI lineage: Eukaryota > Metazoa > Chordata > Amphibia > Anura > Aromobatidae > Allobates > Allobates femoralis. Next base: position 157,338,872 of record JARQOC010000008.1, read on the forward strand.
TCTCCTGTAAACTCTATGTTGATGCCTTTGCCCAAAAAGAGAGAACATTCTTCCAAAACGTTTCAGGCTTTCTCAGGTAAGTTTTGGCAAACACCAGCGTGGCTTTTTTTATGTCTCGGGGTAAGAAGTGGGGTCTTCCTGGGTCTCCTACCATACAGTCCCTTTTCATTCAGACACCGACGGATAGTACGGGTTGACACTGATGTATCCTCGGACTGCAGGGCAGCTTGAACTTGTTTGGATGTTAGTTGAGGTTCTTTATCCATCATCCACACAATCTTGCGTTGAAATCTCTCGTCAATTTTTCTTTTCCGTCCACATCTAGGGAGGTTAGCCACAGTGCCATGGGCTTTAAACTTCTTGATGACACTGCACACTGTAGACACAGGAACATTCAGGTCTTTGGAGATGGACTTGTAGCCTTGAGATTGCTCATCCTTCCTCACAATTTGTTTTCTCAAGTCCTCAGACAGTTCTTTGGTGTTCTTTGTTTTCTCCATGCTCAATGTGGTGCACACAAGGACACAGGACAGAGGTTGAGTCAACTTTAATCCATGTCAACTGGCTGCAATTGTGATTTAGTTATTGCTAACACCTGTTAGGTGCCACAGGTAAGTTACAGGTGCTGTTCATTACACAAATTAGAGAAGCATCACATGATTTTTCTAACAGTGCCAATACTTTTGTCCACCCCCTTTTTTATGTCTGGTATGGAATTATATCCAATTTGGCTTTAGGACAATTCTTTTTATGTTTTTTTTTCATTGAAGACAAATTAAATGAAGATTATAATACCAAAGAATTTGTGATTACAATCATTTTCAGGAAGAAACTGAGTATTATCTGACAGAATTGCAGGGGTGTCAATACTTTTGGCCAACACTGTGTGTGTGTGTGTTATATATATATATATATATATATAATATATTTATATATAGTATATTTATTTATTGTGAGGTAGCACCTGGGGAACCCGCTTGCATAACGACAAAAACACGTGTTTATAATGTAACCAATGTCTACCTGTTTATTTTTCATAAATAACAACATAACCCGGGTAGCCTGTTTGACACATAGCACATTGATTATAAACACTTTACATGAATACGCCATACATTTACATATAACATTACATAACACTTATTGCACATTACCATGAACACGTCTTATAGTTGCCCGGGACCTGTAACCACCTCTCTGTCCCCATTGGAGCTCTATCAACTGCTCCCGTGGTGGCTACGGCCTCCGGCCTATCTACACGTTCCATATACATTTAACCGGACATATAGATAGTAACTTATGTACAGTATCAACGGGCCCTGTGAGTCCCAATGGCGGTAAAGCTTGTTGAAAAGCTGCACCGCAGCCACTGAACAAGCATGTCTGCTTTGGGCACTTCCACAGCCACGCCGGGTACTGTAATGGCTGTTATTGGCTGCATCTTGTCATCAGGTCAATTTAGGACCTGGTGATAGGATGCTCGTTACACGCTGACGTCTGGAAGGTGACAAAAGCAAAGTATCTCCCTCTGCATATTGTACACTTGCACCCTTTTGTGCCTTTCATGGTGCACTAAAGAGTGTTTTTAGACTTGTTTAACTAATAAATAATGGGGAAAAAACTGTGTTGGGTCCCCCTTAGTTATAATATCCAGCCAAGGTAAAGTAGGTAGCTGCTCTTACCGGCTGGCAAAGTCCATAACTGTTTGTCCCTAGCAGCTTGCAGCTGCCCCAGAAGTGGCGTATTACATTAGTTGCTCCAATCTGGCACTACGCCCCCGTTCCTCTCGATTACCCTGTTGCTCTGGCAATTGGGGTCATATTTTTTGTAGTTGATATTAGCTGAATTATCAGCTGGCATCAAGTCCCTGTGGTTAATAATGTATAGACGTCTCTCAGACACCCTCATTACTAACTTGGCAAGTGTACAGTTAAAAAACACACACAGGAAAGAAATAGTTTATTTGAATAAAGACTTCCCCACGCTCCCTTGTTCACCAATTAATTAAAAAAAATCCTCGAAGTTCCGACGTAATGTCCCACGTTGCCCATTGAATCCTATGGCTGCAGCCCTCTGCTGTCCACTTTACCTTGGCTGGCTATCAAAAATAGGGAAGACTCCATATTAATTTTTTTTTTTTTTTTTTTATTTATTTGCTATCCTGATTTGTTTGCACAGCAATTGTCCTACCCTTACTCCCATTTTGCTTCCGTTTGAAGGCCCCACCACTTATTATGACCATTTTGCAGCAGCAAAGTTCAGTTCCGCATTGACTTGTATGATGCTTAGAGTCAAAATTCAGGTACCGAACTGAACTTTTAACAAAAGTTCAGCCAAACCTACCAACCCAAACATCTGGGTCTGCTCTTTACTATTTGTGACTCCTAAATTAGTGCACGTCAATAAACCCTCTACCAGTTTTTTGCTATATGTACTGTATATACTCGTGTATAAGCCGACCCCCCTACTTTTGCCCCCAAAACCTGGGAAAACCTATTGACTCGTGTATAAGCCAAGGGTGGACCCCAGCACAGGTATACAGCCCCCAGCAGTGTGGTATACAGGCCCCCTCAGTGGTATACAGCAGCCTCCCCAGTGGTAGTATACAGCAGCCTCCCCAGTGGTAGTATACAGCAGCCTCCCCAGTGGTAGTATACAGTAGCCTCCCCAGTGGTATATACAGCAGCCCCAGAGGGGTATACAGCAGCCCCAGAGCTGTATACAGCAGCCCCAGAGCTGTATACAGCAGCCCCAGAGCTGTATACAGCAGCCCCAGAGCTATATACAGCAGCCCCAGAGCTGTATACAGCAGCCCCAGAGGGGTATACAGCAGCCCCAGAAGGGTATACAGCAGCCCCAGAGGGGTATATAGCAGCCCCACAGGGGTATATAGCAGCCCCAGAGGGGTATACAGCAGCCCCAGAGGCGTATACAGCAGCCCCAGAGGCGTATACAGCAGCCCCAGAGGCGTATACAGCAGCCCCAGAGGCGTATACAGCAGCCCCAGAGGCGTATACAGCAGCCCCAGAGGGGTATACAGCAGCCCCAGAGGGGTATACAGCAGTCCCAGAGGCATATACAGCAGCCCCAGAGCTGTATACAGCAGCCCCAGAGCTGTATACAGCAGCCCCAGAGCTGTATACAGCAGCCCCAGGGCGTATACAGCAGCCCCAGAGGCGTATACAGCAGCCCCAGAGGCGTATACAGCAGCCCCAGAGGCATATACAGCAGCCCCAGAGGCATATACAGCAGCCCCAGAGCTGTATACAGCAGCCCCAGAGCTGTATACAGCAGCCCCAGAGGGGTATACAGCAGCCCCAGCTGTATACAGCGGTACCCGATTGTATACAGCCCCCCCCGTGGTATATAGGGCCCCCCTGTGGCAACCTGTAAAGGAAGAGATGATTATACTTATCGGGTCGCTGTCGCTGACGCCGCCGCTCTGTCACCGTCCGTCACCGCGCTCCTCCTGGTCTTCATGCTTCCTTCACGGGCGCACAGAAAATTACGTCATTTCCTGTGCGCCGGTGAAGGAAGCCTGAAGACCAGGAGGAGCGCGGTGACGGACGGTGACAGAGCGGCGGCGTCGGCGACAGCGACCCGATAAGTATAATCATCTCTTCCTTTACAGGTTGCCACAGGGGGGGCCCTATATACCACGGGGGGGGGCTGTATACAACCGGGTACCGTATATGTACTCGTGTATAAGCCGAGGGGGGACTTTTCAGCACATTTTTTGTGCTGAAAAACTCGGCTCATACACGAGTATATACGGTAAGTTACGTACCATTTTAAAAAGTTATGATAAATGAGGGTCTGGCTGCTGGGACCCCTCCACTCCTGAGAACTGGGACCCTACATTCTTAGTGGTCACACAGGGAACGCCCATTATCTTTAATCGGCGGAGGTCTCGTTGGTTTTATGCTCATATAATATACTCATTTCTTTTCTCTTTTTTTTTTCTTTCTATCAGCCTGAAGATGTCACAGTATTTTCTGCAGCCCATCGAATTCTCTCTGCTGTCGGGAACATTTCACAGGAACCATTGATCTTCTGCAACTATCAAAAAGCTCAATTCTAAAATATTTCAGAGCTTCAAAAATGAATGAAAACTTGTATCCAGCCCCCCTGAACCTGTCGTTAAACAAATATCATTGTCACGAATGCGGTGAGAGTTTTCATAATAAATCCGCCTGCATCTCCCATCAACTGACACACAGCTTAAAAACGGAAGAGGCCTACCCCACACACGACTCTGATGATGACTATTCATTTCATACCTACCCAAAAAGCGAACCGCTTCAGTGTTCAGAATGTGGGATGTTTTTTGCATCCATTTTCCAACTTCACACCCATTTTAAAACACACGCACAAGAGCGGCCGTTTCCTTGTGTGAAATGCGGGAAAGGTTTTAACTGGAAGTCGAATCTTAAAAGACATTTGAAGATTCACACGAAGGAAGATGTGATCACCAGATGTCTTAACGGAGACACTTGGGAGGAAATACAGACCGAACTGAGACCCTTTCCCTGTCCTGTGTGTGGAAAGACCTTCTCGTGTATCACTTCGCTCAAAAAGCACGAGAAACTTCACTCGACGCAAGGGTCGTTTTCCTGTCCCGAATGTGGAAAACAGTTTTCTTCAAGTTCCAAGGTGAAGAGTCACCTAAAGACACATTCTGGGGAGAAACCTTACCAGTGTATGAAATGTGGAAAACGTTTTGGCTGGAACTCTAACCTGAAGAGACATCAGAGGGTCCACGCCGGAGGAAAAGGATGCAAACCATTTTTAGTTAACGGACCTTCCAGCTCAAACGTGGACACTCAAGCCCTCAATGAATGTTCCGAACTGTTCACCAAGAATGTCTACTATGTGAGTAATGATGAGATCCACACGGTGGTCAAGCTGTTACCGTGTTTGGAGTGCGGAAATTATTTCAATAGTGGTTTAGAGTTAAAAAAGCATCAACGGATGCACAAAAGGCGGAAGACTCTCATGTGCGGAGAATGCGGGATCACCTTCACCTGCAAATTTAAGTTTCGCAGCCATCAAAAGGTTCACACGAAAGAGAAACCCTTCAAATGTCTGGCGTGCGGAAGATGTTTCGGCTGGAAATCAAACCTCACGAGGCACCTGAAGGTGCACGTCAATGAGAAACCTATGGTATGTCAGGAATGTGGTAGGAAGTTTCTGTGGCGCTCGAATCTCAAAAGACACGAGAAAATTCATTTAGGGCAGAGAATTTTCGCCTGTCTCCAGAATAGGTCAAATCTGATTTACACCAAGATTAGCCCTATTGCAACCAAAATGGTTCAGACGAGGTATAAAGAAGTCACCCATTGTAGTCAGGACGGGTATGTCATCACCATCTCGGGGATGCTGCAAAGGTTCACCTGGGAACTAAACGGTTCGGATGCATTAAATGCGGTAGAAGGTTCCGCTCGTATCTCAATCTTCTCCTTCATAGAAGAATTCACGTAAGGTCAAAACCGTTTTCGTGCTGGGAGTGCGGCAAAAGGTTCCCAACCCAAAGACAACTTCTCTGTCATGAAGGAATTCACAAACTGCAAAATATTGTCATTTTATGAGAAAGAAAAACTTTGGAAAACGTATTATTTTTATTTTTCAATAGTTCATTGTGTTCACAATGGTAGAAAAAGTTAATGTAGAATTTGTGTGTGAGGGATTGAGTAGCGACTCTCGTTTCTGTTTCGGATCTTGAAAGTTCGGTCAACACAGGTGCCACCAACATCCAGGAGGTGAGAATAGGACACATGGATGACACGTGACAATATCCACTAGTTGTTTTGGCAATTGCTGAGCCCCTGTGTGCCGCTCCATCTATAGATGCCAAAATGAGAGGAGCTGCACAGCACCCCTTAAAAACCGAAAATTGTCATTGTTGGTGTGTAAGACTAATGTATATATTTATTGTCCAAGTGGTAAATTGAAGGATACATATACTAGAATGTCTCGTTGTATCACCAGCGAGACCACCGCCCATTAGTGGATCTTTGCAAAGATCCAAATTTGGATTATAGTTCGTGTTTACACTAAGCAATTTTTTAAATTTTTTGGGGGGGCATACAATTACACTACACTAAATAAGCTGAGCTAACACCTCATCCTTTATATTTGTGACCAGTCATGTGTAGGCAATTTCGCCATTAAAGGAGATGTGCAATGTATGAAAACCAAGTTATCATCACCGATTTGGTGATCAGGGAATGCTTGGCCTCGACTTGGCACTTTTATCCCCTACTCTAGGGGTCCCCAACCTGTGACTTGCAGGCCTGTGATGTGTGGCTCGCGGCTGTCTTCCAGCTTGATGCATGAGCACCAGGTCCAGCAGACAGCTATGAAGAGCAGGTCTCTAATTGGGTAGTCCCACACAAAGAGCAGATCTGAATGGGGGTAAGGTAGGCTGAATGTGGCTCTTGACCCTCTTTCAGACCTAAATGTGGCTCTCAAGGTCAGGTGGGTTGGAGACCTCTGCCTTACAGGTTGGATGCCCTACTGTTCCTTTATTTTTATTTTCCATGGGGCTGCAGGAATAAGGAGGGTGCAGCGCCTGGCGGTTCAATAGGGAGAAAATGGAGGTCCAGGTCGAGCATCCGCATTGCCACTCCTATTTCAACAGCGGTAAAACTGCCCTGTTTGGCCGATTTACACAGTTCCCAGTGGCTTGACTGCCACTGATCAATAAGTGATCAGGTGTTAACTTGTTTCACCTAACAACCCCTTTAATTCTTGGTATTGTATCCCAATACTGTTGAACTGCAGGCCAATGGGTCATTCATTATGGCAAGTTACTAACTGGGACTGTACATGTGGGCGCTCTGGCATTGTATGTGAGGGAGTCTATGGCATGCCTATATATTGGGCTCATTAAAGTGGTACAATCTGGTAGCTTGCCCTCTGTTAGAACAAAAAAAGTGTTAGCTCCTCTGTACTATGACATTACCAGCAGTATTACTTTATTGTAAATTTTTTCCTACGGTAATTTGTTTTTATTGCTTGACTATATCTAGAATGAGATATTAAAACAGCTGCAAAATAGCAAGAAAAATCTTAGTTGTAGAGATGTCGGTTCACGTTTTTATACTTGTAGAAATGGTGCAAACCTTTAGGCTTTGTGCATCATTGCACAATTTTTTTTGTATGGTCCATTTATTTCCTTATTGCAAAGTGAAGTGATTTCTCCTTCAAAGATAGTGTTAATTTGCAGGTCTCCGATCCATCAAACATAGCGTTGATCTAGGACTCTTGGATGGGAGCTCTGCGAATCTACTTACCTCCTGGCGTTCCCGGCTCTTCATTGAAAATATTCTACAATTTTGCAGCTGCAGATGTCTGTGAGTCCTCATCTAGCTCAATGCTTGCAACATGTTACACATCTGCCTGCGCTCTTGGTTCTGATGGCCCTCTGCTCCTTTGTTGCATATCTCAATGTTAGAGGTAGCAAAAGTGAGGGATTGTATAGCAATTTCAAGACAGGAAAGCATCAACAGTCTCGGGGAGGGCCGAGAAAACCAGCTATAGAAAAGGATGATGTGCATATGATGAATCTATAAATGTAGGAGAGTAGCTGCTCTAATCTATCAGCAAATGAAGGCAGTATACAGGAAACTCTTCCAGCCTATATTACTGGGAGGGACACTCCCAGTAGAGACAAATCTGAAATTTGGATCAAACTGAAAACTGCTTATCAGGAGGTGTGAGAATGTATGAAGATTACAGAATAAAACTTAGTGCAGTATTATTAATTAAAAGAAACTAACTTACATTTAAAAAAATAAAATTTCCAAGTCATTTGTGTCCATAGCCTCAAAGGGATGATCCCCAAATTAGCAACTTTGTATGTTAATTTGATGCTAAAACCATATGTTTTGGTGCTGCATGCTCTAAAAAGTCTTGCAAATTTGGGAAAATAAATGTGAAATGTTGTATCTGCGACTTGACTTATTTACTTCTAGATCTGGCATGGGCTGATAATGCTATACATTTGTGGGGTGTTTTGGTGCTAAAACCTCCTCCACAAACCTCACCAATGTCTTCATTGAACAAATAGAGCACAGATAGTGTTCTCCATAGTACACAAGATTACAGGAGCCATTTCCGGCAGTCACATAGACGTGCCCCTCGGCGCTCGCAAGGCCTGTGCTTGGGATCGCCAGAGGTCCTAGTGACCAGACCCAAGCGACAAGTAAAGTCGTGTGCACACATTGAGTATTTGGTGAGTTTTTTACCTCAGGATTTGTAGCCCAAACCAGCAGTGGTTGATAAATACAGAAGTGGTGACGTGTTTCTATTATACTTTTCCTCTGATTGTTCCACTCTTGGTTTTCTCTTACAAATACTGAGGTAAAAAACTCACCAAATACTCAACGTGTGCACGAGGCTTTAAACCCAAATTCGAGACCCTGTGACCAAGGCCATCTGCACACATTAAGTATTTGGTGAGTTTTTACCTCAGGATTTATAGCCAAAACCAAGAGTGGAACAATCAGAGGAAAAGTATAATAGAAAAACATCACCACTTCTGTATTTATCACCCACTCCTGGTTTTAGCTACAAATTCTGAGGTAAAAACTCACCAAATACTCAATGTGTGCACGTGGTCTAATAGAGCTGAAATATACCAATAAGGCCACATGCACATTGATTTTGATGATTTGTTTTGCATCCCTGTTTATGCTTTATTCCCTTACACCAAGCACTAGGTTTGTGTTTCATTTGTTTTTCTTGGGATGTTCTATTTAACAGGGTTTTCCTTTAATGCAAATTTGCTATGGGATAATGTCCCAATGGTTTTTTCACATGTTGCCGTCATATTGTGTTTTCTTAATCGCTTCATTGGGGGACACAGGAAGACCTTGGGTGTATGCTTGCTGCCATCAAGAGGCTGACACTATGCAAAATAACAGAAAGGCAACTCCTCCCCAGCAGTATACACCCCCTACTGGCACAAATGCAGCTCAGTTTTAGCTTAGTGTCATAGGAGGAAGACACGGGTCTCTCTCTGAGCCCGTATCTACCAGAATTTTTAATTTTTTTTCGATTACGGTAGTTAGATTTTTCTGTTTATCTTCATTTCTTCTATGAAGATTCATTCGCTCCACTGCCCGCTCGCCCACCAGAGCCAGTTGGTAGGGTCATCAGATGCCCGGGTTCCTGAGGAGAAGATTCGGCGTCTGGAGCTCCACATCTCAAGGATGAGGTAGGGATCTGCACCCTGATGGCAGCAAGCAGATACTCCCTAATGGCCTGGTTACCCACATGAGCCTGTGCCCCCCCACCCCTCATCCTCCCCATACCAGATCCCTCCTGGTAGCCCTAGTTCCCCCTCTGGTCCTCCATTGGGGTCACTCTGGGCAGTAGCCGCAGTTCACCTAACCTGTGTGTGGTTTCCCTGCACACAGCTTTAGTCAACTTTGCTACACATGCTGCGGCTCAGCAGGGTTTGCCTTAAACAGGCACAAGGAGGTCGGGGCCGTGGATGACGCATTATCTGGAGCTCAAGGGGGCACCTGGTCAGTTCCTGGGCTTGTATGCCCCTTTATTCAAAGCTTCATGGGCTCCTGGGCACATTTTGTTACCATCAAGGGGCTCCAAGCCTGTTTCCAGGACTTGTAAGCCCCCATACACAGTTTCCAGGCCGGCACAACTCCTTTCCACCCAGCCGCGCTGTGGGCCTCCCGATCTGGGCCACCGCATAAATTGAGCCCCAGGCTCCACTGGGCCTCCGGGCTTCTTTCGCCCGCCCATGAAACGCCCCCTATCCAATCAGAGGCATCCGTGGGCGGGCTCTGGTGGTATGGACCTGTTCCCTGGCATTCCCAAACTCCTCCCCCGGGACCAAGACACATAGAAGAGGCCGGTCTCCTCTCTTGTAGCCACGCCCCCCGCCATCTTAGAGCAGCGTTCTGCAGCAAGCTCAGCCCTCTCGTCTCCTACTCCAATGGAAGCCGAGCGGGGCTGCAATCCCGCCGTTTTCAGCCCCGCCCACCATCTCCCGGCAAGAGCCTGCGCTTTTAAGGGATCTCTTGCAACCCGCAGGCACCGGCACAAGACAAAGGCAGCAATTTATCTCTGCACCCTGCAGGGCTGCATCAAGGGGGATATTGGAAGCCTGGACTTTGGGACACTGGCAGACGGGAACTGGGTAAGCAAAACCTCCCCAGCCCCCCACACTGCTGGCACTATTACTACTGGCTATAGTAGATGCCTCACACAAGGAGCACCCTTAGAGCCACCATAGCCACCACAGTGTACTACGCCTGCTCAGGTAGCAATAAGAAGCTACCGTTGGCTCAGAACTCTCCACTGTGCCTCGCTTGTAGCCCATAGACCATGCAGGCAGCTCAGGAGCCTACCACTGACCTGTCCGTGGTCTCTGCCCCACCAGAGGTGGTACTTTCCTTATCTCAGTCCGCTATTACTCTGATTAAATTCTCAGAAAACCTGATGGCGGCCCTAGAGCACCTGCCCACGCAGATTGACTCCGTGATTAGGCCTAATCCATCGGAGCAGACCGACCCTAGCCCACGAGGGAACGCTGTCCCTGGACCACCAGACCAATACACTTCCAAACCACCTTCGGAATCAGAGGGTCCAGACCGCACACAGAGGAAGCGGATTCGCTCGTCCCCTCGTCCCGATCCCTCTCCCCCAGAGACCTCTACTTGAGGCCTTCTTCTCCAGCACGCTCAGCACCATCGGATTCTGATTCCGTATCGGATTCGGACCCGGATATAGACTCTGACCAACTTTCGGGAATCAGGGGCACAGTAGACTCCCTAATTCTAGCATTGAATGACAACCTTAAGGTCGACTCTGATGACAAGCCGCCCACACAGGAATGTGTCGGTTAAACGTACTAAACCAGCTCCTCGGGTCTTCTCTTACCTAGAAGACTTTGACGACATCTTTGCCAAGGAATGGCTACACCCAGAGAGGCGCTTTCAATCCAAAAAGCGTCTAGAGGCTCTTTATCCCTTCTCTAAGGACGTTCATCAAAAGTGGACCACCTCGCCAGCAGTGGATCCCCCAGTGTCACGTCTAGCTACCAACACCATCCTACCCTGGCAGACGGCGCTTCCCTTAAGGAAGGACCAGACACACATTGAGGCCATGGCGAAGTCTGCTTTCGAAGCCTCGGGTGCTTCTCTTTGCCCTTCATTCGCAGCCACCTGGGTCTCCCTGGCTGTGGCCTCCTGGGCCAAGAACCTCCGTAGGGGTATTCTGTCCCAAGCACCTCCCGCGGAACTAGTGGGCCTGGTTGATCAGATCGCTCAGGTGGGAAAATACATCACCACAGCTTGCCTCGATGCCGCATCCTGCAGCGCCCAGGCCTCCGGCAACATGATCTCCATTCCAGGGCCCTTTGGATGAAGGCCTGGAATGCTAATTCAGCCTCAAAAAAATCACTCGCCAATCTCTCCTTCGAGGGCTCTCGCCTATTTGGCGATAAGCTAGATAAAATCATATCGGACGCCACCGGCGGGAAAAGTGCTTTCCTTCCGCAGGTAAAGCGCAAATGAACAATTCCTAAGAAGAGGAATTTCCAATTTCGTTCCTTTCGTCCCTCAGCGTCCAAATCCTCCAATCGGCGAGACTGCTCCCCCACTCGCCAGGATAGCAAAAGGCCCTCCTACAAGCCTGCACTTTCCTGGCGCTCTCGTAATGCACACACTTGACCCTCTGGTTCCCGGGCCAATCGCTCATGATTCCAACCCCAGCCTCGGGGGCCGCCTCAGGGCCTTCCAGTCAATTTGGCTATCAGTAATCGACGACACCTGGGTCCGAGACGTCGTCTCGGTGGGGTACAAGATCGAATTTGCTTCTTTTCCCCAAGACCGTTTTTTTCTATCACGGCCACCGAAGGACCCCAAACTCATCTCCGGCTTTCACCAAGCCATTTCTTACCTCGAGGAAGCAGGCATTATCATCCCCGTTCCAAAGAATCAACACTTTTTAGAATTTTACTCCAATCTTTTTGTTGTCCCAAAAAAGGGAGGCTCCATTCTCCCCATTTTGGACTTGAAGGTTCTCAACACCAAGCTCCAGTTGAGACACTTCAGGATGGAGTCCCTTCATTCAGTAATAGCGTCTATGGAGCCAGGAGAATTCATGGCCTCCATAGACATCCAGGACGCCTACTTCCACGTTCCCATCCTTGCGTCTCACCAATGATTCCTGCGCTTTGCTGTAGGGTCCCAACATTACCAATTTACCGCTCTACCATTTGGCCTTGCCATGGCTCCCCGAGTCTTTACAAAAATCATGGCAACAGTGGTGGCCAGCCTTCGGTCCAAGGGAATTCTAGCAATACCCTACTTGGACGACATCCTGATAAAAGGCCTCTCTCTCTCAGGGTGTCTCGAAAGCCTGCAAATATCTCTGGATTCTCTCCGTCGCCTGGGCTGGATTATCAATGTCAAGAAGTCTTGCCTTATTCCTACTCAACGGATCACTTTTCTGGGCATGATTTTCGACACAGCCTAGTCCTGCGTTTTCTTTCCCCAGAGAAGTGGGCTGCCCTGCTGTCCGGGATTCAGTCTCAGGCGACCCTCTCCTCTGACACTCCGATTCTCCATGAGGATTCTGGGCAGAATGGTGGGCTCCATCGAAGCGGTTCCATTCGCCCAATTTCACACCAGGCCCCTCGAGTGCTTTCTGATAGGACTTGGGACCGCTCCCTCAGCAGTCTCGATCGCCCATTTCACCTCTCCAGGTCAGCGAGACATTCACTCCTCTGGTGGATCGAGTCCCCCCCCTTCTCTCACGCGGCAGATCGTTTCTCCAGATCACATGGACCATCATTTCCACTGATGCCAGTGTCTCCGGTTGAGGCGCCACCTTCCTCGGCCACACAGCACAGGGCACGTGGAGCTCCCAGGAAGCCTCCCTGCCCATAAACATCCTAGACCTTAGGGCGATCCTCCGAGCCCTCCTGTACTGGAAATCCTACCTGACGGGCCAAAATGTCCGAATCCAGACGGACAACGCGACAGCAGTGGAGTACATAAATCGCCAGGGAGGGACTCTGAGCCGCTCAGCTATGGCGGAAGTGACTCAAATCCTGCAATGGGCCGAGCTACACATTCCCGCAATTTCAGCAATCCACATTCCAGGCGTGGACAACTGGGCGGCCGACTGTCTCAGTCGCGGGGGGGAGGTATTCCACCAAATTTGCCTCAGATGGGGCTTCCCAGACGTAGACCTGATGGCCTCCAGGGACAATTACAAGCTCCGTCCCTTCGTCGCTAGGTCCAGGGATCCCCCAGGCCCTCGACGCGGACCCTCTTGCGATTCCATGGGCCCAGTTCTCCCTCACTTATCGCTTTCCCCCCCATCCCTCTCATTCCCAGGATTCTCAAGAAAATCCGAGTAGAAGGAGTAACTATAATCCTCGTAGCTCCAGATTGGCCCAGACGGTTCTGGTACGCAGAGGTAGTCAACCTCCTCGCGGACAATCCATGGCCACTCCCCAATATCCTGGACCTCCTGACTCAGGGTCCTTTTCAACACCTGAATTCTCAGTCGCTCAATTTAACGGTGTGGCTGTTGAAGCCGCGGGTCTGAGATCGTCCGGTCTTTCTGAACAAGTCATCTATTAACTATGTTAAAAGCCAGGAAACCATCCTCATCACACGCTTATCACCGCACATGGAAGGCTTTCTTCCGATAGTGTGAGGACCGTAATCGTTCCCCAATGATTTTGTCTCTTCCATCTCTCCTGGCTTTTCCAGTCTGGCCTTGATGCACACCTATCCCTTAGCTCCCTGAAAGGCCAAGTATCCGCCCTTTCGGTACTTTTCCAGAGGCGGCTCGCCTCACTTACACAGGTCAAGACGTTCCTTCAAGGAGTGGCTCACGTCTCCCCTCCGTTTTGTCCCCCCCTTGATCCCTGGGATCTGAATTTGGGACTAGATGTTCTCCAAGATCTTCCATTCGAACCCCTACAAGAGATTACGCTACCTCTCCTAACGTGGAAGGTCGCCTTCCTCGTGGCGATCACCTCCATTCGGAGGGTGTTGGAACTTGCGGCTCTCTCATGTCGTTCCCCTTACTTGATCTTCCATCAGGACAAAGTGGTACTTCATCCCATGGAAAAGTTTCTACCAGAGGTTGTCTCCTCTTTCCACATCAATGAGGAGATTGTCCTACCCTCCCTTTGCCCAGCCCCATCTCACTCTCGAGAGAAGAGATTGCACAATCTGGATTTAGTCAGGGCTCTCCGTACCTACCTTTCATAAACCGCTTCCTTTCGATGAGTGGACTCTCTCTTCGTGGTCCCTCATGGTCCTCGCAAGGGTTTGGCAGCCTCTAAGGCTACAATTGACTGGTGGATTTGCTCCACTATCTCCGAAGCATACTGCATTAAACAGGTTCCTTGTCCATCCAGACTAAGGGCACATTCCACTAGAGCAGTGGGAGCTTCCTGGGCTGTCAGACATCAGGCTTCGGCAGCTCAGCTTTGCAAAGTGGCCACCTGGTCATCAGTTCACACATTTGTTAAATTTTACAGAGTTCATACTCGAGCATCTGCAGATGCCATTCTGGGGCGCAAGATTCTACAGGCCGCGGTGGTCTGAGTTCACTCGAATACCTCTGTTATTACACCCACCCGACGGGACTGCTTTTGTACATCCCAAGGTCTTCAAGTGTCCCCCAATGAAGCGATTAAGAAAAGTGGATTTTTGGTACTGTAAAATCCTTTTCTTGGAGCTTCAATTGGGGGACACCGTTCCCTCCTTGTGTATATAGTTGAGCAAGTTGATGGGTTTATGGTTGCTCCTATTGCTGTTCTCACTAACTGAGTTGCATTTGTGCCAGTAGGTGGGTGTATACTGCTGGGGAGGAGTTGCTTTTCTGTTATTTTGCATAGTGTCTGCCTCTTGATGGCAGCAAGCATACACCCAAGGTCTTCCTGTGTCCCCCAATTGAAGCTCCGAAAAAAGGATTTTACGATGAGTACAAAAATTCCCCTTTTTGCCAACATTTTGCAAATTGTTGCAAAAAACATGATGTGATCAAGATATATGAAGGAGGCACAGGTTGGGGGGAAAACTGTGTATGAAGACCAGAATTTGGCTGACCAGTCTCCTTCAAACTTGCTGCAACCTTAACAGTGTTTACTATGAAATGTTACTAATCTATTTTAACTTAGGTCAATTTTCTCATTTTTTTCTTTTTAAAGTTAATGCCCCTTAATTTGACACAGGGGAAAGTGTTATTTAAATGTTGTAGAGGGTGTTTTAGGCTGCCTTCAGACTTGCAGATGCATCTGCAGCATTTTGCAGATGCATCTGCAAGCATCTGCATGCAGACCGCGGCCCCTATGTTTATAATGGAGCGCACGGCGGTCTGCAGATGCTTGCAGACCCCCGTGCGCTCTCATTGCCCGCCATTAGTGATCTGTGCGCACGCGGATGCCTGCGCACAAATCACACACTCCCGCCCGCACCAGGGACGCACCATCTCGCGTCCATGGTGCGGGCGGGAGTGTGTGATTTGTGCGCAGGCATCCGCGTGCGCACAGATCACTAATGGCGGGCAATGAGAGCGCACGGCGGTCTGCAAGCATCTGCAGACCGCCGTGCGCTCCATTATAAACATAGGGGCCGCGGTCTGCATGCAGATGCTTGCAGATGCATCTGCAAAACGCTGCAGATGCATCTGCAAGTCTGAAGGCAGCCTTAATAGGCCAAAATAAAGCTCAAGTCACCCACCTTCGGAATAAACGTTGAAGAGTGTCGCCAAACTGTGCTCCGGATGTATCCAGTCATAGTGTTGCATGTGTCTTATCTCTTATTTGTGCAAAAAATATACGGTGGTTTGAAAAAGTTTGACTGTAGGGACCGTGTTCTTTTCTTTGAATGCCTCTTTATTTCTCCTGTAAACTCTATGTTGATGCCTTTGCCCAAAAAGAGAGAACATACTTCCAAAACATTTTAGGCTTTCTCAGGTAAGTTTTGGCAAAGACAGCAGGAGGAGGTGAAAAGGAGAGAAAGAGGACTCCATAGGGGGCTAGTAATGGTAGCCCCCGCTTCATTAACATACTAGTCAGTAAGGTATAAAAACATTTTATAACACAGTCACACCTCACATTTAGGACAGAGAGGGATCGAATACTAATAGGAAGGTGCAGGGACAGGTAGTGATAGCCTGGGGTGCTTTATCTAGGTTACAGGTTCCCTTTAGATAACCACCAAGTGTTAGTTAAGAAATAGCTTTACAAATCATACCACCTCCATAATTTAGTAGTTAAATGTACATTATATCACATAATGCGCCGCTCCACCACACGCTTGGCGCTTCCCCTCCTATCGTGTCCTTCCTACCCCGTAGACCGTGAGCCCTCGTGGACAGGATCTTCTCCCATCGTGTAGCAGCAAGCCTTGACTGTTCATATGTACTGTACCTGTTCTTGTTACCCCCATTTCTTATGTAAAGCGCCATGGAACCAATGGCGCTATATAAATAAATAATAATGATAATAGAAAAAGTTGCAGACTTACTATTTAGATAACCTGTGTGTTTTGTCCCTGCTCCCCGATGCGTGTTTCATCCTGGTTCCTCAGGGGCATATGTTTGTTATGTTTTATAACACAGTAATATAATTATTTTAATTAATGGATGTTCATGCACCCTTTTCATTCCTACGGGATTAGCAGTTACGTACCCAGATGGGTGCCCTCCAGATTACGAAAGTAATTGTCAGTATTAAAACACATATAAAGTACTTGACTGTAGACATTCACATGTGGAGTGTACTCATTTTTGCATTAACTAGTTTATGAAACTGAAGATTTTGTAATTAAAGCGTTTTCTTAGTAACTTTACTTTCATATTATGGGTTAAAAAAATTTGCTATGAAATTCAGACTTGCCAGAATTTTGGAAATTGTTCTTGTGTTAAGTGAGATATTGATTCAAAAGTGTTTCTTTAGCCTTTTCCTTTGACAATACATAGTTTGGCGCTGATTAATTCGAAGCAGATTTTGAAGGAGTTGTACACTTTTTTTTGCACAATGTTTTCAGTAGAAAAAAAACCTCCTTATATGAACATTAAGTAGATTAGTAGATTAACAATTGTAATAGAAATAGAAGATTCTATTCATTTTTTTTTTTAACTCTGTGTGAACATGACCTTAGATAACACAGGTCAACAAAAAAAAATTTTTTTTCTGGTGCCCAAAATATTTTAATGAATTTGGGGTATTTTTGGGGTGCTGATTCTGAATATGCTATCAGTTTTGCCAGATTGGCTCAAGTTTTTGAGATTTTTGGTATCTTATTTATAGCACTTGTTGGTAAATGCGACGCATCATCTCATTAATTTCTTTGGATTAGTACTTGAACTGAGCAGTTCTCAATATAGTTTTGTGTTAATTAGTGTTCTAAAAGTTTGTTCATAGCTTGATTTTTGCACTAACTTTATGTTGTTGTCTGTTTCCAAGTGAAAAGCATGAACTCATCAAGAAGAAGTTGTCTTAACGATCCAGACTCATTCTGTTACATTTGTGGTGAATATACACTGCCAAAACATAGAAGAAACATAACAGACTTCATTAAAAAAGTATATTTTGCCTATTTTGGGGTTATGCTTGGGGACCAAGACAAGTTTTGGGCACCACACATAGTGTGCAAAGCATGTATCGAATTATTACGAAAATGGAGCAAAGGACAAAGAACAAGCTTCAAATTTGGTGTTCCAATGGTGTGGAGAGAGCAAAAAAATCATCATGATGACTGTTATTTCTGTGCAGTGCAAGTACAAGGATTCAATAAGCATAAGAAACGAAAATGGGAGTATCCTAACATGGAATCTGCAAGAAGGCCTGTCCCTCATTGTGAAGATGTGCCTGTACCTGTGTTTACCATGTTACCTGACCTTCCCCCACCTGATGATGATGATGATGATGAAATGCAGGGTATGGAGCTAAGCATTAGTTCTGGAAGTGAAGTAGAATATGAAGGAAGTTTCAGAACACCTATGCAATTTACCCAAGGAGAGCTCAACGATCTAATAAGAGACCTCAACCTCTCAAAAAGTGCATCCGAACTTTTAGCTTCAAGGCTAAGTGAAAAAAATTGTCTGACGCCTGGAACTAAAATTACATCTTACAGGACCAGAGAAGAAGCACTTCTTCCATTTTTCTGTGAAGATGACCTACTTGTATATTGTAAGGATATTCCTGGCCTGATGCTGCAAATGGGTTTACAAATATATCGTCCTGTAGACTGGAGGCTTTTCATAGATAGTTCTAAAAGGTTTGAAATGTGTTTTGTTGAACAATGGCAATCAGTGTGCATCTCTTCCAGTAGCTCACTCAACTAAACTTGCAGAACAATACCAAAATGTCAAAATGGTCTTGGAGAAACTGTGCTACCATGAACATTCGTGGCTGATATGTGTTGATTTAAAAATGGTCAACTTTTTACTTGGACAGCAAAGTGGATACACAAAGTATCCTTGCTTCATCTGCATGTGGGATAGAAGAGCAAAACATCAGCACTGGGAGAAACTGAATTGGCCTCCAAGGGACACCTTGACAGTAGGAGCATCAAACATAGTGAACGAACCTTTGGTGGACAGGGAAAAAATCATTCTACCACCACTTCACATAAAGTTAGGATTAATGAAGCAGTTCGTCAAGGCATTAGACAAAGATGGTAATTGCTTCATGTACATCTGCAGATCTTTCCCTGGTCTTAGTAGCGAAAAACTGAAGGCAGGAATCTTTGATGGTCCTCAAATTCGGAAACTCATTAAAGATTCAAATTTTCCTAAGGAAATGAATGACATTGAAGCTGCTGCATGGTGTAGTTTTGTGTTGGTAGTGAAGAACTTCTTGGGAAATCAAAAGGCAGACAATTATGAAGAACTGGTACAAAACATGCTATTGAGATTTAGAAATCTGGGTGTACACATGAGCATTAAATTGCATTATCTTCACAGTCACTTGGACAGATTTCCAGAAAACCTTGGAGATTTTAGCGAAGAACAAGGGGAGAGATTTCATCAGGATATTATGGTGATGGAGGAAAGGTACCAAGGCAGATGGGACAGACATATGATGGCTGATTACTGCTGGAATCTACAGCGTGACTGCCCCAATAGCTCACATAGAAGGAAATCATATAAAAAGCGCTTTTCCAGCGATTAAATGTCTATCTTTCATGTCTTGTTCATTTTTGAAGATTACTTTCTAAAACTAGTTAAAATAAACTAAAATCAACATTTACTTTGTTAAATTTATTGTATTCATGACAATATCAATAAAGTTAATGCGCGTGTAGCAAAAAACTTCTTTTTTTTTTACACATTTTACGAAAAATCTCAAAAACTTGAGCCAATCTGGCAAAACTGATGACATATTCAGAATCAGCACCCCAAAGTTACCCTAAATTCAATGAAATATCTTTGGCACCAAAAATGCTGTTGACCAGTGTAATCGGCTACAAAAATGGAATTTAAATGGGTTTTGGTAATGCCGCATTCACACATCCATGTGTCACTGTCCAAGTACAGGATGCCTGACCCGAATGTGACAGCCTTGTAGGCGTATATATGGCTGCCAAGTTTGGGTCAGGAGACCCGCAGACAGACCCTGCTCCATGGTGAACAGAACTGAACACAACATCACCTAGTTTCTAGGTAGACAGTACCTGTTCGATCTAAGGGGTTTTGACCACTGGTGCCCCCCACCGATCACCACCATAAAGTGCGATTGTCTCCACCTTCACAGAAGGAGTTGGTAGGCATGCTTTCCACATGGGCTGTGCCATGCCATACACAGTGCCAAGCAGGGGGATAACGGAGGCAATTGTTGGGGATCCCGTTGGTCAGATCCACACCAAACTGACAATAATCACCTATCTAACAGACCGCTGACCATTTGTTTAAAATGGAATATCCCTTTAATAACGTGACTGCTGGTCATTATGTTCTTTAGGGTGAACAAGTTGGGGTCTTTTGCCCAGAATTGAAAGCTATATTACTGAATCTTACTGGTTGGAAACAAAAATGCATTTTGACTAGTGATGAGTGAGAAGTAAGATATTCAGATAGCTCCAACCGAATACGTTGAACTGTTTCAGTACTCGCAACGAGTAACAAATCCAAGGCAAGTCAATGGGGAACTCCCTCGCATCCGAATACTGAAACTGTTTAAAGTATTTGGTTAGAGCTATCTGAACCTGAATATCTTACCACTCGCTCATCACTAATTTTTACCCAAAAGAGTCTAGAAGCCCACTGTACATAGCTGATGGTCCTCTGGGCTATCACCTAATGTGTATATGGGGGCCTTAAGGGTGAAGCTCATAGACTGGTGGCCAGGGAGATGCTGCCTATCTCATTAATGATCATGTTTAATTAAAGGGGTATTCCCATCCCCAGGATCCTATCCCAATATGTAGTAGGTATAATAATAGCAAATTTCTGCAATTAGAAATGTAGTATAGTTCTCCTGATTAGCATGTGCAGGCCTTTGCAGCCTAGGTGTCCATGTTTATGACCACGAGCAGCTGTCACTATATGAGTGTTCGTAATCTAAGCTGTAATGTCCTGCACATGAGCTAAATTACAGCTAACTTAGGAGAACTATACTACATTTCTAACTGGAGGGATTTGCAAAAATTATTATTATTATTATTACACCTACATACTGGCATAGGATCTTAGAGATGGAAATAACCCACTAAACTCCGGTTTGGACCCGCACCGACATCGGCAAAGAGAAGAGCAGCTTGTCTTTTAGTAAAGGTGAATTAAAGTGAACCTGTCACCTAGATAAAGCACCCCAGGGTATCACTACCTGTCCCTGCACCTTCCGATTACTATTCTACCTATCCCTCTCTGTCCTAAATGTGTGGTGTGACTGCTTTATAAAAAGTTTTCATAACTTATTGGCTCGTATGTTAATGAAGCGGAGGGCTACCATTACTAGCCCCCCTGGGTGCCCTCTATCTCCCTCTCGCCGTCTCCTGCAGTCTTTATTATGCCCGGATGGGCGTGATATTGAAATTCCATTGCATGCCCCCAGCCTGCCTCAGAGCCGTCTGTAGCGTTCCGGGTATGACGCCGAAAGCGTCATTTCCAGAACTGCTGGGTGTATCGCTCGACTTCAATCTGCGCATTGCGCATGCTCTGTGGAGTTCCACAGAGCATGAGCAAAGTGCAGCTTGAAGTCGGGCGATACACCTTTTAGGTGTTTTGACCCTGCAGTTCCGGAAATGACACGTTCAGCGTCATACCCAGAACTCTACAGATGGCTCTGAGGCAGGC
The DNA here is from genome assembly GCA_033576535.1 of Allobates femoralis. Lineage (NCBI taxonomy): Eukaryota > Metazoa > Chordata > Amphibia > Anura > Aromobatidae > Allobates > Allobates femoralis. Next base: position 157,360,172 of record JARQOC010000008.1, read on the forward strand.
TGGGGGTGCGCATTGTAAATTGAATATCACGCCTATCGGGGGGTGATAAAGACTGTAGGAGGCGGCGAGAGGGAGAGAAAGAGGGCGCCCCGGAGGCTATTAACTGTAGCCCTCCGCTTCATTAACATACGAGCCAGTAAGTTATAACAACTTTTTATAAAGCAGTCACACCACACATTTAGGACAGAGAGGGATAGGTAGAATAGTAATAGGAAGGTGCAGGGACAGGTAGTGATAGCCTGGGGGCTTTATCTAGGTGACAGGTTCACTTTAAGGTGGACAACTCATTCATTTAAGCTCTTATCCCCCTTATATGCTAGGTTGAAAGTCATAAACATTTTGTAGAGTTTTGATCTTCTGTTTTAATAAACTGAACTTTTAAGTTTTATATTTTTGTGCCGTTCTGTTATTTACTGTACTTTTTTTGTAAGCCAAATAAAAACTTCACAGAATAATGTATAAATCCTACAAATAAAAACCACAACATGACATTGTAAAGAATAAAAGTTCTTAATATATATATATATAGTGTGTGCATACTTATGTATGTACATATAATATTAAAAGAGAATCTAAAAAATGTTTGCTTGCAAAACTAGCTTCTTTCATGGAATTCTAGTACACACTCTGCTATCGAAATATCGGATGGCCTAAAAGAGGTTAACACTCTGCAAATCTCAGCTAACATGGTTTGTTAACCAAATAAGTGACAGGGCAACGGGGCAGTCAAATGAGTCCACGGCGGCGGCAGCTAATGACATCCCGTTAATTCCAGGATTGTGCATAGTACAATATATACAGAGGTGATCACACCCGGCCAGGGCAAAGAGCTGTCAGCCTGGAGAAGAGGTAACAGGACACCTGTATGGTCGGGAGGAACTATTATTATAGAATAGAAAACAATCCTTTTGGAAAGAAACTGTCCCATCATAGCCCCTGCCCCTCCTTTTATGTGTCCGACTGATGGTTTTGCATGGGAAGGAAGAGCCGTTTTCTCTGTGTATGTGACAAGAGACTCTCAGCTTCATATGCAAACTCCTGGGACATTCAAATGATCAGAGCCGATAAAAGAAGACCGGGATCCCTAATATCTCCCGCAGTCAGGATCTGCATCTGCACTGATTTACCGGCCTCTCGGATCGTGGACACAGCCAGGTAGGTCAACCAGGAGGAGATCCCGAAATGATGAAAAAGTTACCGGCAATACTTTACAGAAATTTTTTCTGATGCTAAGAAACTACAAATTTTTGCAAAAATTTCAATAATTCTATTTTAAGGACTTTAAAAAAATACATATATTTTTTTTACCATCAGGAACATGCCTCGCTCATTCTTGGTAAAGAGACAACGAATGGTTATGGGGGTCACAGGATGGGGGCATCTACAGGACGCTGAACGAGGAGATCTCTATATCCCAGGTAAGTCCCATTCATAATGAAATTGGGATCTTAATTGTTGACTGACCTTAAAGCAGCACTCTAGGGTTTGTTTTTTTTATTGCACCGCTGTGCTAATTCTTTAAACCTAATTGCCCTGACTCCTGTCTGGTACTCACCTTCTGGTGGCTTCACCTTTTTCCAGCGTCGCGCCCATCTAACTATGGGGATTTGTAACCTGCTGGCAGCTCCAGTGTTTTATGGAGTGTGCCAGGGGTCAGAACTCAATGTAAGTTTATGAAAGTCTCATTCTGGCCTTCATAGAGCTGCAATGAGCTCTAGTGAAGTAACCTCTGAATTCCAGACAATCAGAAGTTACGGGCACAAGATGGAGCCGTCAGTAAAAGGTGAAGCCACTGAAAGTTAAGTTTAAGTGCACAGATGTACAGTGGAGCAGTCAGTCAATCATGGTGCAGCAGCTGGGCCCTGATTGGCCAGTGGCTGTTGCGCTGTGATTGGCGTGACTGCTGCACTGTGATTGGCTAATGGTGCAATGGCAGACCAGTGAACAAAGGGTGTGTGTGTGTGGGGGCAGGCTGCAAGAGGAAGAGGGTGGGGCTGCAAGAGTAGGGAGGGGCTTCAAAATGATGAGGTTTGCAAAAGGATGATGGGGTTGCATGGGGGTGATGAGGGCTGCAAGAGGATGATGGGGATACCATATTGGGGGCTGCAAGGGGATGGAAATATAAGACAGCCCCTGAAAATAAGACGTAACGCATCTTTCGGGGAAACAGAGTACTAAACTCCACCCCTTCTCCATAGCCCCACCCCATATGACCAAAGCCCCACCCCTATGCAATTCCCCGCCGGGCCACAGAGAGATGGTCTTGCATGAAGCCGGTTCCTGGTGCAAAAAGAGTTGGGGACCACTTAGAATAAAAAAACAATGTATTTTTTGAAGAGAAGGTGCCTCTCCAGGCCATGTGGTAGCTTTAATACTACAGCCCAACCTTGTTTTTGCTGAAATGTGGCTCAGCTGCATGGATATGAGTGATTCCATCACCGGAAAAAAAGTCAATGTCTCAGAATTCTTTAAAATGATAAAATGACAGCTTGCAGAACCAATACAAGCCTGTGCTATGATTGGCATTCTAGTTTCTAAGCATCCATCCATTGAAGGCTTTGGATTTCATTGCCAAGTATTATGTAACATGTAGCCAATGTGCCATCCTTTATTATTATTAGTCATTAATAATAACATTTCTTTGAACGTTAAAGGATATTGTCAAGTTTAAAAGTTATCCTCTAGCCATGGGATAAGGGATAACTCCTATCTCTGGAGCCCCCACCAATCTGTAGAACAGGAGCTCGGCTGACCCTCAGCACTCCTATTAAAATTAATGGAGTCATAGTTTGTATGATTGTCCTTTACTCCATCAAAAGCTCCAGTTCTTAGCATTGTCAGATCTCCGCCAATTGAGAAGTTATTCTTTATCACGTGGATAGGGGATTATTTTCAAACCTGAGAATACGCTGAGAATATGCTGAAAACATACAACGCCGCCCTTCATCTCTCCAAACAAGCTAAATACAACACCTTCATCACTTCACTAGCCAACAATCCTAAACGACTCTTTGACATTTTCCATTCCCTCCTCTGTCCAATAGTACAGACTACAACCACCAGCCTCACCGCTGACAATCTGGCAACTATTTTAAGGACAAAATTGACCTCATATGACAGGAAATTTCCTCACAGCCTCAGAACTTCAGGCTTCTCCTCCCTCCTAGCTCTTCATCCAACTCACTTTCCGTTTTTGATCAGGTCACAGAGAAGAAGTCACCCGGCTTCTTGCATCTTCTCGCCCTACTACCTGCACCAGCGACCCTATTCCTCACATCTTCTTCCATCTCTTTCTCCAGCTGTCACATCTCACCTAAAATATTTAATCTTTCCCTCTCTTCTGGTGTTTTCCCCTCCTCCTTCAAACATGCCACATACATCCATTATTAAAAAAACATCCCTCGACCAGAACTCTGCTGCTAACTACGACCTGTCCTCTAATCTTCCCTTCATCTCTAAACTCCTGGAGCGCTTGGTCCACTCCCAGTATGATCCGCTATCTCTCTGACTATTCTCTTCTTGACCCTCTACAATCCGGCTTGCGCTCCTTATGTTCTACTGAAACTGCCCTCACTAAAGTCTTAATGATCTACTAACAGCTAAATCTAATGGTCACTACTCCCTGTTGATCCTGTGGATCTCTCTGCTGCATTTGATACAGTGGATCACCAGTCCTCTCTAGCTCTCTTATTGAGCTCCAGGACATGGCTCTCTCCTGGTTCTTCTCCTACCTCTCTGACCGCTCCTTCTCTGTATCTTTCACCACCTCCTCTTCCTCTCCTCTTCCCCTCATGGTTGGGGTTCCTCAGGGTTCAATCCTGGGTCCCCTTCTCTTTTCTCTATACACTGCCTCTATTGGACAAACCATCAGTAGATTTGGTTTTCAGGACCATCTCTATGCTGATGAACCCAGTTATACACCTCTTCTCCTGACACTACCCCAAACATTACTACAAAATACAGTGATTGTCTGTCTGCTGTCTCTAACATCATGTCTTCTCTCTAGCCTTTAAACTGAATCTGTCAAAAACTGAACTGCTCATGTTTCCTCCATCTCCTAATCTTCGAAACTTAATATTGCCATTTCTGTATGTGGTTCTACCATTACTCCTCAGCAGCACGCCCGCTGTCTTGGGGTTATATTTGACCCAGATCTCTCCTTTACTCCCCACATCTGGTCACTTGCTCGCTCATGTCACCTACACCTCAAGAACATCTCTAGAATTCAACCGTTTCTTATTGTTGATTCTGCAAAAACTAACTGTTGCCCTTATTCATTCTTGCCTGGATTACTGCATTTCTCTATCAATTAGTCTCCCTCTTACTAAACTCTCTCCTCTCCAATCCATCTTCAATGTAGCAGCCAGGATCTTATTCCTCTCCAACTGTTCACCGATGCCTCTATCCTGTGCCAGTCATTGCACTGGTTGCCAATCCGCTACAGAGTACAATATAAAATTATCACTCTCACCCACAAAGCCCTCCACAGTTCTGCACCACCCTACATCTCCTTCCTAATCTTTGTCTATCGCCCTACACATGCCCTCCGTTCCGCAAGTGACCTAAGACTAATATCATCTACAATCCGAAGCTCACACTCGCGTCTCCAAGACTTCTCACAAGCTGCACCAATTCTCTGGAACGGGTTACCAAAAGCAATTCAATTGATTCCCAATGCCAATAGTTTTAATCGAGCCTTAAAAACACATCTCTTTAGACTGGCCTATCACCTCACTTCACTTGTCTAACTATTTTCCCTTTTCCAAATCTGGCCTCTTGTGTCATCTGTCTGCACCTGCAGACTGTCTGTCTGTCCTCCATGCATAATATAGCACTTTATCTGTATTTGTACAGATCCCAACCAGTGACCAGTTCATGCAGCGTTACGTGGGTATATATTATATTGATAGCTGGACCATATATGATGGCACTTTTTCCCTTTTACCTTTTATGTTTCCCCTATTCACTTATAGATTGTAGCTTGTGAGCAGGGACCTCACTCCTCATGGCTTTTGATTTTTGTTACTCTGTATTGTCTTATATTGTCTGTACATGTCCCTTCTGAATTGTAAAGTGCTGCGTAATATGTTGGTGCTATATAAATAAAATTATTATTAAATTCCCCTTAAGTATATTATTTTTAAAGTGGAGTCTGTACATTTCTAGTAACTCCGACTCCACACCCCTTGTGTCCTGCACATACTGAATACTTTTTCATTCATAAGGAGGTATACAATGCACCATCCCCCTTTCTGATCAGTCATGGATCAAACTCATCATTGCATCTATTTTTTATTGTTTATTTTGCACAATTTTTACGCCTGATTCTTTTGTGAATTCATATTAACGGCTTGATATTTGCACAAATCATGGATGTCTGACTGATGCTTTATAAAGGTGGCTCTAAAGGGTAGGCACAGGCTAAGGTCACTCGAGCGTGCAAGAAATCATTCAATTTTCAGCCAGAAAAAATTAAGGATTTTTAATCTATATGACATCTGTTTTTTATAAATTAGTAGATACTAAAATTTACAAGACCAAATATATTGCAATTCTGTAATATAGGAAACGGTATCAGTAATAAGCAGATGCTATCGGATGATCCATATGGGTTTCTTTTTGGACATTCATGGACTTGACCTGGCGAGTCTCATCCAAAATATGGAAAATAATGCATTCAGCAATTTTTTATTTTTTTTATGTAGACATTTGGTCCTTGAAAACAAAACAAGTAATTGGAACAACCCAATCAATAACCTTGATCTGAGTGCAGTTAGGGTTTTTTCACAGACATCAATTGGTCTGAATTATGGTTGTGTCAACTTAGCCATGCTGGTAAGCTGGGGGTCCACAGACAAGATACAAGGGTAGCAGGGAGCGCCGGGGTCAGCATTGTTGCCCTGCAGTTCACATCTGACCACAAAATATCTGCATGGAGTTTCTGTAAAACTGATACAGAATAAGTTGGTCCTGGTGGACCTATCTAGGTTTGCATCAGATAGATCTTCCTACAGAACTTTCATCCATCAAGTCGCCATCCTCGAGATCGAGCTGAAGGCCGTTACAATGAAAACATATATAAGAAGAAAACTGAGTATGTTTAAAATGCATTTTCTCTACATGTTGGTACATCTGCTATCGTATTGCAAGCAATGCAAATCCTTTCTGTGCCGCTGTTCTTCAGACCGTGCTGTATTGTACCATGAATAATAACACGTTAGCCACTACTTTTCAATGTCAGTCAAGGAGATAGATGTCGCTGATAACCAGCGGACATTCATGATCTGTTACAGTCAAATGAGCTGCAATCCCGGCTATTCACCTTCACAATGGATCAACCCTTTTTTTTTCTTTTCAAATATTCTATACCCAGGTGATTGTATAGAAGGCAAACAATGTATTCAGTCCTGTTTACTCTGAAGGATAAACTATGATAAATCAGTGTCTACATCGTCCTGTCCCTTCCTGCTGTGTAAATCGGAGCATTGTGTCAGTATAGCTATGCAAATGCAGAATTAATACTAAAGACCCAGTCACACATAACGACGCACCAGCGATGACGATACCAATGTGCAAAGATCGCTGGTAAGATGTCAAGCAGGTATCTCACCAGTGATGTAAAAAACGACGCACCAGCGATCCAGAATTATACCGAGGTCGTTGGGAATTGTCACTCCATAGCGCAGCATTGAGATCGTTGGTCATTGTCCCTGTCAAACACAATGATGTAGTGTTCCCAGCGGGAGACCAACGACGTAGAAATGACCCAGAGCAGTGTGTAACGATCAACGACCGCACAGCAGGGGCCAGATTGTTGGTGCGTGTCAGACAGAATGACATCACTAACAGGATCGCTGTTGCATCACAAAATCTGTGACGTTACAGCGATCTCGTTCGTGATCTCGTTATGTGTGACAGGACCTTAAGTGTAACTAGAGTCTGATGGGCCCCGATACAAGATTTCGATCTGCCCCCCCCCATGTTGATCAGATGTATGGACCTTTGTAGCTTTCTGAATCCTATAAATACATATGTCATGCCCCCCTCAGAACTCCTATAATGTAGTAATGCCTCATATCCTTTACTAATGTTTCTTGTTCCAGGTCCCATGCTGGTATATATTATATGTCCCCCATTTTGAGATGTGTTCCCCGTCCTGGAACCAACCTGGTATATATGCCCCCATCCTGGTGTATATTCCCCCTGTCCTTATATATATTGTATGTTTCTCATCCTGGTATATATGTCCCCCATCCTCAGCCCTCCCTGGTGACTATGTCCATCATCCTGGTATATATGCTCCCCATCTTGGTGTATATTTCCCCTGTTCTGATATATATTGTATGTCCCCTATCTTGGGCCCATCCTGGTATACCGTATATTTTCTCTGTTCTGCATTAAAAAAAAACTCTACTCACCTTCCCCTGCTTGTGCAACATCCTTTTATACAGCCAATCCAGGAGCAGCAGCTAACATAAACATGCGCCCCATGGCACATGATGTCACTTCCATGCGCTCCTAGTCAGGGGACGCCAACATTGGCTGCTGGCAGTGTGTATAGCGATGCATGGACCTGGCAGGTTTCTGCGCCGCTATAGACTTCAGCTGAATGTGTGTCCTTGAACGTACATTCATCTGAAATAAATGCTGGGGTTGGTGGACCCCAACTACCCCCAGGCTTGGTTGCGATCTCTACGACCATGGTCGTTAGACCCCCTGAGGAGAGTATTGGAGGGGGTGACACAATCAGAGATGCCTGTTTCTTTCATTTCCATACACAGGCAGCTATACCCATTATATGGCTGTCAGCGGCATGGTACAACAGCTGACTCTTCCATACACAAGAGCACTCGCTGTAACGAGCTTTCCTGTGTTCTTGGTAATAAAGTCACCGATACATTGTCCAGCGGCTTCTCCAGGAGGACAATATGAGTAGCAGATCGACATCTCCCCGGTGCCCACATTTATAATAGTTCATTGGCCGAAATCGTTAATATCTGTGTTTTAGGGCCACGTCACACACACAGATATCTGTGCAGATATTGTTCGCAGATCTCTGGTTGCAGTGAAATCATGGACACATTGTTACATTTGTACACAGCAACAAAATGTTACAATGTGTCCATGATTTCACTGCAACCAGAGATCTGCCAACAATCTCTGCACAGATATCTGTGTGTGTGACGTGGCCCTTACGCCGACATTAGTCTGATGTGTACGGGGCACTTTACTGTTTCACCAATTTTTCCACTCAAGGGAAACTACTTTATGACCTATGGGATCAGCTAAAACAATCAATTTGAAGTGACCACTCATTCAGCCCTGAATCTACAAATCTTTGGCCAAATAGAGTGGCTTTTTGGCGCCATCTTTATCTCCATCATATCCAGCTCAACATGGACCAACTAAAAGTGAGCGAAATGTAATTGCACCTACTGTGTGACTTTTGCATAATTAATTAGTAGGTCTCGTTAAGGGCCCGTCACACGCTACGATATTGTGAACGATATCGTTGAAACGTCACGGGTATAGAGACGTTCAAATGACGTTGTAACTTAGTCGTTGCGTGTGACACAACGATACGACCAGCAATAAGTCGGCTGATCGTTGATTGCAGGTTTATGAACTGGACCATAAATCAGTTGTTCATTGTACATTCGATCTGCAGCATCGGTGTGTGTGCGACACCTTGATAATGATGTCAATTACGACTTCGCCTATTCAGAACTGGAGGACGTAGGCAACCAAACGACTGCATGTATCGTTCGCTTGTCGCGGAATCATTGCTACGTCGTTCTCGATATCACATGTGTACTAATCCATATGCTAGTTTTTTTATTGTTTCAGGTTTTGGGGGGCGGGGAAGAGCTGAAATTTGCTGCTTGTTGCAATTTTTTTTCGAAATAACTAATATTTCTTTTATTGCGCCAACATATTCTGTAGCACATTACAATATGAAGCGTATCAATCTTGCAGAATAGCAAATTTAAGTGAGCAAATGTTATCCAGTTATTTCCATTGAGACTCTAAAGCTGCAGGTTATACCTTTGGCCTGCCATGATAGCAGCAAAAAGATATAAAAGCTCATAAACAAGTGTGGAAAATGTAGTTGGATTTTGGATGCAGATTTCAGTTTCGATATCAGAGTGTAAAATCGGTATGAATTGTGCACCGCATTAAGCCAGCCTTAATGGAACGAAGAGGGGGGGATGCAGCTGCAGGTGTCAAATCCACAGGATTTATTTTTAATAGAAGACGTAGGGAAAAAAAAACCCCAGAAATATTCCAGTCCTGTATCTTTTCAATGATACTATGTCTCACTAATCATCTTTTTACTGCACAGATTCCATTGTTCGGTCCCAGTCTCCGAGACCAGCGTCATCTCCTCCAGTGTCTGAGGTAGGCGGTAGATCGATAATGCTTCAATGTCACAGATAAGAAAGGGATCCTGGGAAATCATACACCAACTGATTGGAGTTGTGAGAATTGCAACCTTTTGTTCATAGATGTACAAGATCATCACTGAAACTGACCACTGGAACCAGCAGAGCACAGCGCGCGGTCATCTACATCGCCCCCATAGACTATAAATGGAGAAAAACCTTGCATGCTTTAATGCTAAGAGGCAAAACATTAATATACCCTCACGCGTCCATGTCTCCAGTCCCGAAGTGCCCGTTTTGACCCCTCCTGGAGACACGTTCACATGTGTCTTAATGATCCACAATGGGGATCTTCACACCTTAGTGTTTTGTGTCCGTTTTGCACTGACAGCACAGATGCCACACTTACCACAAATGGATGTGATCTGTGTGACACACACACTGCAGAAAACCACGTCACTGAAATAAACAGTATGCTTACCACTCTCCAGCGCTGCGTGGTCATACTTCCTTGCTTGAGTCCCACTCATCAACCTCGTGAATAGCCATTGGACTGACTTCTATCAGCCAATCACAAGCACCTTCTCTCTCTCGGTGATTGTGGGAGCATAATTGCCGTCATACGTGTGCAAAATTAAATAATTGAAAAATCCAGCGCCATGGGGGTTGATATTCAGCCAAGATAAAACACACGCCTGGGGTTAGTATTCTCACCCTGGGGGAAGAACTTATTGCCCTCCCACCATAAGAATAGCAACCCGCAGTCATCCCAGATATTGGCGCATTCACTAGAAGTGACAATTCCTGGCACTTTACCCAGCTCTTCTCGATTGCCCTGGTGCAGTCGTAATCGGGGTTAATGACAGCTGAGAATCGACAACTGTCATCAAGCCCTAGATTGGTAATGTCAGTCCTCTATGAGACCTGCACCTTACCAATCCTATAAATAAATGGTTAATAAACATACAGAGATTACATTTTTTTATTTACAATAAAACAGACAATCCTCATTTTCCCATTTATTTACCCCAAACACACCTTGCGATGATAATCCATAACAATGTCCCTCGAAGCATCTCAGCTCTGCTGCATTGTGATGAGGTTCATCACAAGCAGCCACTTATTAACAGCAGCGGCTGCGAGAATGGCGACATCAGAGAGTTCATCTGAGAACACAGCTGACGCGGTTGCCATGGTACCTCGGGTGACATCACTCACAGCAGTGTGGTACGGTCGAACCTCTTGGTGCACTCATTGTTTGTTGGCGCTCACGCTGATAGGATGCTTCACCTTCAGCGCAATGGAGCAAAGCAGAGATTCTTTGAGGGCCATTGCTGTGGAGTTAATGGGAAGATGAGGGTTGTCTGTGTTTTATTGCAAATAAAGGATTTTTCTGTTTTATTCAAGAAAAGAATTTTCCTCTCAGTGTGTGTTTCTTAACTATTTACTTGTGAGATTGGTATTGGGCAGGTCTCATAGAGGTCTGACATTACCAATCTAAGGCTTGATGACAGCTGTCTATACTCAGCTATCATTAACCCCTTCTATTAGCGCATTTACCACTGCACTTGGAAACTGGAAAGAGCTACGGCGAAGAGCCAGTTCTGGGGCAGCTGCGGACTGCTACTTGTAGGGTGGTGACAGCTCAAAAAGGATGGTCCTTCCCACCCTGAGAATACCAAACCCCAGCTGTTGGCTTTACCTTGGCTGGTTTTCCAAAATGGGGGACCCTATGCCATTTTTTTTTTACAAATTTTGTTATTGATAAATAAATATTTAGAAAAAACAGCTTAGGATGACCTTGGTTTTGGATTACCAACCAAAGAAAAGCAGCCAACTGTAACCTAGCTGGCAATCAAAAAAATGGGGAACCCCACATCATTTTGTTATTATTTATTTTTAGCTAAACACAAGGCTAAACACCCTCTAGTGCTACATGAAAGGTACTAAAGGGTGCAAGCTGAGAATATGTAGGGGAGGCATTTTAAAAGTGTCAGACATCTATTCATAAATCTAATTATTCTCCCATCTATTCCTTCCATCTCTATTTTGTCTCCATTTATCATCATTGATCACTTATCTATCTTTGCACATCTTTTATACATAAAAAAAATTAATTTCAGTGACATGCATTTTACTCTAATATGTGTTACACACAGACACCCAATGGCTAGCACACATGGTCATCCAGCTGGCCATACACATGTCCAAAATGGACCGTGCAACATTTTTTTTTTTTTTTAACATGGACGTGTGAAAGGGGCCTCATGATGAGCGAGTGTGCTCAGATGTATAGTTCATGAACAATCCGAAGCAAAGAACCGACTCCAGTGAATGATAGTAGCCGGCACCCTAGTGAGAGCAGTTTGCAGTCTCTGAATTGCTCTCACTTGGTTTTAAACCAATGTGTCTGGTTGCTGTGTGTAAAAAACAAAAAAAAACACCCATCTCCCTGGATATGCTGTTTTTGGCTGGTTGTATTGTGGGTGGAGAGCCAGACTGCCCATCACTAATTGACTTCTAGCATACATGTTACTCAAATTGAATGCATCAGAGCATCTGACCTGCTCAATTCAAGTACAGAGCACTTTAGTGCTAGATCATCGTTAGTACTGCGCACTCGATCATCGTGGTGCTTGCTCATTATTAGTACCGAGCGCTCGAGCATTGTAGTGCTTCATCATTAGTACTGAGTGCTCGAGCATTGTAGCGCTTCATCATTAGTACCGAGCGCTCGAGCATTGTAGTTCTCGCTTATCGTTAGTACCATACACTCGAACATTGTAGTACTCGCTCATCATTAGTATCAAGCACTCGAGCATTGTAGTGCTCACTTATTAGTACAGAGCACGTGAACATTGTAGTGCTCGCTCATTATTAGTACCAATTACTCGACCACTGTAATGCTTTCTCATCATTAGTACCGAGCACTCGACCCATTGTAGTGCTCACTCATCAATAGAAGCCCAAAAAGACATCTAAAAAAATAAATGCATCATGGGCAATAGAGAAAAAAATATTTTCTCTCACACAAAAAAAAAAAAAAAATATAACCAAAACCTCACATTTCCCAGACACGGACCAATTGCTAAAGCGAACCTTATTTTCTAGGGCCCATATTCGTGCCGTGCCTGTAGGAAGACCTTTCCCCTCCAGCGCATGCTGACCCGTCACCTGAAGTGTCACAGCATCCAAAAGAGACATCGCTGTCCCTGTTGTGGAAAAGGTTTCAATGACACATTTGATCTAAAGCGCCACATGAGAACACACACAGGTGAGTGATGCATTGCAGGTCTCAATTTGGCCTATACTACCTGTCTTTATGGGCATACATGTAGAAACAATGGCTCAAGGTATCTGGGCGTGACTAGTTTAGGTGGCAGGTATGGCCCGGTTAACCCCATGTTGCCCTCATGGGGCGGGGCTAACACTAGCAAAGAGAAAAAAACAACTCTGTTTAAATGCTGCAGACAGGGAGAGAATGATTGGCAGCGGTGGGCAGATTACACATGCAGGGGGTGTGAATCTGCCCTTGGCTGCAGCCCCTACCCACCTCCTTAGTGGCTGTAGCATGTAAGTTTTCTAAGTGTATTATCTCGGGGTACAGGGCTGCTCAAGTGCTGGGGGACCCCTTGTCTGCATGCTGGAGACATGCTGCATCCAGTGCTGTAATTAGATCACCATGCCTGGTTTGGTGACAGGTCCTCTTTAACCATTGTAAATGATAGGTATACTTTCAGATAACTATTGGCCAAATCTTGTAGCCTTGTTTCCCTAAGTTTACCTTGCATTGAGGTGGGACTGAGTAGTGTCTTCAGCTCTGACCCGGCCCCTCCGCTGCCTCTGGTATCTGTACCTTCCTCCTATTTTAAATTTTGTACCGGCACAATCCTAACTGCAGGCAGCACTTGCACAGATTGATCTTCCGTCTTCAGGATTCTGTGTTTGCACCAGTTTACCAAAGACTGGCGGGAGATTGAACTGCACAAACGCCACCCACGGTTGAGATGGTGACTGTGCCAAATTTAAAACTGGAGGAAGGTACACAAGAAAAAAACTGCAGCACTCCCTCATGTAATGTATACAGGTACAATGCTGAACACGACACATTGTAACAAAAAGACAGCTGCACTCTGAAATACTAAGACATGCTATTTTGAATATAAAATTTAGTACAGAATTATAGCTAAGGAGATATATGAAAGAAATGAGACACTGAGATAATATAATATATTATAATATGTCTTCTCACTGGGAACCTACACCAAGTCACTGCCTCTCTCTGGGTTTAAAAAAAAAAATATTTGTATAGGCGAGTAGGAACCTGCTAATAGATAAAATTACCTAAGACTTATTTTGTTCTCCATTAGCAGACTCCTACTCGCCCAAATGGAGGTTTTTAAAACACAGAGAAAGGCAGAGACTTAGTGTAGGTTCCCAGTAAAGAGACACGCCTTAACGTGGCTACTGGGTGGTTATGGAGGAAGGTAGACAGTGGAGTGGCCAGGGCAGAGTCAAAGACCCTACCCACAGTCCCACCCAATGTGAGGAAAGCAAAATTGGATGACCTCATAACAGGTGGATTATAAAGTAAAATAGATAAGATTAGATAATATGGTTGTGACCCTATTGGTAACTGTGATGAATATTGGTACGAAATATTCCCCATATTACATCCAGGAAGCAAATTCAAGACACATCTCACTCACAAGGAGAGAAGCCCCCACCCTTGCACTGGCAAATGGTAGAGTAATTAGTATGTAGATGAAAGCTGACTGTCCACACAGCAGGACCCATCCTCAACTTTGATATGCACTCAGCTAGGAAGGTATTTTAGCCAGGTGTCTGGGACTTCTGAGGAGATGTAAAACTAGGTGACACTTTCCAAATGGCAGAAGAGAGGAAATTCCTTTTCAGGCGCAGACTGGAAGGCACCGGGACTATAACCTTAATATCTCATAAGCCGTCCACCCTGTGATGCTATCGAATATAAAAATGAATTCCACACATCTAGACGGAAATAGAGCTGGTATTCACATGAATGTAGGGTGACTGGAAGCCATCAAACAGGATATTGGCTGGTAGGAGGTACTCAGAGTTGGCATGTTTCCCATCCAGACGAAGATAAAATAACTAAAAATATGAAAGTATTATCTTCTGTCTGCGATGCCCATGGACCCGGCTAGGGAACATTGTAGAATTCGGGTGTCCATATCTTCCCTCAGAGGGGTGGGAGTTGTGAGACATCCCAGAGGTGTGAGATGGGTGGAGACAGGGGCAGCCCATGATGTATAAAACTCATCTGCCCCATCTCCACCTGGTATTTCTTCTGAATGGGCATTTTTCCATCAAGGCCAGAGATTACCCAGGAACAGATGAGCACCACGCCGCCCTTGTGGAGCCATCAGCACTAAGGTAACTGCTCACATGTGTATGTAATTCTGTGTATTCCATTCCTCCTTTTATTGGCATATCTGACTGTAATATTTGTAACATCTGAATAATAACTGTAAATATTAAATATAGTGTACCATTAGGGTGATTAAATATATAAATTTAATCTTGAGTTGCTCTTTTTATCTTGATCACGATTCCCCACGTCCGTGTGCTCATATAACGCTACCTGGGTTGGTTCCTGACCCAATATAAGCCCGACCACGGACCGGACTTATATTAAAGAGGAGCTGGTGGCAGCATTTGTGCTTGGGGTTATTCAGGGCCTCTGGCAGTGACGGGGTGGAAGAGATTATATGTGCTTCTGGCTGCGGGCTAGAAGACATATACCACACTCACTGAGAGGTGCCTTAATAAACCAGCACAGGCAAGGCAGCTGCGGCCCTTCTTTATCCTCAGGCAGTTCTCTGACTGACCTGGGTTTAACAGGAGGCGCTGTGGAGCTGCCAGGTTCAGGTCACGATTCACCACAAGTGGTGGCAGCGGTGGGATCAAGATGATAGTGTTGTGGACCCAACTCCCTAACACTAAGGACTGCTGGCAGTAGCTTTTACTGTCAGGGTCCTAAGATCAACTCAACACTAGACAGTCAGAGTGCAAATATAAGGTGTGTGGGTGCATCAGGTTGCAGCTGTGTGTCAGTGACCAGGAAGTGCTACACTGGCCCAGGGTACCAGGAGCCAAGCGCTGCAGAGGGCACTTGCTGTGGCTGATATGGAAGAGGTGGTGGAGGACACTGTTGATCTAGGCGAGGAGGATACCATGCACAGGTCCTCAAGGAGCCAATCCCCAGTGGTCGACTCTGCAGTGGGGCCAAGACCCCCTGTCCTCAGCCCCGCAGTGGGCAGATCACCACCTGCTGGTCGCTCCAGCCAGATGGGCTCGGATGCCCTTTTTCAAGCTGCCCTGGCTCGACTTGTAGCTGGAGACCAGAGCGCCTACGAGACCCTCATGGCAGCTGCAGAGCGACTCGCAGAGCGTGAAGCTGCAGAGCGATGTGAGGCTGCAGAGCGTGAAGCCGCCGAGCGACATGCGGAGCGTGAAGCTGCAGAGCGACGTGAGGCTGCACAGCGCCAGCACCAGCTCGACTTGGCTCAGATCAGGATCTCGCAGCCCGTTCCCGCCAACCAGGAGCCCAAGCCACCGAAGGTCCGAGCTGAGAACTTCCCTCTTCTGGAGGCAGGCGCAGACCTGGATAGCTTTCTGCTGGCCTTTGAGCAGACCTGCAGGCAGTACAACCTGGACTCAGACCAGTGGGCCCAGTACCTGACCCCCCGTCTGAGGGGTGACGCCATGAAAGCCTTGGAGGACTTCCCTGCCGGGGAGCCGCAAGACTATGCGAGCATCAAGAAGGCCCTGATCCGACAGTTCAACCTCACCCCGGAGTCCTACCGCAAGAAGTTCCGAAGCCTGCAGAGGGGTCCAAAGGAAACCTGGACCGACCACATGCGGGCCCTCCTGAGAGCAGCTGACCACTGGATCAAAGGTTTGGAGCGCAGCACAGCCCAGGAGATCCAGGAGTTGTTCGTGATGGAGCAATTCTTGTGGAACTGTCCCGAGGACCTTCAACAGTTCATCCGCGACCGGAAACCGAAGGGGGCCTGTGAGACAGCGGTCCTGGCAGACGAGTACACCAACAACCGAGTGCCTGAGACCAGGAGGACCAGCAGCAGCGCCTGGAGAGGGGGTAAGACCAACCCTGCACCCGTGACCCCGGCCCCCAGAATGCAGGGGGCAGCCCCTCTATCACCCCATGTTCCCCTCTCCAGGTTGGCAGCAGAACCCAGACGGTGTCACCTCTGCAACCAACCAGGACACTTCAAGGCCATGTGTCCTCAGCGCCATAAGACACCGTCCCCAAAAACGGCCACTGTTTTGTGTGTGGGTGGGGGTGGTGGTAGGTCCCTTGACAATTTCCAACCCGTCACCATAGGCTGCTCAGTGGCCATGGGACTGCGGGACACCGGCGCTGAACGGACTTTGGTGCGACCAGAGATGGTCTCCCCCCAGGACTTGATCCCCGGAAAGTCCCTCGCCGTCTCCGGAATTGGAGGCGTGGAACCCGCATTGCCTGTTGCCAGGGTTTATCTGGACTGGGGTGCGGGGAGGGGAGTGAGGGAGGTGGGGGTCTCTGCTAATATTCCGGCAAATGTATTGCTTGGGTCAGACTTGGGGCGGCTAGTGTCCAAGTATGTGGCCACTGACCTCCCCAGTTCTGATCCACCAGAAGGTGTACAGTCCAATTTTGGGGGTGTTGATGGGGATGATGTTATTAATGATGATGTTATTAATGACGATGTTGATGATGTTTGCAGTGACACTCCACACAACACAGAACACAAAGGGCTGACAGGGAGGGGGGAGGAAGATAAAGAGAATTGTAGAATGGCCTTAGGCCAGGATCAGCCAGCACACCCTTTGTTCTCAGAGGGGAGACAGAGGGGGCTGAGGGGGCTGAGAGCTGCAGAAGGAGCAGACACAGATGGCTGTGACACTGCTCTCTGCTGTAATCAGCAAGGTATTGTAGCCAGGGAGTCAGCGGTCGAGGTCGGAGTACCCACAGGGAATGTGGTGCTGCCAGGTAAGGCCCAGACGCTGCGCTCTGAGGAGCTGCAAGGGGTGGAACATGTCAGGGAGTATGGGGCTGTCACAGGAGAAGTGAAGCCACCAGGTGAGATCCCAGGGCAGGAACCCCCCACCACCGGGATGTCAGGAGGCCAGGATAGTCCGCCTGAACCGGCGACTTGGTCAGGAGCGGAGGGGAAGCAGGCACTGCCCATGGTTACAGCAGCCATAGCCGCTGTCACCAGGAGTGGGGGTGCTGGAGCCCAGGGAACCTCGCGGAGGTTCAGAGGCTTCTCCCCTTCAGACCAAGTGGCTGCCGAGTCAGACGGAGGCCAGGAGACAGGTCCCGGGGAACTGACGGAGACTGTGGCAGTTTCTTCTTCGCTGACCACGTCTCGTCAGGGGTGTCAGGTGGCGTCAGGGGCTGACGACCGCCTGGAAGCTCTCCAGGAGCAGGTGGCACAGCTTTTCTCGGAATCTGACCACGAGCAGGTGGTCCGGAACCAAGAACGGCTGTACCAGGTAACGGTCCAGCAGGGGTCACCGGAGGTGTGGCCCAGGGACCAACCGGTACTTGTACCCACTGGCTGCCAGGAGGATGGGGATGCGGTCCCCATAACCTGTCAGGGCAGTGGGGAAGGTCTACACGGAGGCCAGGAGACAGGCCCCGTGGAGCTGACGGAGGACGTGGCAGTCGCTTCTACTCTGACCACGTCTCGTCAGGGGTGTCAGGTAGCGTCAAGAGTTGACGTCAGCCTGAAAGCGCTCAAGGAGCGGGTGGCACAGCCTCCCTTGGACTCAGGCCTTAAGCAGGTGGTCTGGGACCAAGGACAGCTGTGCAAGGTAACCGTCCAGCAGGAGTCACCGGAGGTGTGGCTCAGGGACCAACATGCAGTTGTGCTCACTCACTGCCACGGAGATGGGGACGTGATCCCCATACCGTGTTGGGGCAGTGGGGCAGGTGTTCCTACAGCCAGTCAAGGGGATGGGTGGCTCAAGCCCATAACCTGTCTGGAGGATAGAAGAATGGTACCCCCAACCGGTCAGGACTATGGGAGAGTTGTACCCATACCCTGTCCGGGTGCCATAGGGGTACCCCCTGTCTGTCACAGTGATGGGACCTCAGTGCCCAACACCTGTCAGAAGGGCGGGGACGCGTTTCCTGTGACCTGTCAAGATGAGAGGCAGGGGCTGCCCCTAACTTGTCAGGGTGATGGGAAAGCTGTATCCCCGGCCTGTCAGGATGATGGGAAAGCTGTATCCCCGGCCTGTCAGGATGATGGGAAAGAGTTGTTACAGGCCAGTAGGGCCGATGGGAAGGTGATGTTATCCCCCGGGGAGACAGCTGTCCAAGGCGCTGTCGTCCCTGGACTGAGGAGCGAGAATGCAGGTCGTACACTGCTCTCTGGGCCCTCACTCTGTCGAGGGATAACTGAACCCATGTCTGACCCAGAACAGGTCCCAGAGGGTCCCTGTGGGAGTGAGGTCTTTGCACCGCTTCCAGCTATGCCTAGCCAGGGGTTTGAGACTGCACTACCAGCAAGTGCCAGTCCTGAGGTGCCGAGCCGCCTCGCGGAGACGGCTGTCTCCACCACCAAAGAGAGGGTACTGTGGGATCCAGGGAGGGAGGCGGCCTGCTCCCCGATGGAAAAGGGAGTTTCCGGCAATTGTGTGGGCCCTGCAGCGTCTGCAGCCACACTTGCGCGGACGCCACTCCATCGTGGGGACAAACCACAACCACCTCAGCGGTTACACACGGTCCCCGTGACGAACGGAAGGTTGTTACATGGGAGCCTTGCGCTCCAGGAACACAACTTCGCCATTAGCCACAAGAGTGACCAGGACCACGGTAACGCTGACAGGTTACACTGCCAAGGGGAGGTAGTGGACGGGCGCACGGGGAGACACAGGAATGTGCCATCCCCTAGCGCCGTCTAAAAGGGGGAGGTGTGATGAATATTGGTACGAAATATTCCCCATATTACATCCAGGAAGCAAATTCAAGACACATCTCACTCACAAGGAGAGAAGCCCCCACCCTTGCACTGGCAAATGGTAGAGTAATTAGTATGTAGATGAAAGCTGACTGTCCACACAGCAGGACCCATCCTCAACTTTGATATGCACTCAGCTAGGAAGGTATTTTAGCCAGGTGTCTGGGACTTCTGAGGAGATGTAAAACTAGGTGACACTTTCCAAATGGCAGAAGAGAGGAAATTCCTTTTCAGGCGCAGACTGGAAGGCACCGGGACTATAACCTTAATATCTCATAAGCCGTCCACCCTGTGATGCTATCGAATATAAAAATGAATTCCACACATCTAGACGGAAATAGAGCTGGTATTCACATGAATGTAGGGTGACTGGAAGCCATCAAACAGGATATTGGCTGGTAGGAGGTACTCAGAGTTGGCATGTTTCCCATCCAGACGAAGATAAAATCATAACTAAAAATATGAAAGTATTATCTTCTGTCTGCGATGCCCATGGACCCGGCTAGGGAACATTGTAGAATTCGGGTGTCCATATCTTCCCTCAGAGGGGTGGGAGTTGTGAGACATCCCAGAGGTGTGAGATGGGTGGAGACAGGGGCAGCCCATGATGTATAAAACTCATCTGCCCCATCTCCACCTGGTATTTCTTCTGAATGGGCATTTTTCCATCAAGGCCAGAGATTACCCAGGAACAGATGAGCACCACGCCGCCCTTGTGGAGCCATCAGCACTAAGGTAACTGCTCACATGTGTATGTAATTCTGTGTATTCCATTCCTCCTTTTATTGGCATATCTGACTGTAATATTTGTAACATCTGAATAATAACTGTAAATATTAAATATAGTGTACCATTAGGGTGATTAAATATATAAATTTAATCTTGAGTTGCTCTTTTTATCTTGATCACGATTCCCCACGTCCGTGTGCTCATATAACGCTACCTGGGTTGGTTCCTGACCCAATATAAGCCCGACCACGGACCGGACTTATATTAAAGAGGAGCTGGTGGCAGCATTTGTGCTTGGGGTTATTCAGGGCCTCTGGCAGTGACGGGGTGGAAGAGATTATATGTGCTTCTGGCTGCGGGCTAGAAGACATATACCACACTCACTGAGAGGTGCCTTAATAAACCAGCACAGGCAAGGCAGCTGCGGCCCTTCTTTATCCTCAGGCAGTTCTCTGACTGACCTGGGTTTAACAGGAGGCGCTGTGGAGCTGCCAGGTTCAGGTCACGATTCACCACAGTAACATTTTACCATTATACTTGGATCTGTTTGTCTGTACATCTTTTAGTCCTATTCTACAAACTGCTTGTGCCGAATAATCATCAGATCCCACTGATTTTCTCCTACAGGAATAAGACCATACAAGTGTCCAGCCTGTGACAAGTCCTTTACCCAGCGCTGCTCACTGGAGTCTCATCTGCGCAAGATCCATGGAGTATTACAGAGATATGCCTACCGCCAGCGCCGCTCCAAGATCTACGTCTGTGAGGAGTGCGGATTCACATCGCCCAGTTCTGACACTTACACCCTGCATGTTCTTGAGGTGCATCCGAACAACCCGCTGCTCTCCAAACACTTCCGGAAAAGAGGAGTTGGGGTCGTCAGAGGGGAGATGGGAGCGATACTCCACCCTACACCTTGTTACCTCCCAAATCTTCTCCCCACCCGATGCAGACAATACAATCTTGAAGATTGCGGACCATGAGTTACTGCTTTGAGACTGTCTTGGAATGAAAACAACATTTTAAGTAAAAAATTAATTTATTTAAAATAAAAACCTACAAAGAAGCAAAACAAAGAACTTTCAGAAAGTCACTCTGTCCAGCGATGGCCGCAGTGGGGAGCAGTGCAGACATAATACAGCCTCATGGCATCCTAGAAGGAAGACACTACTGTTATTGTACCCAATTTACTGCTAGAATATTACAGAGATGTGGGGCATAGTATTTAAAGGAAAACCAACCAAAAAAAAATCCAAACTAAATATTTTATATCTCAAGTATATAAACATATAACCCCATCCCCACATCCTTTTTAATATGTTGTAGTTTTAATTCAAATGCGCGCCTCCCCGCTCTGTCCTATTCCGGCCGGGCTGCAGTGGGGCTGGGTGACGCGAATCGCGTCATTTCCGGCGCCGGGTGACGTAGTACACCCGCGCCGCTCTGTTAGCTTCAAAACGCGCACTGCACATGCGCAGTGCGGGTCTTGAAGCTAACAGCGGCGCGGGTGTACATACGTCACCCGGCGCCGGAAATGACGCGATTCGCGTCATACAGCCGCACAATGCAGCGGTCCGGTTGGCATAGGACAGAGCGGGGAGCGCGCATTTGAATCTGATTTGAAGATCACGCCTATTGAGGCGTGATATCATGAAGTGGGAGAGCCTGCCAGGGTGACTATGAATACCATAGTCACTAATTATCATCACTAATGAGGTAGTGTAATAACATTTATCTTCATTTTCACTAGCTGCATTTAGGAGCTAAAAGGAGTGTAGGGTAAGTGTGAATATGCTCTAGGGACAGCTTTTAATAGCTTTTGAGGTGTTTTGGGGTGACAGGATCCCTTTAAGAAAAATGTCTCCAGCAGCCGCCTCCACCTGCATGCTGTCAGCAGGAGGATTAAGAGATTCTTAAAGGGGGATTCTAGTTTTTCCCCATGCAGTGGTGCTAATCAGGGACAAACAGCACAACCCATATCATTAAGTGGGACTCTGCTGCAGGTAGTAGGAACTGTATAGGAAAAGACCTAGGAATGGTGAGGAACCGTCCCTCATGAATCAATGATGTAGTATACCTCAGCTCGAGCACTGTGAGACTGGAAAAACACGGCTTCTTTGTGTCCACACCTTAAAATGGAGAAGGAAAAAGATACAATTAGGAGAAAAAAAAAAAAAAAGCAAATAAGGTAAAAAGCAATGAGATGGGAGGAGTTGAGTGGATTTCAGTTTTATTGGACAAGGTCACTTACTTTGCACAGGGATGATCCTCTGTACGAGGCAGTGTAGGGTCTTGAGACACATCTGCGATGATCTGGGTCAGCTCACTGAGGAAGAAAGACATGATAGTCAGCGACTGAGGAGCTGGCATTGAATAGTGAGACCAGAGGTCCAGCCAGTATCACACGTTCATGAAACAGACCAGGCTGGAATAGGCCGTTCACTCAGGTCAGGAGACCTGGGTATATTCTGATCAGAGCCTGGTCTGTATTTCTCATCCCAAACTAATTGTGGATGGCAAAAGCTCAGTACAGCAAATCATTAACCGTTCACAACAAATAAAGTTTATGTATTGTATATATACAGGAGAAACAGACCAAGCACTTTGTTTCAACTTTCAGGGTCGTTACTCTGCACTTGAACACTATTGACAGCAGGGCACTGACGCCATACTGAGGTGCTCGCTCAAAGCTGTAAGCTGCATTCAATAACCCATAATACAAAAGCAAGAAAAACGAGCTGCAACTCACCGGTCAGTATAATCCAATTTATTGTGCAATTATCAGGTATCACTTGTAGAAGCGCTGAGGCGTGAAACGGCACCGTAGTCCGTGGATCCATCACCCCCCCCCTGCACCGATGTACCCTATAATTGCACAATAAATTGGACTATACTGACTGATGAGTTGCAGCGCATTTTTCTTGCTTTTTTCTTATGATTTATATATTGTATATACACAATTATACAGGCCCCTTTAAGTAAAACAGTGACTCAATTAATTTTGCTGAAAGATTAGAAGGAATTTCTAAAATGTTTATTTAAAAGGGTTTTCCAAAAATGTAATAAAATGGTTGCCCCATAGCATAACTCAAATGTCAGCCCATCTTAGGCCCCTTTCACATCAGCTTTTTTCGCTGATTGCAGCAGATCCTGCAGATTTACCGCATCTGCCACCTAACGGCCACACTTGCAGCACACTTGCGACAAGCCCCATGCATTGTCTCTGGGGCTTGCGCAAGTGATGTATTGTCGCGATCCAGCACTAGCGGCCGCGCAAAAAAACTGGAACTGACCACTTTTTTTGCGCGGCCACAACTACCGGGTCGCGGCGATACCGAACTTGCTGTAAGCCCCATAGACATTGGATGGGGCTTGCCGCAAGTGTGACCGTTAGGTGGCAGATGCTGTTGTCTGAAGAAAACTCCTGAGACCTGTCTCTCACCTGACAGCTGTATGGTCAACACACACATCAGCACTGCCAGAGAAGTGTGTGACAAGGGAAGAAATCGTTCAAATCAGGGCAAACCGAGGTAGAGATTTATTTTTCCACAGCGTTGGTCTTCTGTGCTCCGTCAGCAGATAACAACACTTCTGAGCTGATGGCATTCTTCTGTCCGTGGGCTTACGATGCACCTCCTGTCAGTGGAGACACAGGTCTCGTTCCTTCACACTGAAGCCTTTCATGACATAACTAGGACGGCTGATATTTGAATTATGTAATTGGGGCCATTTTATTAGATTTTTGGAAAACCCTTTTAACTGCAATTTCTATCACTGATCAACTGGTTAAAAATACAAAATAAGGGGTTCAGACAGCCGGCATCAGTATAAATACTTACTCCACTTCATGCGTGATCTTATTCACATATATACAGCTGTTATCTGCCTCTTGCTGGTAGTCACAATTTCGACACTGGAAAAAAAAAAAAATAAGTTCAATGATGAAGCCACAAAACTACTCCAGTAAATGGGATGAAACTATTCAACTGCACACAGTCAAGTATTCCTGCCATTAAGGGGGTACTCCGATCCTAGCAAGTAATATGTGATGACTTACCCTAGTAATGTACTAATGATCATTGGGGTCTGACTTCTAGTGCACCCCTACCCCACCATAATCCTGGAGAATGAATCTGTCACAGCACTGTGTCTTCCTGTGCCACTCGCAGCCCCCTGACACTGAAAGAAACTGTATCCAACCCCATTCACTTGAATAGAGCAGTGTTACATTGGTTGGATGGCAAGATCCCTGTACTGCGCTGCGTCCCCTTTACAGTTCTCTGTCTAAACATGGGCAATTCCCAAATATCTGATGAATTTAAAGGGATCCTGTCACCTCCAAAACGCCTCCTAAGCTAGCAAAACATGTCCCTGCAGTATCCCATCACTAATCTCACACTTCTTTTGTCTCCTAAAAGCATCCTGTGAAAGTGCATAAAAACGTTTTAATACTCACTCATTAGTGATTATAATTAGTGATGGGTGCTGCAGGGACATGTTTTGCTAGCTTAGGAGGCGTTTGGAGGTGACAGGACCCTTTAAATGGGGCCAGGATCAATTTCCCTACAGAGATGAGCAGGCAAGAGCGATGCTGTGCAGACAAACAATGGAGGGAATACAGGGACCCCTATATTCCTAGGATCGCAGGGGGTCACAGAGGTTGGGCTGCATCACCAAGATGGGAATGACCCTTTATTATATCTGCAGATTACGGAATCAGAGTATCTGCAAACAGAAGACTCACTTGTATACAGGGCTGTGGAGTCTGAGTCGTGAAGTTAGTGTCTATTTTGGGTGGAGTCAGCAGAGTCTGGGAAAGTAAGGAGTCGGATGTTTGGCTTACTGACTTCAAGCTCTGGTTGTATAGACGTGTCCCTGGGGTCTCAGATGTGGAGGAATATGAGCATGAGGTTGCACAGAACCTCAGCAGAGCACTGTGTGCACTATCATCTACTAATAAAATGAATCTCACGCAGTCTATGTCTTTCTCCTGTGGAATTGGCTGTTTGTAGAGGCTGGGGAAGTACAGGTGAATCCATAATGAGAACTCTTATAGAATCCCCGGACGTCTACAGCCTCCATACCGGACTGTGATCACAAGGCTGTGAGTGTATACTTGTCAGCACATCTGCAGATAGAGGATACAAATCTTACCGCATAAAGGAGAATCCGATTCTCTTTGTCTTCTTTAGGATACAACATGTTGTTGCTAAAAAATAAGAAGTTGTAAACGCTTTATTACAGAAGCAGCACAGCGATGTTCGGCTGCTTTCACATCTACAGTATTTTCAGTTCAGGATTTTACAGTAAAAAAAAAACTGATCTTTTCTACTTCGTTTTTTTTTTTTAAATACTTTCAGATCTGCGTTTTTTCCGATTCAGCAGAATTCAACCTTTTTTGGAAAAACCGGATGCGGCGCCTGGATAGATAGGGCAGACCAGGAGTTGTTTCC
Source organism: Allobates femoralis (assembly GCA_033576535.1). Lineage (NCBI taxonomy): Eukaryota > Metazoa > Chordata > Amphibia > Anura > Aromobatidae > Allobates > Allobates femoralis. The sequence continues at coordinate 157,385,750 of JARQOC010000008.1, forward strand.
TCAGAATTGCTTGATCTATGGCATGATCTCCTGACCGTTATTTGTACCCCTAACCAACTAAACCCCGTAGCACAGCATGGACTTACACACTTCTTGATTGTTCTTTGTATTCACTTTGGATTTCTGTCTGAATTTATATGACATTTTCAATAAAACTAAATTTATAATAAAAAATAAATAAATAAAAAATTGATGCGGCAATATAGTGTTCTGTGTGATGCATTTCTATGGGAGCCTCCGGACATGTGCAGCACTTGCGTTTTCATATGAATCTGGCACTTCAGTCACCGGACAAAAAACGCTGCTAACTACAGTTTTAAAGAGGACCTGTCACCCCCCTGGTGCTTGGCAGACTGAATGCATTCAGGGAAGGGGTACCCCATAGCCCCCGTGTAAGCTTTAAAAAAAAAAAAAAAAAACACTTTAGAAACCTTATAGTTAAGAGGTCGCCTGGGTTGGATCAGTATAAGAAGTCCTCTGTGCTGGCACAATCCTCCCCTGCCTCCTCCTTGTGTGTTCGGCCCCTCTGCGACTGCCACCACCTCTTCTGCTGGTCTGCCCTCCTCTGCTCCGTGTGACAACAGGAGCAGAAAAGCGGCAGAACCAGCAGAAGAGCGGGCAGAACCAGCAGAAGAGGCGGGCAGAACCAGCAGAAGAGGCGGGCAGAACCAGCAGAAGAGGCGGGCAGAACCAGCAGAAGAGGCGGGCAGAACCAGCAGAAGAGGCGGGCAGAACCAGCAGAAGAGGCGGGCAGAACCAGCAGAAGAGGCGGCAGGGGGACTGTGCCAGCAGCCAGAACCTCTTAAGATCCCACTCAGGCGACCTCTTAACTGTAAGGTTTCTAAAGTCTTTTAAAGCTTACAGGGGGGGCTAGAGCCATGGGAACCCCTTCAATCAGTGCTGCATTCAGTTTGCCAAGCACCAGGTGGGTGACAGGTCCTCTTTAAGACTAGCTGGAGGTGCTGGATCTGGATAAAAACGCAAGTGTCCGCACATGTCCGGAACTCCATTACGAATGCATTAGACAGAACGCAATGTTGTCGCATCCAATTTTTCAAAAAAGGGCGGAATTCTGCCAATTTTGCAGAAAGCTGATGTGAAAGTAGACCACCATGTGTTCAGGCTACACCCCGTGGATGTCTCCACCCATTTACAGACCCCATGAGTATCGCAGGAGAGTGGAGAGTGCAGCCAGTGCTGCAGATTCAGGTACAGGAGGACAGCGTACAGGCAACATGTCCAATCCAATGGGGCACCACTACAGTCAGGGGAGGAAGAGGACCCTTGTATGCAATGGGAGTAGAAGCCAACATATGTTCTTATTGTGTCAAACCCAACTTTTAAAGGGAACTTGACAGCTCGTTCTACCCCCCTCTGCTACCACTACCTGTCCCTGCACCTTCCTAGCTGATCCCTAGTTCTTAGACCTCTTCTGTTCTCTCTCTACACGGCCCCGATTGGACACAACATCAGCAGATTTGTCTTCCAGTACCATCTTTATGCAGATGACACACAACTATACACGTCTTCCCCTGACCTTATCCCTGCAGTATTAAAGAACGCCAATGACTGTCTAACTGCAGTTTCCCAACATCATGTCTGCTCTCTATCTAAAACTCAACCTTTCCGAAACTGAACAACTTCTGCTCCCGCCCTCCACTAACCTCCCTAAATATGACATCTCTCTGTGTGCGGCACCACGATAATGCCTAGTCAGCAGGCTCGCTGTCTGGGTGTTATGTTTGCCATCTTTCCTTCATCCCATATATACATCTCTAGAATTCGCCCCTTCCTCACCTTGGAAACCACAAAAACCCTCACTGTAGCCCTGATTCACTCCTGCCTTGACTATTGTAATTCTCTTTTAATTGGCCTCCCCTACACTAGACTCTCCCCTCTCCAGTCCATCCTTAATGCAGCAGCCAGGATCACCTATCTAGCTCACCGTTACTCAGATGCTTCTGCTCTATGCCAGTCATTGCACTGGCTGCCTATATACTATAGGATCCAATTCAAACTGCTAGTTCTCACCCACAAAGCTCTTCACAGTGCAGCACCTCCCTCCATCTCCTCCCTCATCTCTATCTATCACCCCACTCGATCTCTGAGCTGCACCGATTCTCTGGAATGCTCTATCCCAAGAAATTCGGTGTATCCACAACTTGCATAGTTTCAGGCGATCCCTAAAAACACATCTTTTTAGGGCAGCCTATCATGATCCCTAGTCAGTCATCTAGATATAGCCTATCCGCTACACCAGTCTCACATGCATCACAAATAATGGTTGGTGGTCATGTATACTGCTCCTATCTGTTCCCCATCTCCTCAAGTTGACTATACCATCATTGTAGATAAGCCCCTGTACTTTGTGTCACCCCCACATCATTGTTAAACTGTAAGCTCTTATGAGCAGGGCTGTCATCTTGGTTTAATTATTGTTTTGTATCTTCTGATAACTGTTTCTTATGATTGTTTAAATATGAACCTCTGAATTGTGAAGTGCTGCATAATATGTTGGCGCTATATAAATAAAGATTATTATTATCCCTGTCTCACCTAATCCTGCCCTGTAAAGATTAAGAAAATGACTAAGGGTATGTGCACATCAGTCGTTTTGTGGGCTGCTTTTGGACGTTTTCCGTCGGCGTTTTCCGCTCAGTTTTATGTTAATTTATGTTAATCCTACCCTCCGGTTGGATTAACATGCTAGTCAATGGATTTTAGAAAACGCTGTCTACATTACAACGTTTTTCTTCTGGACGTTTTCAGTCAAAACTGAGTTTTTTCACCGGTTTCCAAAAATAGAGCAAGTGACTTCTTTCCTCCGTTTTTCCACCGGTTTCAGCTGAACAAGTGCACAAAAAACTCAGTTTTAAAACCGCTCAGAAAAACCGCCGACAAAACGCTGTAAAACTGGGCGGAAAACGAGCAAAAAACGAGGGACACTGCTGAGCACAGAAAACTCAGTTTCTGCCAGTGTCCTCTGGTTCCCGGTCGGTCTGCAGAAATGCAGAACCGACTGATGTGCACATAGCCTAAAGCTCCCGTCACACACACACAACGACGCTCCAGTGATCCCGACAGCGATAACAACCTGCCGGGATCACTGGAGCATCGTTACCTGGTCGCTGGGGAGCTGTCAAACAGGCAGATCTCTCCAGCGATCAGGGACCTGGAAGCGATGTTACCAGCGTCCTCCCTGCTTAGCTCAGCCTGTAAGCAGGAAGGACACTGGTAACTATGATAAACACCAGGTATCTAGGCAGCGCGCGCTGCCTAGACACCCGGTGTTTACCATAGTAACCAGCCTGTGAGATCACTGGTCTCTGTCACACAGCGATGCGTGCTGACCAGCGGGAGACCAACGACCAAAAAATGGTCCTGAGCCCTTTGCAGCGATCAGCGACCTCACAGCAGGGGCCTGATCGCTGCTACATGTCACACATAGCGACATCACTGGGGAGATCGTTGTAACGTCACAGTTACAATGATCTCGCTAACGATCTTGTTATGTGTGACTAGGGCTTTATAAACTTACATGTAGTCTGCATCCATAGACTGCAATGGGGGGGCTCCATTTCCCCCTCCTCACTTGCTCTCCACACGCCCCGCTGGGCGTCATCAGTCTTTCTTCTGTTCCTCCGCTATGAGATTCCCGCCTCCTCTTTCTAGTGTGAAGAGTCAGCCAGAATGTCACATCTGGCCCGGTGCATTGTGGGGGCGGATCATGTGCTATGGCTCAGCTCTGGCGGAAGCACAGTGCGCATATTGATGCCAAGCCAGCAACATGATCAGCCTCCACAATGCACCGGGCCGGATGTGACGTTACAGTCAGCGCTTCATGGTCAAAGAGGAGTTGGGAAATTTCACATAGAGGAGGAACAGAAGAAAGACTGATGGTGCCCAGCGGGGCATGTGGAGAGCAAGTGAGGAGGGGGAATGGAGCCCCAGGGACCCCCATCACAGTCTACGGATGGAGACTACATTTCAGTATATGTCAGTTTCTTACACATTATAGTGCAGTGTTAGGTGACACAGGGATGGTTAGGGATCAGCTGGGAAGGTGCAGGGACAGATAGTGATGGCAGAGGGGGAATAACGAGCTGTCAATAGCCAAATCATCAGACACACAGTGCTGTCCTCTTATAGGGGTGCTCGAGCTTCACAGACCCCTCCCCTATATAACATGTGTATGTAGGTGTACTTCACATTACTTTATTCCCATACACCTTTTCCACTTGTAATGAGTGTAGGTCAGGACTGGACAATCCCTTTAATCCGCCATACTTGTTCACCCCTCCCGCTCTCACCATTCCTGACAGAACCGGATCCCCACGAACCCCTGCTCGTACGTCCCGTCCGCCTCCATCCCGTACTCCGGAAGTTGTGACAACATCACTGCACCGGACGTGACGCGCTACCAACAGCCGACCAATCACAGCCTGTCTGTGTCAGCGCCCGAGCGGGAACGCCCACTTTTAAATTGTAGTGCTAATAACCACGCCCTATATGTAAATAGTAACCACGCCTTGCTTTGATTGACAGTGGAAACACGCCCACTCTTCTCCCAGATCCTCTGAAGATTGGTTTGTGTCGCCGCGACTGGCTACGCCATCTTGTTGGTGGGATTGAGAATTTTTTAATATAGTTATTTTCTTCTTCCACAGAATAATCCATCCGTTCAGTAATGAGGCGTCTCTTGTGCTATTAACATTGCTCATCAGCAGGTTTTTCTGGTTTTTTTTTTGGTTATTTTTTACTTCTCTTTGCAATCAAGAAATTAATTTTAACCCTTTAGGGACCAGATCATTTCCCCCCCCCCCTGGCTCAGGAGTTTTGGGGTCAGAACAAAGTTTTATAGGGTTTTGCTTTACTACTGAAAAAAACGAAGAATAATAAAGAAAATATCAATAATTTTGATGACAGTTGTGATATTGTGACAATAATGTTGTGTTTCTTCATTGGAGCAGAGCGAGGATTTTTTTGCGGAAGGGGAATATATAGGGACACACGGCCATTGTGTCATCATGATAGCGGTGTAGTATTGGGTGTACAGGCGGCTCCGGGGCCGCCAGGACACGCCATAATCCCCCACAATCCTCAGGACCAGATATAGACACAGGCGGCGCGTCACACCTACAAGTTGCACATAGAGTTTAGAATGTACCAGGAAGGGACAGTGCTCGTAAATTAGGTTACCCCACCCACAAGGGCGTGATAACTGTAGCACCCCGCTAGTCAGCGCACTACAAAAGGGTACTGCACCCCTAACAGAAGGTGCGGTATGCTTTGTCTTGGTAGGAGGTAAGAGAAGCCTGAAGCTCCAGCACCACATGCACACACCTAGTGATAGGGGACCAATCAGACGCCCGTTACCAGGGTAACCGGTCCTGGTGGGAGGAGAAGCTAGGTTATAAAGTGAGTGGGGAAAGTAGGAAGAGTAGCAGAAGAACAGTACAACAGAAAGAGTGAAGAGAAACAGAACACCACAGTTGAAACAGAGGTAGAAGTCAGCAGAGAACAGCAAAGGAGAAGTAACGGGGAGGGCACCTCAACCTGGTGACCCAGAAGAGAAAGGGGCAGATAGAGGGTAACTGAATCACCCTGGCCCAGTCCGAAGTGGGGTACCGGCTCCGACGTGGATCAGAGGTCCATCCCTGGACCGCAAATTACTGGAGTGGTCGATGTCTTCTTAGAAGCACGATCCAACCGCCCTAAACCAAGCACAGTGTCCACCAGAAGCACTAAATAGGGTTGGGTTCCCTTTCGAGATATAAAGGGTTCCCATATAACCCGATGGGCCTGGTTCAAGAAGTGGGATTGTGCAGGGCACCACAGAAAAATAGAGAGAAAGTGATAGAGAAGGAACACCAGTGGAGCTTCGGAGGGACACTGCTCACTACCAGGATCATCCGGTCCACTACCTTGCCTGAAAAAACTGTTTACCCTATAATGGTACCGTCACACCTATCAACATCGTTTCCGACGTTGTTCAAATGTGACGTCAGTAACGATGTTGAAACGACATTGTCGTTGCGTCGTAGCGTGTAAACGCACGATTCAACAGCGATAGTTGTTCAAGTCGGAGTTGACAGGTTTTCCTGCATGCAGGAAAATGTGGCGCCCCGCAACGAGTGCGTCACAAGGGAGTATTGCAGCCGCAATATTCTCTAGACAAAGCAGTGCAATAGTTAACTCTGAGATCCGACCCAACATACAACACCTAGAACAGGGGACCAATCATAGGTCCTGGTGGGTGGAGTGTTAGGGTAGTGAAATAGAACACACAATAATCTAGACAGTTAGAACAGAGTCTGAACAGAGTCTGGAATCTAGAGCAGAGCCTAGAACACAGAACTTGGAGAGGAGCGGGGACTCCGCACCCCGTGCGGGCCCCTGGGCCGTCACCGGTCGGGTGTCCGCACCTGAGGCCTTAACCACCGGGAATGGGCATTTCTACACGGGTTCCCAAAAGACTCCCGTGCCCACAACTCACAGCCGGTTCACTGGTACCGAAGCTGGCAGCAGTTCACCTCTGCCACGCGAACCAGCCCCGTGGAGGAGCAGCTTTATAGGAGCACCCCACCACCAGCCAGTTTCCAGTCGTCTAACCAGCGGTGTACCCACTGAGGGACCCAAGGCTCCCCAAAGAATCCAGAACGTACATCATGGATAGGGCATTGAAGCAGCCTCCCCGTACCCGACCTGGTATTCCTGGGCGACGCTGGCAAGAGAAGCTAAGGAGGTAGAAAGGAGGTACACTGCGGATCTCTGAGGAGCACTATCACTGCTAAGTCCACCCGGTCTTCTACTCAACCACTGTAAGCCATGTACTGCCTGCTGGTTACAGTAAAGAACCGTTGCAGAGACTATCTGTGTCCGTGTCTCCTTATGAACTGTCCGTCATTAACTAAAGGTAACCGCAGCTGCCGCACAACATCTTGAGCAGCTCCAGCCCCCGGGGATCACCGCTCAGCCTGTGGGGAGCGTAACATCTTGCTGCTGTCCATCACCCCGGGAGGTTCCGCAGCGTCGGTAGCCCTTACCGAATCTACTCATAGGTGGCGTCACGAAGAAAACAAATTAAACCCCCCTTTAATCTGTTCCCGTAAGACGTCCTCAATTTTGATCTGCACTACACCGGGCCCCACTACCGGCAGGCGCGGTCCACCCGTGACAAGGAAGGAGAAGAATCGCCTGTCTAAACCGGGAGTAACCCTGGCCCCTGGTGTGCGTCAGAAAATGGCGTCACGAACAGGATACGAGCAGGCCCGTTACCCAACGGGTATATTGTGCTTAAACTGGACTTTATTGTCTACAATTGGACTTTGTTCGTCCCTAAAAAGAACTTTCCCGCCTTTACACCATTGGGTCAAGATGGCGCCCAAGATGCCTTCCCGCCACAAGAAGCCGCCACGTGAAGCCCAGGAGTGAGTCAACCCCCCCCTCACTGTGGGAGGGCTAAAGACAAAAGGCGCCAAACTCTTTGTCCGCCCTGATTGCTCGAGTCAACCATGGGGGCGGACCCCAAAGACTTTTCCCACGATTGGACTACAAAAGCCCAGAGGAGATGGGAGTGTCATACATAGACACACAGACGGAATTCTTGACCAGCTCAACCAGAACGTCTTACCGGTTGATCGGGTGTGGTTTCCCTCCAAAGAAGAATGGCCAGCATGAGACTCCAAGACCTGATGCGGGAGGTCGAGGCGGAGGCCAGAGCAGCCATGAGCCAACCGGGTCCGGATCCTGCCCTTACCATAGATGGCAGCCCCGACTTCTGGCTAGAGGCTCTACAAGACCTCCGGGTGCGGTTACTAGAGACAGTGGAATGGACGATTCGTAGCTGGAGCGCGACCCTAGGCAGACGACTACACCATGCGATGCAGCAGAGCCGACCGGGTGCAGCTTCTCCAGGCCCCGACGACGTCACCAGCTTCTCGACCGCCTCACCCTCGCCTACCACCTGTCCTGCTCCGTCACCTGAGCCAATAGACTGTGTCATTCCGGTGGAGGCCGCAACTCGACCCGTTCCAGCGACCAACATCGCAACCGATTCCGTTCTTGAGCCGGAGCTCATAACACGCTCCATGGAAGAATTAGATCTCTACCAGGTTCCCACTGAGGAACCCGCGACATGTTTCACCACTACCGAGACAGTCGCCTGTTTTATCCCCGTACCGGAGGCTTCCCTTGCCATTGCCGAGGCCTACCTGGTAACCGGGATTGAAACACCTTTACCTGCGGAAACAGATGAAGAGGCAGGCAGCCTGGAAGCCCTGCAGGACGTCCCTACGGAAGGATCCGCAGCACCACCGCCCCGTTGTACAACGGAACAAGCTTTAACGTCTTTCATCATCGAGCAGCCTGATGTGGTCATCGAGGAAGAGGTCGGAGAGGATGACGACGAGACCCACAGCACCGCTGAGGATTTCGACACCGGGTTCGCTTGGGGAGACAACAAAGAACTTCCTTCCGGACACACAGCTCGGGTACACTGGTCGGGTGCACTGCCGACACCTTCCCCTGTGCCGTTCCACCGGGTTCCGATACAGACAGCCCGCCAAGTTCAAGCTTCCCGCCAAACCACCAGCTCCGTTACTCATCTTTACACCCCGAGCCGTAACGACGGAGATATACGCCAGAGACGACGAGAGGAGTGGCAAGCCCGAGAACGCGCCAACATGGAGGCCCGTGCCGAGGCTCGCCGCCAGCCGCCGCTGCCTGATGAACTCCGCCGTGAAGGTAGAATTTCCACCTTTAACTTAAATACCGGTGGGGGTTCGCTTGGGAGGTGGGTTTGAATGAGGAGGTGTTTGTGGGGCGCCGGGACGTTGAGTCCAACTTGCCGAGAGGACATCCCGATCGCGACCTATACCGGGGCGATATAATCACCTACGAGCGCTATGCTTGTGCAGATGGGTGGTTCGCTATCCGGGTACGCCATCACCCTCAGAGCCAGTGACTTTAAAACTTGAACTTCATCAATGACTCTGTTCCCGTTAATCATTGACTGTGTGATCTTGCGGCTACAGCCTGGACTCTAGTTAAAGTACAGCCGACCGCCTGCCGGGTCCGCACAAAGTGATTACCTGTTTCTTTGCTTATATCACCAAAGCATTTCTTTACCTGTTTTTCTATTTTAATAAAAGTGTGTCATATATGTATAAAAATGTAAAAACCTCTGTAATGTGAGTAGTTTGACGCTTGGGGACAAGCTGATTTAACCAAGGGGGAGTGTGGCGCCCCGCAACGAGTGCGTCACAAGGGAGTATTGCAGCCGCAATATTCTCTAGACAAAGCAGTGCAATAGTTAACTCTGAGATCCGACCCAACATACAACACCTAGAACAGGGGACCAATCATAGGTCCTGGTGGGTGGAGTGTTAGGGTAGTGAAATAGAACACACAATAATCTAGACAGTTAGAACAGAGTCTGAACAGAGTCTGGAATCTAGAGCAGAGCCTAGAACACAGAACTTGGAGAGGAGCGGGGGCTCCGCACCCCGTGCGGGCCCCTGGGCCGTCACCGGTCGGGTGTCCGCACCTGAGGCCTTAACCACCGGGAATGGGCATTTCTACACGGGTTCCCAAAAGACTCCCGTGCCCACAACTCACAGCCGGTTCACTGGTACCGAAGCTGGCAGCAGTTCACCTCTGCCACGCGAACCAGCCCCGTGGAGGAGCAGCTTTATAGGAGCACCCCACCACCAGCCAGTTTCCAGTCGTCTAACCAGCGGTGTACCCACTGAGGGACCCAAGGCTCCCCAAAGAATCCAGAACGTACATCATGGATAGGGCATTGAAGCAGCCTCCCCGTACCCGACCTGGTATTCCTGGGCGACGCTGGCAAGAGAAGCTAAGGAGGTAGAAAGGAGGTACACTGCGGATCTCTGAGGAGCACTATCACTGCTAAGTCCACCCGGTCTTCTACTCAACCACTGTAAGCCATGTACTGCCTGCTGGTTACAGTAAAGAACCGTTGCAGAGACTATCTGTGTCCGTGTCTCCTTATGAACTGTCCGTCATTAACTAAAGGTAACCGCAGCTGCCGCACAACATCTTGAGCAGCTCCAGCCCCCGGGGATCACCGCTCAGCCTGTGTGGGAGCGTAACATCTTGCTGCTGTCCATCACCCCGGGAGGTTCCGCAGCGTCGGTAGCCCTTACCGAATCTACTCATAGGTGGCGTCACGAAGAAAACAAATTAAACCCCCCTTTAATCTGTTCCCGTAAGACGTCCTCAATTTTGATCTGCACTACACCGGGCCCCACTACCGGCAGGCGCGGTCCACCCGTGACAAGGAAGGAGAAGAATCGCCTGTCTAAACCGGGAGTAACCCTGGCCCCTGGTGTGCGTCAAAAACATGTCAACTTAAACAACCGGCGGGATCGTTCGGTGTGACACCGCAATAGCGATGTCACGGCTGATCCCGCCTATTCGCTGCATTGCAGTGAATCGCTCGCTCGGTTGATCGCAGCCCAGCGAGCAATCGCGGCGCCAACATCGCAGTGCCGTCACCGGCAACATCTTGCCGTGTGACAGCTAGGCTGCGATGTTGGAAGCGAGCGTGCACCCACGGCATCGCAGCCTACATCGCAGCCGATGTTGGATGGTGTGACGGGGCCTTTAGACTGCAGATTACTGGAGTAAAGTACCCATTTCAGAGTCAGCAACGTGTCTGTGTCTCCTTACTGATGAACTGTAATTTACCTGCCTTGCACCGCACCGCAGAAGCTGCGCAGCCTCACTCCAACAGTGCTGCCCTATTCCATCATTATCAACCTACAGCCCCCTGGTGTCGACCTGGACCCTTGGTGTACCTGTCCTCCTAGGTCCATCTTAGACCCCTTCTGCTTCTGTCTCCAGTTAGTAGCCCTGGACCCGGACTGGCCCTACAGTGGCACAGGCCGCCGGGTCTGTGTTCTTCTTGGCAAGTGTGTCAGTGACTGGGTTGCATGGGTGTCTCTGCTTAGGGGTAACGTTCCTCACTCTCTCACTCTCGCCTGGAACCTCAACCAAAACTCCTCCGAGCTCCCCCAATTTTATGTTCCCAGGTTTTACTCTGGTTCCTTCACCCCTTTCTCGGGTTTCCTTCCTTACTCTCCACCCACCACTCAGCTCCCCCCACTGTCCCCTGCCTGACGTGAAGTGCTAGGTCTAGTGATTGGGGATGTGTTGGGAATTGGTGTGGGGTGCTTAGCTGTCCCAGCTGCAGTACCATACTGTGGCCACCGGTATGTAGGGGCGCCACACATATCTTACACCCAACACCATTCCCTCTCCAGGCCAGGGGATGCAGGGCGGAAGAGACCCCTTTAGAGGGCAGTCCCCATCTGCTGGCTGGAGGAAGGAGTAGTTTATGGGGTGGGAACACAGTGAGTGAGCAGTCAGTCTGCAGGAGATAGAGGAAGAAAGAGCAGCAAGATCGAGTTCTAGGGAAGGCTAGTGCTGCGGCGGAGTGGGACCAGTGGGTACGTCGCCACGGAACCCTGGCCAGAGGGACCCTGAAACTATAACCACCACCCAGGTTGTCGGTAGAGGAACTAGCTGCATGAGGGGACCGGCCCCAATCTAGTGTGAGACTGAACGTTCAAGCCAGGAAACCGGAGGCTACTGGATTGCATATGAAGTAACCAACCCCATGTACACTCCCAGGCACAGTGACTACAGAGGGTAAAGAGGACTTGCTAGCCGTTGCTCAACAGGAACCGCAGTCGCCTGCCTTGGACTAGTAGCCTTGGACTAGTAGCATAAAGGCGCAGGACAGGAGAAAGAGAGAAGATCAGCGTAGAAAGGGCAGCAAAGAACGGCTTATAAAGGTGTCTCATCAGAGCGTTCTGAACTATCTGAGGACTGGCCAAGCCACACACTGGAAGAGCACAGTACCAGGCTGGGTTTGCATTGAAAAGAACAACAGTAAAGGAACCTGGTAAGAACTGCATCCCTTGTGTCTGTCCACGTCTTCTGCGCATCCCTGCATCACAACCACCACCATCATCGACACAGACTCTATTACCAAAACCAGGGGGCCCGCTCCACCTGTGGGGAGTGTTTCATCCAAGCTGCTACAACATCTATCCCCTGGGATCTAAACAGCAGCGCTGGTCATCCCTGACCAGACACCACAGGTGGAGTCAGGATATAGACTTTAACCACCTATAAATAGCCCCTTTACATGCTTGGTCAGGGCCACAATGGCTGGGATTGCCACCGTGACATCCATCTGACTGACCCCAGATGGTCGAGTACCCCCAAGGCCATTGCAACCGTTGTAGTGTAAATTCATACTTACAGGTCCGATGGGTCTTCTCACTTGTCCGGACCTTACCGCCTCTTCCGTTTTCCTCCACCTCTTCTTTCTTCTGGGTGCCTCCTCTTCTCTCTTCCCAGTCTCGTCTTTGGCGCCTGTGCACATCCCTGTATGTTCGTGCAGGTGCCCTGAGCTCTGCCCTGCTGTGTGTAGAGTGCCTGATTGTATTACGCTTGCCAGGATCTCTCCCTGTTTTGTGTTCTGCTTTATGCAGACAGCAGGGTTGGGAATTTAGCCCCTGCACACTCGCACTGCGCAGTCATGCTGTTTGATCTGCCAGCATAAAGGCGGAGCTAGTGTGCAGGCGTCAGATTTCCGACCCTGTTGTCTGGATAATGTAAACACAAAACAGGGCGGGATCTGGCGCCTGTGGTATATGCATGCACAATACAATCAGATGCCCTGCCAACAGCAGGGCGCTTGCGCGAACATACAGCAACCTGCGCAGGCACCGAAAACGAGACTGGAAAGAGAGAAGAGGAGGCGCCTAGAAGAAAAAAGAGGTGGAGGAAGACCAAGGAGGCGGTAAGGTCCGGACAAGTGAGAAGACCCATCGGACCTGTGAGTATGAATTTCCATATGCAACGGCTGCAAGGGCCTGGGGTACTCGGTAGCTGGGCCAGCAATCTTTCATGTGGCTGTCACCCAACTCCGTGGCCCTGGCCGTGCAGGAATAGGGGTTATTATTTACAGGGGATTATGAGTCTTTACGTGACGCCACCTGTGGTACCTGGTCATGGGTGACTGGCGCTTCTTGGATGAACCCCAGGGGGTGGGTGTTGTGGAAGCAGGGATAGTAACACTCCCTACAGGCGGAGTGGGCCCCTGGGGGCTCGACAATAAGGTCTATGGGGATGGTAGTTGTAGTACAGGAGGATGTCAAGGAGGATACAGGAAATAACAGGAGGACACAAAGGGTGCAGTTCTTTTACCTTTACTTGAAGAAACGTGGTGATGTCCGGGGGCACTGGTTACCAGGTTCAGGAGGGTCTGGTCAGCCTGAAAGCAGTCAGAGTCCACCTTGCCAGGTGGGTTTGGAGGCCTGCCTGCTGCGCTTCTCCTTTTAGGTCCCAGCTTCCTGTGAACTATTCTACTGCCCTCTTCCTGCCTTCTTGCCCTCGCTCCGGTATGGCAGACCAACAGAAACCTATAACAAACACTGGCATGTTGATTGCAGCTTCGGTATCTCGCTATGCTGTTCTGCCGCTGGGTCTCTACGTGCAGCCAGCAAACTTGCAGTCTCCTGTCCTCCAGAATTGATCAGCGGGCAGTACAGTTCGCGTCTGACCCAGGACTCTGGCATACTCTGCAGCGCCTCTCTGGGGTGAGCTCATCAACAGCTCCGCTCCCCAGAGCTCTCCTTCTCCTACGTCTTCTACTCCCCCTCTCCCTTACAGACTGACTAAACTCCTCCTCCTTGCCAGAAATAGGGCAACTCTGCTGAACTCGGGTGTAGCACCCCCCCTCCTGCTCGGACTCAGGACTTGTGTATGTATGTGGGTGGTTACCTTGCGTCAGGATCTCCTCCTACTTCCAAGCATTACATCACCCCCAGTGAAGGAGGTAATGTCACTGTGGCAACCTGACCCTAGGGAGCCACACATACATGGTGGGAAACTTAAGAAAGTAATTATTAGGTGTACAGGGGGGTACAGGGATTATAGAATGCAGCATAGGTGCTGCTGAAGGAGGCACTTTAAGTTTCAAAGGCCCTGGGGGGGTGACAGATTCACTTTAACAACAGAAATTGTAAGTTATAAAATGATATTTCTCAGCTATTACAGCACAGTATTAGTTCAGACAGGGATGATTAGGGATGTAGTAGGATGCTGCAGGGACAGATAATGATAGGTTAGGGGGCATAATCAACCTGAGAGGTTCCCTTTTGAAAGAGGGCAAATGAAAATAATAAGACAAAAGAGAATTACAGGTAAAAAACACCAAAAAGGCTCAAATGCAATAATGAATCGAGCATTTTTTATTTTGCGTAAAATACTTGAAAGAAAACGAAGATCACAAGAAAAAAGAAGAGTTACGGTATTTCTACAAACCTCCCACAGATGATGAATCGGGTCCTTGAACATTTGCATTTGGAAAACCAAAAAGTGTGATGGGAAAAGCACAGAGGTGAAGCCGGGGGACAGGTTTCCGTTACCTCCATCTGTTTTCTAATACGGGTCGCTCCTGAGCACTAAATAATATACCGTAAAATGTTTTTTTTTTTTGCAGAATTGTGCAATAACCTGATCCTTCCTGCAGATGGCACTAAAGACTGCACTCATCCTCCGCTATAGTTCCTAAAACCATTTTCCAATTATATATCTATAATATAATAAGGGGGTTGTCTGGGTCATTAATATTGATCACCTCTCTTTAGGATATGTCATCAATGTCTGATCAGAAAGCAAAAAATATGCAAAGCTCAGAATCTGCAACATGTTTGTCTGAACGTTCCCCTAGGCTGGATTATCTTTTGCATTTGGATCAATGTCTGATCGATGGTGAAGTGAAGATACCGGTGGTAGCCGGAACTACTCTGGTGCAGAGCTGCAAAACTACATCAACGGAATAGTGGCCAGGGCACAGTTGCCCCCATTGATTTGTATAAGGGGCAGATATCTTGTACTGGGCCGCTATATAGCTGACAGAGCTGTGCTGCCGTCATTACCAGTAACCAGCTGATCAGTGAGGCTGCCGGGTGTCACACCCCCACTAATCAGACATTGATGACCTAAGGGTAGGTCATCAGTGTTCGGCCGCTTTACACACACCAACTTCTGTGTCCAACTTCTTAACAATCTCTGGTTGCAGTGAAATCATGGACACATTGCTCCATTTTGTGGCTGTATACAAATGGAACAATGTGTCCATGATTTCACTGCAACCAGTAAGTTGTTCAGAAGTTGGACAGATAAGTTGGTGTGTGTAAAGTGGCCATTAAAGTCCCAGACAACCCCTTTTAATATCATTGAACAGAGGAAATATTTGTGTCTTTTTTTTTAATTACTACATGACAAGTTTTGAGTTCTCAACTAGACCTGAGTGAACACATTACAAAAAAGAGAGAAATGAAACCAAAGTATTTTTTTCTAACTTTTATTAACAATCTAGTACAATTTTTCTGTATTACTACCTTACAGGACGTTTCATCATATTTTCACGTTGAGCTGCCAAGTAGAATAAAACATTTTTTCTTTCAATTTCAGCTTTCTATTCAAGTAATATTAGCGATCACAGTATTTAGCGCCTAATGAGTTAACTGTGGTTACCGTGAGTCCAAGTGGGCATTATCAGATAGTGTTCACTGGGGGCGTGTACTTCTTCCCCCTGTATGAAGCTGGCCTATCATAAGCAGGCAGCAACACACTGGAGAAAGAACACGCCCCCACAATAGCTTAGAGCAGTGTTCCCCAACTCCAGTCCTCAATAGCCACTAACAGTGCAATTTTTCAGGATTTCCTTAGTATGTACATGATATTATTTAATTAACAGTACAGGTGATTATTCCAACACTTCTGTAATACTACGGAAATCCTGAAAACTTACTGTTGGCGGCTCTTGAGGACTGGAGTGGAGGAACAATCAGTTTAGAGGTGCTTTGATGCTAATCTGCGAAATATTCGCTCAGTCTGTTAGGCCATGTGCACGCTGCGTTTTTAATTTTTTGTGCTATGTTTTTGTTCAATTTTCAGCAGCAAAACTAATCCATATTTAGAGAAAGAAAAGCACCGAAAATGCACAGCATTTTTGATGCGTTTTATGTGCTTCCAATCCATATATGCTTTATTAAAATGCGGTCAATGGAGAAAACGGATCACTAATTGACATGCTCATTCTTTTTCTGGATGCGTTTTCTGCCCCAAAAATGGACCAGTAAAAAAAACGCAGCTTCAGAACAGCATTTCTGAAAACGTGTTGACTTTGCTGGGCATCATAGGTAGTGATACGATTTTCATGCAAATCAAATCACAAAAAACGGATGAAAAACCTTCATATACGGATAATGCATTTAACCCCTACTAGATTACATGCGATTAGAGAACAGAATTGTCCCCTTTGCTGGAGAGAGTGTGGACATGTGGGGACTGTAAGACATGTTTTTTGGGGCTGTGCAGTTATTAAAACCTTCTGGCACCAGATACAAGACCTTATCCAAAACATTACAGGACAGACTGTACAACTCACTCCACAACTGGTCCTCCCCTTGGTTGGTATAGAAGACATCCCCAGACAGTACAGCTATATTATTATACATAGACTATTAGCTGCAAATACTATCATTGCATCTGACCCACCCCAGGGCCTTGGGGTACCCGGTCCAGGGCATTGTTTCATGGGGGATGTCAGTGGTGGCCCTGGAGGTCACTGAAAAGAGTCAATAAAAATAAAATAAAAGTGTTTCGTGATGCCACCTATGGATCCGGTAATGTTACCGGCGCTGCAGGACAGACCTCTCCAGGAGTGCTCTCCAGCGATCATGGCCAGCTTTAAAACAGTGCTTATCAGTGTGGAGACATAGGGGTCAGTGTTTGCTCTCATCCTCTGGCCCGGCCCGCCTTTAGAAAGACCTCACAGACAAGTGCTCATCCCAACTGAACGCCCGAACTCCTTACATGTGGAAGGAATACTACTCAGACAACACCAGGTAGGGGAAACATACAATGGTAAGACTTTATTGGATCCCCAACAATCAAAGGAATATAACACATACTCAGCAAGAACACACAATGTAACAGGCAACAGAGTACCACCCTTCCACTGGCTCACCAAGGACTAGAATATTTGTGCCTTTAGGGCTTCCAGGGCCAACTACCCACTGAGCAGGGATAGCAGCAAGCTTAGGAAGCTAACCAAGCACAGCAAAGTCTGTAGCCAGGTGAATAAATTGTCCCAACCTGGGTTTCTTCCAGCTGAATCCTAGGATCCTAGACTGAAGCCATGCAGAGTATGAAGACACAATCCGATCATGGCAGCGCGTACCTAAGCTCCTAGACTATGTCCACATAGCATATGAACACTGGTAACTGAAGCAGTCTTTTCTATATTCAAAGCCCTCATCTCAGGGTATATTTTATTCTTACAGGATTGGTGGGATAAGGCTGTTCTCTTATTGGTTGGCATTTCAATTCGACTGCATAATTCTCCTCTGAGTAATGTAGACAGTGGGGCAGAGGGAATTTACATTTAATTAGCAATCCACAAACTAGGACGATGGGTGTTCCGAACAGAATGGCAAGAAACAATGATGTAACAAACATTAATTAACAAACAACAGAAAAATACATCTGACCAAATTAAGAACATTAACCCACAACATGCATTGAAAAAGGCTGTATCGTCACAACCAGCTCCATACAAAACAGCTTGTAAGCACTCCGCATGTTCTGCTGTTCAGCGGTGGACAGTCTCCAAGGCAATGAGCTATAGACAAAAGAAAAGTTAGGTGTTAATATCTCAATATTGGCAGAAAATTTTAATCAGCAGTAAATTGCAAAAATTGTTTGCATTTACAATCACTATCCGACAATACCCATTTATGACTATGGGATAACCCTTTAAGGGACTAGTGAAATAGTCACACTTTGATTGTGCTGTACCTGGTAACAACATAGGGTCACAACACCGCCTAAAATGTGCCATACTATATACCATTTCTGTCCATTTTGCATGTATCTGTCTGTTGTGTCCCATGAATGGGATTAACCTGTAATGTCTATTCTTGCATTGTGTATTTTTCCTCCAATCGGGAAAATTCTTTATTGTTACTAGTTAGATTAGTCTGTGTGAAAATTTTCCCCACCTCCCTCCCTTAGTTGACCTCTGTACAGGATGCTCCTCCCTTCTTCACCAGTTTGGTTTAGAGAAACCATTACTGAAGACGCATGTGTGCAACCCTGTACAGATTATTCCTTTTCACCTATCGTTCCATTGTAACTAATACAAGATATGAAAGAAAACTACAGCATTTCTCCTGATCTTTCTACAGCTGCAGTAATGATTGAGTTGACACTGTCTGTCCATCGTTTGGGGATGTAAGTACCAGTATATGTGGCACCCCAGGGGTTAATGTGCCACAAAAACATCACACGGGTTCCCTCCCCACAACACACTGACCTACACTAACACCTCTGGGCCAGGAGGGGGAGCACAACCAGCTCTCTTATATACTCCAGGTCCACAGGAAGTAGTGAGTTCAGTACGAGGCAGTACTGTGAAGAGAGAGAGTCTGCAGTGTAAAGGAGCTACCTGAGGCTTCTCTGCAGCCTGCAGGTCGATTCCAGGCCTAGTTAGGGTCTGAGGAGAGGAGAACTAGAGAACAGAGAAACACATCTGGGAGCTTGAGTGCCATCATCACTCGCCCCAGAGGAGCGCACAGAACGGACACCGGATCCGACACTGTGACTGACACACACAGCACAGTGAATCCAGGAGTAGTGGAGTCTCTAGACCACCACAGTACCAGAGCAAAGCAACACGGCGGGGTCAGTACAGCACAGAGGACTCAAGTTGCCTAGCCAAGTGGTACCAGCAGAGAGAAAGAGAGAGTGAGACAGTGCCATCAGCAAAGCTAGAAGCAGCAGCGAGGACACACACAGCGCAAGCACGAGGATCCTGAGGACCCGGGCAGGGTGGGAGAACCCGGCCCCCAGTACAGACTCCGTGGACTATACCCTGCAACAACATCGCAGTAAAGCTTTGGAAACTACTGAAACGTGAGTGTGTGTTCCTTAACCCGTCTCCACTACCATCCCTTACTATTACATCCACAATAGACTTTACCAACCACTGCCCCGGGGACCTCGCCTCTACCTACGGAGAGCAGCACCATCTAAGCTGCCTAACATCACCCCGGAGGTTCTGCAGCAGCGGTGGTCCCATACCTGACCACACACCGTGGGTGGCGTCACGATAAACTATCCTCCCCTGTAAATATCCCCTTATTATTGCCAGGGCCCAGGACACGGACCGGACCAGGACTACCCGTGACATTCCCCAGCAGCAGACCCGGTCCAGTACCGAGTACCCTCGTCCCAGTGGGCTCGACATATACAATCATCTAAAAGACTGGTGATTTGAGCGCTTGGGATTTGCAGTCATCAGAAGGGGACAGAACACTGTCAGTGTTCGGAGACCAGGCGACGTCCATTGTTTACACTGGCGAGCAGAGCTGCTTCCTGACACAGGTGAAACTACAGGTGTCCTAATACCCAAACCCTCCCTGTCTGCTTGTCACAACACACTGTATGGGTATTTGCGCAAGTTGAGTGTTTGGTTGCAGAAATTTCTGCACAAAAAACACATTTTGTGGCAGAAAGACACAGAAAGAAAGAGAAAAAGAATCAACATGAGCACACCAGAATTCTCATAGACTTTGCTGGGGAAGGAGATATGTGCAGAGTTTTGTCAAATCTGCACCAAAAAAACGCACTGTGTGCACATAGCCTGACTTTCTTACCTTTCCTGCCACTTTTGTGTGTCCATTTTGCCAGTGTATGTGGAAATAATGTCCTACCATGCTTGTGACTGTGATTATTACTTAAAGGGATCCTGTTAGAACATTTTTGGCGACCATGGTAGCATGATGTACTACTCGTTATCAGCATTCTGAATGTGCCCTTGTTAAATTCATTTGTTTTACCTTGGGGAACAAAGATAACTTTTATACGAGCACAATCTGTACATAACAAAATCTCAGGAGTCATGGGGTTGATGCTGGGGTAGTAATGAGTCAGGGTATGCTGCCTTTAATCCTGTCCATTTCTCCTTGATTCACATTGTTCTGAGTGATTGACATAATATAATATAATATTTATTCACTTATCTAGCATCATTATTCCTCAGTCCTTTACATACATCAGCATCACTGTCCCCATTGGGGCTCACAATTTAATCATCCTATCAGTATTTGGAGTGTGGGATACAGCCGGAGAACTCGGAGGAACCCACGCAAACACGGGGAGGACATACAGACTCCTTGCAGGTGTTGTCCTTGGTCAGAACAACCTGTTACTAAATTCTTCCTAAAAGGAAGTCAAATAAGAGGAAATGTACTCTATTAAATAAACAGCTGCACCCTGAAACAATAAGCCATGCAAACATTGAATATAGGGATTTAGACAGGAGCATATCTACAAGTTCAGAGGTTGCAATCTTACCTGGGCCCTGGAGCCTAGGGGGGCCCCAAAAGTCCCTATAGAAAAAAACTAATGCTATTAAAGATTTTCAATAATTGGGGGCCCAGTTAGAGCTTTCGCATCGGGGCCCATGAGCTTCAAGTTGTGCCACTGGATTTATGCATGCAATACTGCTAAGGAAATACATTGAAAAGTTGACATACTTAACGCATAAAAAAGGCCAGTTCTATGTGAACCCAGAAGAAGGGTGGGTGACCACTTGGGGGACATCAGGAATGGGAGGGACACCCCTCTTGCGAGGCACATGAATGAGGTACATGGTGGTGACATAAAACACGTGACTTTCAGAATTATAGAGGTGGTGAGGGTCGGTCCAAGTGGAGGAAACCATGATCTGAATGTCCTAAGGAGGGAGGTGGAGTGGATATTTAGGTTCGATTCCCTCTCCCCAAAGGGATTAAACGAGCAGTTGTCATATGCATGCTTTCTTTGAATGAATGGGATGTGTACGGGTTTCTATGACTGGGAAGTGAGATTCATTATAAAAATGAATGTTTTATCTATATAATGTATATCTTGGTATAACATTGGTTCCTTGAGTACATCCACCAGCCCCTGTGACTCTGCACAAACAGCCACTCTGCCTCATGAATGTTTTGTCATGGGTGAAGCAGATGTATATGGCCTGTTTCACACCTCTGCGCCTGGCCACATCACCTGCACCAGCCTGGTCGCGCTGGCGCAGGTGCAGGCGCAGAGGTGATTGGGGCACTGTGGGGCTGCGTTTACAGTAACTGTAAACGCATACCTAATGCCCCTTAGCGCTCAGCTGCGCTCGGTGCCCCCATTATACCCTATGGCCGAGCACAGCTGAGCGCGCGCTCTGCCGTGAGAAGCGCAAGTGAAACTGGCAGAGCGCACGGCGCATGCGCCTGGTCTTGACGCACCCGGAAACGCCTACTGAGGCGTTTCCGGGTGCGTCAAGCGGACGCATGCGCTGTGCGCTCTGGAAGTTTCACTTGCGCTTCTCACTGGCAGAGCGCGCGCTCAGCTGTGCTCGGCCATAGGGTATAATGGGGGCACCGAGCGCAGCTGAGCGCTAATGCAGGGCATGTATCCGCTCCTGCACTAGGCTGCCCCAAGCCCTAAATGGCCCTGTGCTTGCATTTGCGCTGGCGCAGGGGCAGCCTAGTGCAGGAGCGCAAAGATGTGAAACAGGCCTAAGTTACCCTCACTACCAGTTTTACTTACAGCCAGTAATAGTGCTGCAAGAGTGGTGCACTAATGTGAATATAAGATGAGTATGTCAGGTACAGGAGCGGGGCGCTACCTGTGGACGGCGCGCATAAGCCCCCATGTCAATCGAGTCGCCCTGACAGCGGGGGACTTGTTTATACACTGTGCGCAGCCGCAGTGTCCTGAGGGGAAGCTCCTGCTGCTATCACGCGGGAGAGCGATTGCGCACGCGCGCTACGTCACTTCCTGTGACACGTGCGTTCCACCACGTTGATGATGGCGGCGGTGGCAGCGTGCGTTTCAAGGGCTCCGCGGCGTCTCCTGCCCTAAATACCGTGACTATGTACTATGTATCTTTTTATGATGTACCTTTATTTCCTGCATACTCATGTTTATATGTGTCTCTAATAAAATGATTTATATGATTGTTAAAGCAATTGTTTGACTCCACATGTATTTCTCCTTTTGATGAATATCATTCAAGTGTTGAGTTGCTCAGCTAATCAGGCAATCACCTGGTAGCTGTATACTAAGCAAAACCATATGGAATATGTATACCCAAGTGAGTTGAGCATTGGAGGCATGACTGCAGCAATATATACGATAGATATTCTCCAACTTTACCATATTTTGGGGTTTGGGGGTTTGGCTGTATGGGGGCTGTTGTTGGGGGAGGAGGCTTGTGGTCACAGGATGTGGGCGGTACCAGGGCAGGTAATACCTGATATAAAGGGGGTTAGAGTCACACCATACCACCCCCTCCACATCAAGGTTATGTGTACTTGCACATGGCATATAGATTGTCGTCATCAAGCCTCCTGATGATTGGTGAAACGCGTCGAGGCGCGCGGGGATGAGTACACCACCCTCTTAAGCTAAGTACCCCCTCTCTTCTGTGTGATACCCATTTGAGTAAGGTCTATTTCATCATATAGGACCATACCACCGGAGAGTCGATATACACACAGAATAGGAGATTTATCCAACAGCTATCTAATATCATACCGTACATGGGGGAGATTAGTACATGGGTGGTGACACTCTGATTTTAATACTGGGACACAGTGACAGACATGGTGGCCAATGGTCCTAAACCTGGGAGGGTATATCATAGGGGGGAGCACCACCTCCTCTCTTCCAGGGTAAGGTTAGGGCACGATAGGCTAGCCACCGACGAGTAGGGGCACCACTATGTACCTTAGGGTGCCGACCTCCGCTCTCAGGCAGCAGGTGAAAGGAGGGAGGCAATTATCAAGGACAGCATCCTTCCTTTATACTTTCCTGTGCACCTAGTTTTTATTCACGTCTGGTGTGTTATTGTATAAGTTGGTAATAAAGTTATCATTTAATGGGTTTAATATGATTTACATTTTATGTGAACCCAGCAGCCAGCGACAAGGCGTATCTCTTTGCTGGATCCCTAACTAATGCGTCTATCTGGAATAAAAAAACCTAACCCAAATAGAAGCATTAGTTAGGGATCCAGCAAAGAGATATGCTTTATCATAATGAATCTCTAAATTCCTATATTCTATGTTTTCATATCTTAGCGTTTTAAAGTGCAGCTGTTTATTTATTGAGTATATTTCATGTTCAATATGGACCTGTTCACACTTGTTAGGAAGTGTCTTCAGTTTGTTTGGTTTTTTATTTTAGATTATGGGGTCCCTTTTGACTGTGCACCCCTCCTTCCCACCAGCTCTGGGCGATTTAAATTATTCTATTAGCAGGTTCCTACCCGCCCATAAATTGTAGGGTTTTTAATCCAGATAGAGGCTTTAGCTAGGGATCCAGCAAAGATATATGTGGCACCCTATGGTTCAGTAGCCACAGGAACACCTGGTGCAGGGAGGGATTTCCACATCAGGTAAACTTACACATACAACACCTTCCACCCCAGACCTGAAGGGGGAGCTCTGTTTGCAGACTTGAGGCAAGGTCCCCTATTAAAATTCAGGCCCGGGGGTGGAGATAGGCAGTGCAGTTCCAGAGAGAGGACGGTGAAGACATCCTGATGAACGGTGCTACGCTAGGCCCGTGCCAGAGGGAAGCCTAGCCAGTGTGAGGGACCCAAGAGTTAGGGTCAGAGGCAAGGCGAGCAGACAGGGGCGAGAAACCCCGGTTCACCCAGAGAACATAGAGACAACGACACCGATCGAGATTTCACGGGTCCAGTCAGCCCAGCAGTGAAGACCGGAGGGCCAGGGGAATTTGAGTCTCTTGGCATAGGAACACTTGTAGCACAGACACCAACAGAGCCAAGGATTGCAGAGGAATTAGCGTGCCCAGCAGCAGGGCTCTCATCGCCAGCTAAACAAGTGAGGGATACAGGAGAGGTCAGGGCCAAGTTTCAGACAGGCCAGGACTAGAGCACACACACACAGTAACAAGAAGACCTCACAACTCATCGGGTGTGGAAATCCTGAACTGCTACTGTGGCGCCCACCTGGTCAGGCGTCACAGTTGGGGTACTGCACCCATAAATAAGTGTGCGGTTACCCCTGTCACAACGGAATGCAAATGTTCTTCAGGAGGCTCCCGTCCTAGCACTCCCACACACACCCACTTAGGTAGATGGCAAAGGTCATATACCCTAGGGGGGGGAGTTAGGGGAGGAGGGAGGACACACAGTGAGATTGAGTCGGCACTGAGGAAAGACAGAGAACGGGGATCCTCCAAGAAAATGAAGGAGGAATCCCAGGGAGGGGGCCCGTAGAGAGAGAATCGGCAGCCTACACGAAAGGAGGGAACCCCCCGAGGCCCATACTCAGGAGGGAACCCTGGTCTGTTTTACCGGAGCACCGGTTTCGAAGACGGGGAGGTAGTTCAGCCCCTCACCGAGAACACCGGAGGTCGCGGTCTGTTTACCGACCACGACACTATGTCAGCAAGGAAACCAGTCACACCAGGATAACCCACCAGGGTTTGAGCTCGCCCCAACAGCCTGGTACTAAGCGGCTGTTCCCGGACAGGCATTGAGAGCAGGACACAGGGCAGATCCAAGCAGGATTACATGGAAGACTCCCCAAGACTTTGCAGTCCATTGTGACTATCTGGCCAGCTATTTCGTCCAGAGACTGTTACCTTCTTTAAACTGTATTACCATCTGCATCGCTCCAGTAAAGTATCCAGGTAGAATGCTCAAGTCTCCCCGAATTTGTTTCTTTGCTGCACCCTGCTCATCCATCCATTACCAGCACCCCTACCATCACCGGTGCATCCCTGCCCCGGGGGGGTTAGCTCCATCTGCAGGGAGCTGTACCATCAAGGCCGCTATACCACCACCCTCCGGAGGACTGAAGCGGCGCTGATGCTCAATCACCAGAAGCTGCGGGTGGGGTCACGTGAACTACATTATGAATTTTATTCCCCTGTATATATATTCCCCCTCTTTTTTAAAAGTTCGGTCTCCTGGGCCACAGGTCCAGGCAGGCCACCAGTGACATTCCCCCCGACCACAGCGGAAAAGGGCCCGGATACCCGAGTTCCCACTGCCCCGGGCGATACATAACCCAACCACCCGGACTGTACCCTGGACGTAACTTTGAACTACAACATCAGTAAAGGTACGGAAACAACAACCCTGTGTGTGTGACTGTTATTGCGGCCCCTGATCTTGCTCCCATCACAGACTGTCCTATAATATCTCCACTTGATGAGCAGACTTCCTCTGCAGCACAAAAGACAAGGCTGTGTGGAGGGCTGCAATCCCCTTACTCCACAACTGCCACGGGGATCCCGCTCCACCTACGGGGAGCGTTACCAACTAGCTGCATTCATCACCCCGGAGGTCTGTCCCGCAGCGCCGGTAACAATAACGGGTAAAGTAAGTGGCATCACGAAACACTTTTTATTTTTTTTCCCTTTTTCAGCGACCACCAGGGCCACGGGACCTGACATCCCCAGTAAATCAACGCCCGGAACTGGGTACCCCACAGCCCTGGGGCGGGTCAGATACACCTTGACATTGGCTGCTGGGCTCATAAAACTGCCCTTTTTATGCTGTCTCAATGTATTTCCTTACTTATTTTGTAAAGTGTGTAATGTTCTTGATCTTTGTTCTGCTGCTGTAATACTGTAATTTCCTCCGGGATCAATAAAGTTTATCTAATCTAATCTAATGCATGTCTGCATATACCTGTATTCAACATATGCATACTTTAGTGTTTTAGAGGGCAGCTGATATTTTGTTAGAGTATATTATATGTTTAGTTTTCTACCTGTTCATATTTGGTAGAAGTGGTTTATTTTTTTTTTTTTAGTTTTTAAACAAGAGTAAACAGGCACAATGAGAACTAGGACACCATAACTCTTCGCCACTCCAGCACTGCCCCATGACTCTTGGTTTTATCTCTGCATAAAGCGCTCATTGCGGAAAAACGTCTTGCCTCAAATTTTGAGAATGATGTTAAAAAGCATATTTAATATTTAATACAACAAATTGCAACCTGTAAATTGTTGTGACATAGCAGATACTCATCTTTATAATTGCAGTCTATTAGAGGGGTATTCCTACTACTAAGATAAACCAGCACTTTATGAACAATGGGGGTCTGACCTCTTCCTAGTGAATTTCCTGAGAATAGAGTGATTTACCCAGGACATAGACCTTAAAAGACCACTACCAAAAAGATGAGCGTGAAATGTGAATAACCTGATCATACTCTACTCCTGACAACATTGTAGAGTTTGGAGATTATTTTATAGTATATAGCTGGTTTTATTTTTGTCCTTCAATATTTACAGGCCTTTGAGTAAAAATATTTCTATATATGTTACTGGCTACCTTTAGCTTACAAAATTACACTTTGTTTCAGCCTGCAATCTTCATTCCTTCATCCATTTTCAGACCCACTGATATGCAGTTTGTAGTCTAATCTAAGTTTCAGATTTTTCTCTCATGTGAGCTTCTCTTCCAGTAATATAGGCTGGACTGTGTGTATGCAGGTGTAAAGACTCTGGATCTACTATTGGCCATTTCTGCATCCTTGCGCTTTTCCTAGATGGTTTCCACTGCTTTGCTCCTGTTCATGTGATCCAGTTCACTGCCTTCATAAACCATAGTCTACCTTCTAGCCTTTCTTGAGTATTCAGTTTGAATTCCTGGCTTCCTGCTCCCTGTGTTTCTCAAGAGTTCCTCCAACTGCAAATCAGCTCTGGGTTTTCCAGAGTCTGCAGTTTCACCTATGGCAACCCAGAATCCGGTTGCCACAACGGCCTTGCCTCCCTTGGGGGGGTAGGGTCATGCTTGGAAGCAAGATAGGGTATCCACACAGGGTAAGCCCACAGCACATAACACCTCCTGACTCCAGACCAGATGGGGGAGCTCTGAAGCCCAAGTTCAGGAGAGCTTCCCTAGAAATTCTGGCCTGGGGGCAGGGTTAGACAGTTCAGTTCCTAGGATGACTGTGAAGACATCCTGCGGACTGGAGTGGTGTCAGGCTCATCTGAGGTTACTCTCTAGCCAGTGTGAGAGACCCATAGGAGAGGGTCTGAGGAGGGAAGGAGTAGGCCTGGGGAGAGGGGCCTTATAATGGTTCCCCCCAGAGTGGAGCGCCAGAACGAACACAGAAGTGCGAGGTTGCGAGGGTGCTCTAGGCCCAGCAGCCAAAACCAGAGGGCGGGAGATTCCAAGTCTCCCAGCCACCAAAGCACCTGGAGGCACAGCAGCATGACGAGCTCAGGACCTTGGTCAGAGGAGAGACACCCGGGAAGGGCTCGAGCTGCCTGCCATACTGGTGATTGACTTTCAAGCAGGAGAGAAGGGTCACAGCCTAGCTACAGGCAGCCAGGATCAGCAGAGAGAAGCGTAGCAGGGAGGCCTCAGAACACCTGTGGACTGTACCCCGGCTCCTACCGCTACAGTAAATGTAAAAGGAAACTGCACCTGTGTGCGCCCTTAGTCCTGCACCCCAATTGCCTACCACTGCCACTGCCTCTGGGAACTGCTTCACCCTTGGGGAGTGATAGTATCACAGCTGCCCATCCATCATCCCCGGCGGTCCCGCACTATAGCACTGGCCTCAATAGCCAGACACCATGGGTGGCGTCACGACACCTATCCCCTAAAGCATTACCTCCCAGATACCCTTTTAAATGGACTGATCCCCAGGGTCACAGAGCTGGGTCTCAACCCTGAGACTCCTCGAGAAGTGCCACATCCCTGGGGCGCGTCAGTCACCTCCTGCTTCCACACCTGCTTCGGTGCTGTTCCTGCAAACTTGCTCCAGTACTGACTTTGCTTCAAGCCTGTCTGCCTGTCATACATTATTCCTGTGTGCTTGTTAGCTTTTCAGCTTCTAAGTTTATATTGTGCAGTAGTTCTCTGGACTGTGCTGGACTTTCTTTTACTACACTGCACTGCTTCAAGGTCAGGTCTTGTTCTCTGTGACTACCATTCCCACGCCTTCCTGGGTACAACTAAAGTTATAAACTGATTCTGATTTTGCAACTCACTAAGTGTACTGCTTCTGAGAGACTTCCCCTTTAGGCTACACTGTAAAATAATTATTTCAAGAGACTTTCCTATTTATTGCATGTTTGATAAGCTTCCTAACTTTGCTGCATCTCATGTTTGTTTTCTGCCACGTGTGTTCAATCCAGGCTTGTTCACCTTTAAAAACTAGGTCTCATTGTGTCTGTGCTCCCATTGCTAATAGATTTCTGAGTAAATCCTTACAATACATTACACCAGTCTTCTGTCTTCATTAGTTCATATATCAGCACAGCTTCTATCCTACACTTATTTCCTCTACAAGTGTATTAGTCCTTTTTAATAGTCTGTTTTCTCTCCTATGCCTAAAACAGTACATGCTTTCTCCCCTCTCTCCATTGGAAATCTGTTATCAGCCCATCTGAGCTGCTAACATGGAGAGAAGGAAGGTGAAGACTGAAGAGCAGAAATAGGCAATTAAATTTAGGAAGCACATTATCAACAACAAAGAAATGTATATGATGGCGTACATAAACATAAGCTTTAATAATAATAATAATAATAATAATAATAATAATAATATTTATTCATTTATATAGCTTCAAGGTTACTAAATAATACAGATTTCATTTACATTGAAAAGTGATGTTTCCAAACACCCAAGAGTAACTTGTTTAACATACAATTGGTCATTGTTATCCAACAATGTAAGTCACGTACAGACCTTCATATCTTCTACTTAGAAACATGACCTCTAATAACAGAAAGACCAATTAGCTCCAAGTTCCTGTTAATCTCACAATCACCTGCTCTATTACTATGAAACCAAAACCATTTCAAAGGCTGCTTTCACACTGCGTATTTCTGGGATCCGTGGCTGTCCGTTGTAAAACAGACAGCCACGGAACCGATTTGGCCCCCATGTATCCCTATGGGCCACGGATCTGATCCGATTTGGCCTTATTGCCATCCGATTTGTGTCAGATCCGATTCTGTCCGATTTTTAGCTGTACCCAAAATCAGAGACTGCTCCGATTTTGGGCACAGCGGACCAAATCGGACTGAATTGGATCCGACATGATCCGCGGCCTTTAACATGAGGGCCTATGGAGCACTGGTCCGAGGAAACAGCTGATAGTTTCTCTGACCCGATTTC
Organism: Allobates femoralis; assembly: GCA_033576535.1. Taxonomy (NCBI): domain Eukaryota; kingdom Metazoa; phylum Chordata; class Amphibia; order Anura; family Aromobatidae; genus Allobates; species Allobates femoralis. Next base: position 157,415,023 of record JARQOC010000008.1, read on the forward strand.
AGTGTACATAGCATGCTCAGTACAATAAAACTGCTCTGTTCCCCTTTAGTTTCACTTCGGAACGTATATATATACATTGCGGAAGTGAAATTAACTATACAAAGGGTTAAAATTTAAAAAAAAAAACATGCTCACCTCTCTGGCGGTGTCCCACGCTGTCTCTCTCGCTCTTGGGCTCAAGGACCTGATGTTGCCTGGCAACCTGATCAGCTGAGCGGTCATGTGACCGATCAGCTGATCGGGTTGTCACATGACCGCGTGGTTTAAATCTCCCACCCGCTGATCAATTTTGGCTAGCGCGGGATTTAAACCGCTCTGTCGTGTGATAACCCGATCAGCTGATCAGTCGGATGACCGCTCAGCTGATAGGGTTGCCAGGCAACGCCAGGTCCTTGAAATCCAGGTGCAAGACATCGCGGGACACACACGGAGAGGTGCGCATGGTTTTTCTTTTTAACCCTTTGTTCACTCCCGCAATGTAGATATATATACATTGCAGGAGTGAAAGTGCCCGGCTTGCCTGCACTTTGTAGGCTCGGGCTTTCTGTGTCCGGACCTGTGAAAATCACGGACCCGGACACTGAAATGGCATCCAGAGGTCACCTTCGATGCTGTCCTTTCCTGACTTTGGGGTCCTGAAAAAGTAGGATCCCACAGACGGAAAAAAAAACGCGATGTGAAAGCACCCTAAGGCTAATACACAAGAAATAATTGTATCTCGGGAGCCATGTATTATGCCTTCCTGCCAAGGTCAACGAAATGTGTGATCAGGAAATATCCTTTTGTTTAAACTATATTTTTTTTATCTATCATGTTTTTTTTAAATGTATTTTAAATTTTGATATAATTATATTCACAATAGATGATGTCACAGCTCCGCCTGTACAATGACTGATAACACCTCTTTATACAGTAGATAACACAGGATCCACCATTCACAATAGAAAATATCACAGCTCACCTCCTCCTGTACAATGACTGATAACACCTCTATATACAGTAGATATCACATGATCCACCATTCACAATAGGGTCATTCCATGTCAAGTGATCCAAAAATGAATATTTTTTTTCCCTGACGTCCTCAGATTTTTTTAATTTTTTTTCTATATGAAGAACAACTTTAGTTAATTACAAAAAAAAAGTTTTGAATTTTTTTCTTTATCAGTTAATTTTTTACAGATTTTTAAAGTTTTAAAAAAGTGCGAATTTTGGCCTGGTATGGCTTTACATTTTCTATCATATCTCAGGCTAGAAATAAGATAGAGAAACAAAATAAACACCAATCTACTCAGAACTGTCCAGGCTTTCATCAGATATGTCACAAGAGGATCTTTGTTAATATTTTACCCATGTGATCGCAAGCGCAAAACTTTAAAACGCATTTCTGAAAAATCGGCGCGCTTTAAATATTTCAAAAACTGCCCATGTGTCTGCTTTGCTCTTAGCCACATCTGTACCAAATTTCAAGTTGGGATCGCAATGGGATCATATTTTAACATATTTTACTAGTAATAGCGTCAATGGGTCATTCCATATCAAGTGATCTAAATATGAATATTTTTTTTTACCTGACGTCTTTAGATTTTTTTTTTTTTTTTCCTTTATAAAGTACTACTTTAGTTAATTTTAAATTAAAAGTTTAGAATTTTTTTCTTCATCAGTTAATTTTTTACAGATTTTTAAAGTTTAAAAAAAGGGTGAATTTTGGCCTGGTATGACTTTACATTCTTTTATCTCAGGCTAGAAATAAGATAATGAAGTGGGAGAGGCATCATTTTACTCAGAACGGTAACAGCTTTCATTTGAGATGTTACAAGACTATGTTTCTTTATATCAAATTCAAACTATTGACGGGCAATTGTGAAAAAATGACTGATTGTGTTCTTGGTGATTTTTGAATTAACACTATAATAGTTAAATATTTTGCACTTAGGTCCAATGAATGCGTCCATGGGGTCAAGTTGGGACAGAGTCATCACAAATTAGCCTTATTTGCAGATGACCTGCTACTTTACATCTCCCAGCACCTGGTCTCCATCCCTTCGGTCTTAATGGAGTTTGAACGGTTCGGACAATTGAGCAACTTTAAAGTGAATTGCTCCAAAACCGAGGCACTCAATATTTCTTTGCCTGGAGAATTGGTTTCTCATCTATCTAAACAGTTCCCATTTAAATGGAAAGTAGAAGCCATTAAGTACTTGGGAGTCCTTATACCAAAAGATCTTAAACAAATATTCAATTTAAATTATCAACCCCTTTTGACTAACGCGGAATCGGCATTTACCTCCTATAGACAATTAAAGCTATCCTGGTTCGGGAGAATAAACGTAGTCAAGATGGATGTCTTGCCCCGACTCTTATATACTTTTCAGACAGTTCCTGTTCTATTGGATAGAGGCTTCCTCTCCAAAATGCAATCTATGATCCTTAGATTTGTCTGGGGGGGCAAGAGGTCCAGATTGCGAATGAATATCCTATCCTTGCCCAAGACCAGAGGAGGGTTGGACTACCCAACATACTAGCGTACTTTGTGGCTTCCTCTCTTGTTAGAGCTCTAGATTGGCATTATCATGCGTCCTCCAAGAAATGGGAAGGGGTGGAGCAAGAGGGTTTGGGGATTCCGCTGAAACACCTGCTTTGGATTTCCCCTAAAGACTCCACAGACCTAGTACCTTTGACAGACATGACCAGAAACACCTTGAAGGTATGGCACCTAGTGACGAAAACCCTCCGCTTAAACGACAGACTTAGCCCTTTGACTCCCCTTTTTTCCAACCCATCTTTCCCACCCAGATTTGACAGGCAGAGATTTTTATGTTGGCGGATTGTGGATGACACCCGAGTAGGACAGACTCTGTCCAGTGGTGGTTTGCCCCCGATGGCAGAGCTACAACTCAAAGAACCTACGAGACCTCTTAAGTGATTCGAATTTCTCCAATACAGAGCATACTTATATTCAGCTGACCACTCTTGCAGGTAAGATTGACGCCCAATGTATTGGAGAGGTTATTCCAACTGGAGGCTCCACCGAGGCGCAAAATATCAGTTCTATACCAGGCCTTAGGGTCCATGAGAGAGCAGGGCACCCTTTACTTCCAACGTGCTTGGGAGAGGGAATTGGGGTGTAGCATTTCAGAAGCTAATTGGCAGAAATGCTTTATATTTACTCACTCACTAGCTAGCGCTTGTTCTGCACAAGAAAGAAGCTATAAGCTGCTCACTAGATGGTACTTGTGCCCGACGACACTCCGGAACATGTTCCCTGGAACCCCTGATACCTGCTAGCGCTGTGGGGAAGAGAAGGGTACAATGATACACATTTGGTGGAGTTGTGGGAAAATCCGGCGGTTCTGGTCTGAGGTTTTCAATGCATACGCCCGGATAACAGGTAAACAAGCGAATGCTGCCCAGAATCGGCAATGTTATCCATTTTTTCCAGGTCCTATTGGGCTACAGAAGAGGGATATTCTCCGCTTTTGCATCTCGGCTGCTCGTGCTGTGATCCCGAGGTTCTGGAAATCAAGCCGGGCTCCATCTCTACTTGATTGGTTCAAAGAATTGATGGACATATATCGAATGGAGGAGCTCGCAGCTGATGCGTCGGGATCTCGGAACAAATTCTTAGGGATTTGGGTTGAATGGATTCTTTTTCACGACTCTGCAGAATTTAGGAGTATCTTTTCCAGCACAGATAATATGGCTCGACCTCTGGCTGATGGGGAGCCAGTGGGATGAGTACCCTTTCTCCTTCCCATACCTCACCCCCCCCCCCCCCCTCTTTTTTTCTTTTTTTCTTACGTGGCTTTTCTTTCCCAGTATAACTTTTTCTAATGGTTTTTGTTTCTCTTCTCTCTCTCTTCTTTTCTATCTCTCTTTTCTTCCCATCTGATACATTCAGTCTAGGTATTTCCTTTCTATACCTATACCTTCAGAATTCTAGTGAACATTAGACAGGTATCGGAAAATCTGAGCTGTGAGTAGATCATTAATATTTCGGCCTTCCTTTCCGGTACACCAGTCGATAGACTATTCCAACTAGGCCTCAACGGGTAATGACCCATTTACGTGGTCAACCTGTTAGAAGGGGCCAAGTGATAAAAATCATTCTGCTGGGGCTGCTTGTCCCCTTGACATCAGAACATCTCAAAACCCTGAGAAAGGTTGTATACTTGAGTGTTTGGAATTATATTTAGATTGTAGTATATATTGCACCAGAGATAAGCGCAAAAGTAAATTTGCAGCTTATCTTAAAGTTACTAATAACTTTGTGAATTCTCTTTTTGTATATTTTATATGTCTCAAGATTTTGTTAAAAGATTGAATGTATGTCTTTCATATGTTTTTTCAAAATTTAATAAAAATGAGATTAACCATAATTAAATATTTTAAAATATGATCCCATCACGATCCCAACTTGAAATTTGGTACAGATGTGGCTAAGAGCATAAAAGACACATGAGCAGTTTTGGAAAATTTTTATTAAAACGTTTTTTCGGAAATGCGTTTCAAAATGTTGCGTTTGCATTCGCATGGGTAAAAAAATTAAAATTAACAAATATACTTGTGACATATCTGGTGAAAGCCTGGACAGTTCTGAGTAGAATGGTGTTTATTTTGTTTCTCTATCTTATTTCTAGCCCGAGATAAAAAAATGTAAAGTCATACCAGGCCAAAATTCACCCTTTTTTTAAACTTTAAAAATCTGTAAAAAATTAACTGATGAAGAAAAAAATTCCAAATTTTTAATTTGTAATTAACTAAAGTAGTACTTCATAAAGGAAAAAAAAAATAAAAATCTAAAGACGTCAGGTAAAAAAAAATATTCATATTTAGATCACTTGATATGGAATGACCCATTGACGCTATTAATAGTAAAATATGTTAAAATATGATCCCATTGCGATCCCAACTTGAAATTTGGTACAGATGTGGCTAAGAGCATAGCAGACACATGGGCAGTTTTTTAAATATTTAAAGCGCGCCGATTTTTCGGAAATACGTTTTAAAGTTTTGCGCTTGCGATCACATGGGTAAAATATTAACAAAGATACTCTTGTGACATATCTCGTGAAAGCCTGTATAGTTCTGAGTAGAATGGTGTTTATTTTGTCTCTCTATCTTATTCCTAGCCTGAGTTATGAGGAGAAACGTAAAGGCAGGCAACAGCGAAATTCACACTTTTTCCGAACTTTGAAAATCATTTTAAAAAAAAATAAATTTTTTAAAAAATTTTTCTCTTCACATTTTGCATTGTCTGACATGCTATTATCAAATAACAAAATCTCAAAAGAATTAAAAATATAGAGGTAATAATCATTGGTTCACTTGACATGGAATGACCCAATAGGTGATATCACAGCTCACCTCCTCCTCCTCCTGTACAATGACTGATAACACCTCTATATACAGTAGATAACACAGGATCCACCATTCACAATAGATGATATCACATCTCACCTCATCCTGTACAATGACTGATAACACTTCTATATACAGTAGATAACACAAGATCCACCATTCACAATGGGAGATATCACAGCTCACCTCCTCCTGTACAATGACTGATAACACTTCTATATACAGTAGATAACACAGGATCCACCATTCACGATAGGTGATATCACAGCTCACCTCCTCCTGTACAATGACTGATAACACCTCTATATACAGTAGATATCACAGGATCCACCATTCACAATAGGTGATATCACAGCTCACCTCCTCCTCCTGTACAATGATTGATAACACCTCTATATACAGTAGATAACACAGGATCCACCATTCACAATAGATGATATCACAGCTCACCTCCTCCTCCTGTACAATGACTGATAACAGCTCTATATACAGTAGATAACACAGGAGCCACCATTCACAATAGGTGATATCACAGCTCACTTCCTCCTGTACAATGACTGATAACACCTCTACATACAGTAGATATCACAGGATCCACCATTCACAATAGGTGATATCACAGCTCACTTCCTCCTGTACAATGACTGATAACACCTCTACATACAGTAGACCTCCTCCTCCTGTACAATGACTGAAGGCAGTGATGGAGCAGCAGAGGATAAGTAAGGCTGCTTTTGATATTTTTACTTGGAGCAAGTGTAAAATAAAAAAGGGGAGAAAACCCCTTTTATTCCCAGTTCAAATTAATAAATGGCCATGTTGGTCATTCAGAGAGAAAAATGTTTGCAGCTAACATAGCCTATGACCAGTGATGATTAAAAGACCAGCTGATATGGATAATATTTTGAAATATTAAAAAGTTGCCTGCCCTATCCTAATAGATATGGACCAAGTGCCAGCATGAAAGTATGACACCAGACACACAGAGTCAGCTGTACACTCTCCTTGGTCAGCTCCAAAATGTGGCTCCAAGTGCAATTTATTTCAACAGGCATGAACTTATATAACCTCTATAAAACCTCAGTAAGGGGCTCGGCCAGCCCTACTCAGATGTATTCATTGGTTAATGGTTCAAATAATGGTCTTGTCCATGGGCGGATCCCTGAGGTCATCATGGGGTGTGGCCTTGGTCAGCTATCTTCAGATGATGTGTAGATCTGTGATTGGTCAGTCCTTCTACGGAATTCAGCTTCCTCCAGGAGCTTCTTATTAGAAACAAGATGTAGTCATAGATCAGTCACCATGTTTTAGGTCTACACCAAGCTTATGTAATGTAAAATAATACACTCTATGGGTCGTTTCTCTCAACCCCTTATGTCTTAAGGTTAATTAAGTATTTGATCCTATGGCTCTCCTCAACACAGCTTCCATTAACTCAGGATCTTCCTCATTGGGTTTCTACTAATATTCTCATTTGTCTTGGTAAGGACTCAGAGGAAGATATCTCTGGTGCCGTTTATCTCTGTGCACCAAAAGCTTTAGCTAGGTTAACTTTTAACTATTACAACCTTACTGAACGGCCCCTGTGCCAACATTAATACCTTTGCCTATCAACACCAATCAAGGTGTAGTTATAATTCTAAAGTTCTCGAAATGGAAAAGACCTCCATAAACTACTGGCAAACCAGCAATAGGCTTCATTCACACGTCGTGTGTCATCGGTGCATTGGATCACTGAGTACTGTTCACGTGTCCATATTTGTTATCCATTTATCGTTAGTGTTTTTCATGGATGAATAAATAAATAGAAAAATTACAAAGCTTCTATACTTTGTAATGTTTAAAGAGAACCAACAAGCAGGTTTCTGTCCTATAAAGTAAAGGCAGTGCCATAATGGCACTAGGATGTTGATTATAATGATACCTTTAGACAAGATATCTGGGTCTTGATTGCAGAATAATCCTAGTTCAGACCTTCAGAAATGACGTCATTGGTGCAGTGTCTTGGACATCGGTGGGGACTTTGTGGGTCGGATTCTTTTATTCTTTCTTCCTCCTGACTTGCCTCCTTTTCTTCATTTTAATTTTGCACCGCCGCCATTACCGCTGTTGGCGTCGTGTGCGCATCACTATTATGACATTGTCTTCAACAAAATGGCGCCTGAACCCATGGCATGTGCGTACCGCGATCTCCGACGCCATTTTACTGAGGACACTGTGGAAGTGACTATAAAGCGGCAGGGCGCATACACAGATAAAAAAAATGTCAATCTACACATGCACCGCCGCCGATCATAGACACCTCCACAGTGTCCTCAGTAAAATGGCTTTGGAGATCCCGGTATGTGTGAGGCGCCCCCAGGCCATGGAGTACTCGGGGCCAGGCCGGTGCTATCTCTCGGGAATCACGGTAGTCGTTACCCGGTCCAGTGGCCTGGGCTCAGTCCAAAAAGGAAGGGGTTATATACAGAGGATTTTGTCGTGACGCCACCCAGGGTATGTCAGTGGGGACCACCACTGCTGTATTCCTGCTGGGTATGGTGACTTAAGGCAGCGTGGATGGTAAGCCCTCCTCAGGTAGGGCTGAGTGTCCCCAGGGCAGGTGTAAATGTCTATGTGTGAGATGCAGGGTGATGGGCACAAGGAATAGGCAAACTCACTGTTTGTAGGCTTCTCAGTCCTTCACTGGAGCAGATGGTAAAAGCTGTCCAGGACTCTTGAGAGCAACTTAGGGTAATTCTCACTCGACCGGGTCTTTGGCTCCCTTACTGCACTTGCAATTTGGCTCCTGCTGCTGCCTAAGCTTGGCTGCTGGCCCTGTCTCGTCCTGTGAGGTACCGGTATGACAGGCAACTCGAGTCCTTTACTTATACCCTGTTCCTGGTTGTCAGTGTCTCTGAACTCTCTCTCCCTTACTGTGTCTGTGGATAGTGTGGCTGGGAATCTGGAAGCTCCACGGTCCGGTATTGACTGCCGAGATGTGTAACCCTGCACAGTCTCGGACTCCGGTGTCCATTCTATGTGCCTTTCCTATGTGGAGAGCATGGAGTTGCTCAGCCTCCCAGGTGTGTTCTTGCTTCTCCTTTCCTCAGACCCTAGCCTTAGGCCTGGTGTTAGTCAGCGGACCTTGGGACGAGCTTAGCACAGCTCTTTTACACCCAGGTCTTCTTCACAGTCCTCTCAGGAACTGAACTGAACTCGCTCCTCCCAGACCAGAATATATATGGGAGCTCACCCTGAACCCAGGCTTGGTCGCCCCCTTCTGGCCTGGAGGTGTTGGTGTTGTGTGTGTGTTGCCTGATGAGAATACCCTTTGTTGCTCTCTTGTGACACCACCATCCGGGGGCAGTGATGACACTGTGACACTTTGACCCAGGGGTGCCACACGTGCATGCCCTGGTTCTGGCGCCATTTTATTACAGACAATGTCATAATAGCAATGCACACATGTGGTAATGCCGGTGGCCCAACCTTTAAATAAAGAAAAGGAAACAAGGCAGGAGGAGGAATCAATAAAATGCATATATATATTTTTGTTGACCCACTAAGTATATTGGGCAACGGGGGAGTCCAGAAAGACTGATATGACCCACTCCCAATCACCATAAGGGACAGCAGGGATAGCCGTCGTGGTACAGGACACCTTTTTACGGTTTTTACGTGTTGAAAACTCCGTTGACAGGCAGGGCAAGCCAGGGAAGGAACAGGGTCATTGTTTCCCCCTTTCCCCCTTCTGCTTGTATCTATTGCTCGACTGTATAGGTTAGGACTGATCGTTCCTATTTTTAAGAGAAACCATTAAAAGTTATATTTTAGAAGTAATACCACTGTATATGGTGGCTCAGTGTTTAGGTGGCTCAGTGGTTAGCACGGAATGGTGGCTCAGTGGTTAGCACGGAATGGTGGCTCAGTGGTTAGCACTGTACGGTGGCTCAGTGGTTAGCACTGTATGGTGGCTCAGTGGTTAGCACTGTACGGTGGCTCAGTGGTTAGTGCTGTACGGTGGCTCGGTGGTTAGCACTGTATGGTGGCTCAGTGGTTAGCACTGTACGGTGGCTCAGTGGTTAGCACTGTATGGTGGCTCAGTGGTTAGCACTGTACGGTGGCTCAGTGGTTAGTGCTGTACGGTGGCTCGGGGGTTAGCACTGTACGGTGGCTCAGTGGTTAGCACTGTACAGTGGCTCAGTGGTTAGCACTGTATGGTGGCTCAGTGGTTAGCACTGTATGGTGGCTCAGTGGTTAGCACTGTATGGTGGCTCAGTGGTTAGCACTGTACGGTGGCTCAGTGGTTAGCACTGTATGGTGGCTCAGTGGTCTGCACTCTACAGTAGCTCAGTGGTTAGCACTGTATGGTGGCTCAGTGATTAGCACTGTATGGTGGCTCAGTGATTAGCACTGTATGGTGGCTCAGTGGTTAGCATAGTATGGTGGCTCAGTGGTTAGCATTGTATGGTGGCTCAGTGGTTAGCATTGTATGGTGGCTCAGTGGTTAGCATTGTATGGTGGTTCAGTGGTTAGCACTGTATGGTGGCTCAGTGGTTAGCACTGTATGGTGGCTCAGTGGTTAGCACTGTATGGTGGCTCAGTGGTTAGCACTGTATGGTGGCTCAGTGGTGAGCATTGTATGGTGGCTCAGTGATGGGAGGCAGGCACACGGGAGCCAGAAGGCACAGAGGAAGCAGGGGCACAGGGGATGAGAAGGCACAGGGGACGCAGAAGCCACAAGGGAGGCAGAGTCATAGCGAGAGACAGCGCGCACAAGGAGAGACAGTGCACACAGGGGCTGAGAGCACACAGAGCAGAGAGAAAGGCACAAGTAAGACAGAGCGCACAGGGGAAGAGACAGCACAGAGAGGTGAGAGCGCACAAGGGGACACAGGCATAAAGACTGCCTTCCCGAGGCAATAGCATCAGGCCTATTTCTAGTCTGATGAATAATCATCAACCCATTTTTATCTAAAGTGTATTAAGGCTTTAAAGGGATATTCCCATCTCCAGGATCCTACCCCAATATGTAGAAGGTGTAATGTAATAGTAATAATATTAGCAAATCCCTCCAATTAGAATTGTAGTATAGTTCTCCTGATTAGCTAAGTCTCTTACCTCATGTGTAGGCCTTTGCAGCTTAGGTATCCATGGTTACTTCCCACTCATTTATTGAAAGCTTGTTAGTTAGCTAGTTGCTTGTGATCTGCAAAGGCCTGCACATGAGGTAAGTGACATAGCTTATCAGAGGAACTATACTACATTTCTAATTGGAGTGATTTGCTAATAATATTATTATTACACCTACTACATATTGGGATAGGTGTCACGTGCTTAGTTTGCGCTGACATCGCTGGATACTGCTGTATGTGTTGTTTTCCTTTAAGGGCTGCATGAAAGATTGGTGTGAAGGTCCTGACTCCTGTGTTGTGCTCCAGAGCTGCATTCACTATTATGTTCAGCTGCTGGTTGTCACCTGGAATCCCCTCCCCCTGGCTTTAAATAGCTTTCCCTCTCCTCTGTCAGACGCCGTTTATAGAGTTAGTTGGGTATTGGTCATTGAGCTGAGAAGACTTCTTGCTGCTGTGATGAAGCCTCTCCTGGAGTTCTATTGCCATGGGAGAAGCTGTGATCCCTGACCCATGGGTGGAGGTAGGGTCCCTAAGCCTAGGGCTAATCAGGAGTTTAGGGTACAGGGTGGCGGCTCGGAACTCCTCACCATCAGAGGTAACTCCGAGATCAGGGAAAGCCAGGAACCCCAGCATCAGGGTCAGATTAGGCTCTCTTGACCCCCTTTGCCGATCACACCATCAAGTTACCTGATTCCCTCACCTCCCAAGCGTGACATTATAAACAGCCCACTACTGTTGCAAACCATCTCAGCTGAGTTTACTGGTCTGCAGACGCAGGTGGTGGGGTATCTGGCCTCATCTCACGCCCAGGCCATACCAAACCCAAGAGATCCCTTTGAGATAGTTTTTTTGGGGGAAGAGATTGTGTTCAAAAAGGCCTGTAAACTTTATTTCAAGCTTCGGCCCCGTTCATCTGGGAGCGAGGAACAGCAGGTGGGGATTATAATCTCCCTTCTTAAGGGAGATCCCCAGACCTGGGTCTTCTCCCTCCCGACTGAGTCACCATCGCTGCGATATTGGGAAAGGATCTTAGAGGTGGGAATACTAACCATGCTAACCATTGCTCCCACCAGAGCCATTCAGACTGACACACAATTTAGTTTTCATGGTCTCAACAGTATGTGACCCACCTTGTTCCAGACCTTCAGGTTGGAAAATGACACACCAATCTGGCATGCCAGTGGGAGGGTGGGGGGGGATTATAACTGCAATGCTCCTCTTGGGAATAAGCAAGTTGTCTCTTCAGGAAAGAAGTAGACAAAGGCTAGGGTCACACTTGTATTTGCAATCCAGTTACTGGATCCAGTTTTTCATCCTGAAAACCTGATCGGGTACCTGACCCATAGACTCCAATGTTAACAATTGTTTGCCAAAGAGCAATCTGTCTACTGGATCCAGTTTTTGAGAAGTCAGCTTTTAATAGGGTCTGCAATATTTTTTGGCCTTTTAGCAAAACCTGATCAGTTTTTTAACATGGGACCCTATGGGAACCTGATCCAGTACCGGATGGTACATATAGGTACCATCAGGTACCTGATCCGGTAAAAATGCTTCCAAACAGACAAGGGAAAAAACTAGATCCAGTAATGCATCCAGTTACTGGATGCAGGCTCCCAAGTGTGACCCTAGCCAAACTCTAGTGCCACTAGTGCTAGTAGCAATCCAATAAGTCATAACTGACTCTTTAACGAGCCTTGCAATTTGATTTAGGAGCATTGCGGCTAGAAGTCTCCTAACTACTGGTATACTGGATTGTAGGGTCAATCTCCACAAATAAAAGCTTTCCCCTTAGTCCTCAGGAAGGAGAAGGTCTTGGTGATTGGGCCACGGAGAAAGTAATGACTGCTCTCCCGACTCCTCCATACCTAGGAATGCTCAGACTCCTCTGGGAGCAGCTTTTCTCCAAGGAGAAGAAAAGAATCAGCTGGTGGAATGGCAACGTGCCGATCCTTCCCTCCCCGGCATCATCTATTAGGACATAGTCGGAGAGGCCCATAGACATCAGATTGTTGGGCGGTCCTGCTGATATCACCTGGTTTGGCGATTTTAGTCTATTATGTAAGGAGGCCTTGGGAAATTGGAGTTTTGAGGCAATGACATATGTTAATAGATACATTAAAGCATATTAAAGTTACACAAGGTAATGATGGGTTATCGGTTGAAATGAAGGCTAATTATTCTGTTAATACCATAAGGGCTAAAAGGTTTGTGCTCTCGTCTGTGACTAATCTGCCTCTGTAACCTGAATACTTACAATGAATCACCACCAGTTATTCCAGAATTTGACATTGGAACTGGACGAACTGGAAATTTCAAGGTTGTTGAAGGAAGTCCTTTCTTACACAAAGAGCTTGCACCTTCTATACTGATGTAATAACATACACTACTCACAAAAAGTTAGGGATATTTGGCTTTCGGGTGAATTATATTGAAATCGTAAAATGTTCCCACTACAGTGATATTTATATGAATGTTGGGCATTTAAAGCGTTTGTGCCATGAACAATATGTACAATTGTACATATTAATCAATAGATCTTAGAATAAAAATAAATTCCACATTTGGATATGTTAAAAAAAGATGCCCCTGTCCCAAGATATTCTTATAAATGTGCCCCTGTGTAATGTATGTGTCCGACCATGGAGGAACAGGTTGGACATAGCACAGCTCCTGGGCAGGGGAGGTGTGGCGCCCCGCAAAGAGTGCGTCACAGGAGTGTATTGCAGCCAAGACAGCAGCAGCAATATTCTCTGACTAAGCAATTACATGGTTAAAACTCAGAACTCCATACCCTACATGCACATCAGAATAGAGGGCCAATAAGGCCCTGGTGGGCAGAGTGTAGAGGTAGTGTGTAGTGGAGAAGTTAGTGCAGAAAGTCAGTAAGACCGAGATCTGCAATGTAGGAGAAGGAAGGAGCAGACGTGGCCAGGAGGAACGTAGGAGAGGGGGCCCTGCACAGTTCCGTGCAGCCCCTAGGCCACAACCACCTCCGGTTGGCGCCAATGCCTGGCGCCCTGAAACCGGACCCTGGGCAACCATATGCGGGTCAAACTACACCCGTGCCCATCTACAACCGGATTACTGGTTCTAAAGCTAGGAGTCGTTTATCACTTCTATGCAAACCAGGAGTGGAGGGACCGCTCTCCAGGAGCACCCCACCACCGCCGCACACAGAGTTGTCTTGCTAGCGGAGTACCCACCAAAAGGACCCAAGGCTCCCCACACACACCGGTCAGAATTCACTGGTAGGGAAATTGAAGCAGCCTCCTTGTACCCGACCTTGGCACTCAAAGGCGACAACGGCAACTCACCTAGAATAAGTTAGAATGGAGGAACACCGCGGAGCTCTGAGGAACACTGGCCATTGCTGAGTCCACCCGGTCCATTACCCGTTAACTGTATACCATGTATCACCTGCTGGTTACAGTAAAGTACCCGTTACAGAGACTATCAGTGTTCGTGCCTTTCTTAGAACTGTCCATCTCCGCAGACTAAAAGGTAACCACAGCTGCCTCACAACATCTTGCGCAGCTCCTGGTTCCGGGGACTCCCGCTCATCCTGTGGGGAACGTTCCATCTTGCTGCATCCCATCCCTCGGAGCCCCAAGCAGCGCCGGTGGACATCACCGGAACTCTCACAGGTGGCGTCACGAAACAATTAACCCCTTAACTGTTTAGCCAATCTATTGATCTGGACCACCGGGCCCCCACAGCCGCAGGCGGGGTTCCCGTGACAAGGAGGAGAAGAAACGCCTGCAACGTGTAGACCCGGCCACGGTGAGTCAGAGGAAGTAAAAAGAATTTACAGACATTACAGCTGGGGGATCACAGAATATGAGAGTATACAGACATTACAGCCGGGGATTATAGAATATAAGAGTATACAGACATTACAGCTTGGGGATAACAGAATATAAGAGTATACAGACATTACAGCCGGGGATCACAGAATATAAGAGTATACAGACATTACAGCCAGGGATCACAGAATATAAGAGTATACAGACATTACAGCTGGGGATCACAGAATATAAGAGTATACAGACATTACAGCCAGGGATCACAGAATATAAGAGTATACAGACATTACAGCCAGGGATCACAGAATATAAGAGTATACAGACATTACAGCCGGGGATCACAGAATATAAGAGTATACAGACATTATAGCACAGGATCACAAAATATAAGTGTGGCGTAACCACAGATCTCTCTAATGCACAGCTGGGTTTCCACAGCAGGTACCTACTACGAACAACACCTTCCACCCCGGCACAGTAGGGGGAGCTCAACTTGCTGCCTTTAGGCAAGATCCCCTGACTCACCGTGGCCGGGACTCTGAGGGACAGGCGTTTCTTCTTCCTTCTTGTCACGGAAACCGCGCCTGCTGGTAGTGGGGCCCGGTGGTCCAGATTCAAACAAATTGAGTATTGGCTGAACAGTTTAGGGGTTAAATTGTTTCGTGACGCCATCTGTAACTGTACCGGCGCTGCAGGGCCTCCGGGGGATGCAGCAAGATGGAATGCTCCCCACAGGATGAGCGGGAGTCGGGAGTCCCCGGAGCCAGGAGTTGCGCAAGATGTTGTGAGGCAGCTGCAGTTCTAGTATGCGGAGATGGACAGTTCTGAAAAAGGCACGGACACTGAAAGTCTCTGTAACGGGTACTTTACTTTAACCAGCAGATGGTACATGGCATACAGTGAACCGGTAATGGACCGGGTGGACTTCAGCAATGACCAGTGTTTCTCAGAGCTCCGCGGTGTTCCTCCATTCTAACTAGTTTGTGTTGCCGTTGTCGCCTTGAGGTGCCAGATCGGGTACAAGGAGGCTGCTTCAATTGCCCTACCAGGGAATTCTGGCCGGATTTGAGGGGAGCCTTGGGTCCTTTTGGTGGGTACTCCGCTGGCTAGACGACTCTGTGTGTGTGGCGGTGGTGGGGTGCTCCTGTAAAGCGGTCCCTCCACTCCTGGTTTGCATAGAAGTGATAAACGACTCCTAGCTTCGGAACCAGTAATCCGATTGTAAGTGGGCACGGGGATGTTTTGACCCGTATGCATTCGCCCAGGATCCGGTTTCAGGGTGCCAGGCATTGGCACCGACCGAAGGTGGTCCAGGGGCCACACGGAACTGTGCAGAGCCCCTGCTCCTATGTCCTTCCTCTCTCCTTTCCTCTTCTCTACTTCACACTACCTCTACACTACGCCCACCAGGACCTTATTGGCCCTCTATGCTGGTGATGCATGTAGGGTATGGAGCTCTGAGTTAACCATGTCATTGCTTAGTCAGAGACTATTGCTGCTGCTGTCTTGGCTGCAATACACTCCTGTGACGCACCCGTTGCGGGGCGCCACACCCCTATATATACTACTGCTGGGGAGGAGCTAGTCAGAGTGTGTGCAGACGCTAGAAGAGCTGCAAGGAAGTCCTGGTGGCCGATGCCGCGTGTAGGCCCGAGCCAGTGACCCGGAGTGGCCCTTCAGCGTCCCACAGCCTAAGTGGGACTGAAGGCAGGGAGCTTAGCGCAGGAATAGAAGCAAGGAACAAGTAACTTGGGCGAGAGTTCGTTCCAGGAGGAAGCCGGATATTGGGGATCCACATCTGTGGGGGAACTATAGGCCCACAGAAAATCCCATCGCACTGTGGAAGCTCCGGCTACCCGGTCTCCCAGGAGGGTCAAGAGAGGGAGCCAGGAACAGCAAGTCGCTGCAGTGTCCAGAGAGGGTCATCCCGGAGACCGCACAGGAGGAGGAAGAGATAGACAAAGGAAGAGAGTGGAGGCAAGTCAGGCTACAGCAGACTATGCTTCAGCAACGACACAAGGATAGGAGGCCTTATACCCACTTGCTGTGGGAACCCACTGTGCAGCCCGGTCACCCATCAGTGCTCTGGAACGTTTACCTGCCTAACACCAGTAAAAAGGTAAAAGAGACTTCTTCTGTGTGCGTGCATCCTTCCTCTTCACTCACCGTGCCCCTCTATAAACTGTTCTTACCTTCCCTCTACAAACTCAGCACCACTACACTCTGCTCACCCTCACTATGCTGCCCCGGAGGTCCAGTCCTGCCTGTGGAGGACTGCACCATCATTGCCGCAATACCATCGACCACCGGAGGACTGTAGCGGTGCTGGTGAACATCATCAGGTACTGCAGGTGGCGTCACGACAAACTTGTACATAATCCTTGTAAATAATTCCCCCTTATTAATTGAACCACCAGGGCCACAGCCTCAGGCAGCCACCCGTGATCCCCCGACTGAGCCTGAGACCTGAGTACTCCGGCCCTGGGAGAGTCATAAGAGTATACAGACACTACAGCTGGGGATCACAGAACATAAGAGTATACAGACACTACAGCCGGGAATCACAGACTATAAGAATATACAGACACTACAGCCAGGGATCACAGAATATAAGAGTATACATGTAGCACCCCAAGGGTTAGCGTGCCACAGTAACATCACACAGGTTCCCTCCCCACACAACACTGACACTACACTAGCACCTCTGGGCCAGGAGGGGGAGCTAAACCAGCTCCCTTATTTACTCCGGGTCAAGAGGAAGTAGTTAGTTCAGTATGTAGCAGTACTGTGAAGAGTCCAGTTCCTGGGAGAACTGAGAGGGAGACTGTAGTGTAAAGGGGCTGCGTCAGGCTTCTCTACAGTCTGCTCTTGGATTCCAGGCCTTGCCAGGGTCTGAGGGAAGGAGTACAGAACACAGAGAAACACATTTAGGAGTCTGAGTGACATCACCACTCGCCCCAGAGGAGTGCACAGACCGGATACCGGATCCGAAACTGTGACTGACACACAAAGCACAGTAAATACCGGGATAGTGGAGTTTGTAGATCGACACTGTACCTGAGCGAAGCAACACGGCGGGGTCAGAAGCACACGGAAGTACTCAAGTTGCCTAGCAAAGGGGGTACCTGAGAGGAGAGACAATGCCAGCAGCTCAGCTAAAAGCAGCAGCAGGGCCACACACACAGCGCAGAGGGTGAACCTTTCACCATACTAGGTCACCCATATATAGTGCTGCCCCAATGCTCCAAACGTACGTTTCGTATTCTTCCTCAGGACGCCCTGAGGAAGAATACGAAACGTACGTTGGCGGTGGGGTACTAGGACTGAGACCACGATTGACACAGTGTTACTTTCTACCAGGTATGTGAACTAAGGAAGGATAAGTACATTTGGAGCATTGGGGCAGCACTATATATGGGTGACCTAGTATGGCGAAAGGTTCACCCTCTGTTTATAGGCGTTTGGTACACATTAGAGTCTTATGATTAATATATTGTTAGTGCAGCCACCAACAATGCCTAGAAAATCTATGTAACATATCCTTGTAAACCTGGTATGATCAGTGTTGCATTAAGTATACTGTATAATTAGTTTTTTGTAAACAGGTTTCAGTCTAGACCTGGTTATAAACGATCTGTAATTATTAAGGTACCTTGTAAAAAATATTTTTAATTATTTTATGAATTGTTATATGACTTAATTAATAAAGTGATCACTTATTTAAAGACAATTGTACTCATCATTCATCTAAGAGCCCGTTATAGGGAATTCTGGGTGTTTTTGAAGTGGAATGTAATGTGAAGGTGAGATGTGGTAATAGTTTGGTGGACTATTGAGATGATAAGAGTATGCAGACATTACAGCCGGGATCACAGAATATAAGAGTATACAGACATTACAGCCAGGGATCACAGAATATAAGAGTATACAGACATTACAGCTGGGGATCACAGAATATAAGAGTATACAGACATTACAGCCGGGGATCACAGAATATAAGGGTATACAGACCTTACAGCCGGGGATCACAGAATATATGAGTATACAAACATTTCATCTGAGGATCACAGAATATAGGAGTATACAGACATTACAGCCGGGGATCACAGAATATAAGAGTATACAGACACTAAAGCCAGGGATGACAGAATATAAGAGTATACAGACACTACAGCCGGGGATCACAGAATATAAGAGTATACAGACATTACAGCCAGGGATCACAGAATATAAGAGTATACAGACATTACAGCCAGGGATCACAGAATATAAGAGTATCCAGACATTTCAGACGGAGATCCCAGCTGATTCTTCTTATATTACTGGGTGCAGCTGCTCTGGCACAATCCAAGCTTTTAGATTTAGCAATGCAGCATAGCTGAAAAAAAGCTGCAGGATCTATATACAATGAGCTGCTAATCACAGCAGAGGGTGTGCCAGACTAGCTGACCTAGTCAGGAAATGTTAATCTACTGAAGCTAAAACAAACATTGTAGGTAAACAACAGCACACAGTGTGATAAGAGACCCATTGTGGAAATCTGTGTGCTAACCCTTACAGCATGCTGTGCTCATATTACATAGCAACAACCTGCTGACAAATTCACTTTAAGCAGTTAAAAAAAAATGACGTAAAAAGGAAATGTGCACAGCAATGTCATTATCTTCATTTTATGTGGTGCAGTTTTAGGCAGATACCAGGCTGAATCTGCAAGACATCTTGGCACTTACCCTTAAATGCCCCTGCCTTAGATTGTCAATGGCATTTAATTGTTCAAAGTGCAGTAAAGAAGCCAGCTCCGGTCACTGCTGTCAGAGGCAAGTTTCCTCTGTATATCACAGCTGGGACTTGCTATGCAGGGGCGGACATATCATTGGTGCAACCTGTGTCACTGCACAAGGGCCCAAGTGGTTAAGGGCCCATGTCCACCCTGAAGTAGATATGATTGTGAATTATGATGAACTATTTGACTGCAAAAGTCCCAATTCGTGTTCTTACCGCTTCCATCTGTTTACAACAAGTGCTGCTTTATATGGAGTAGGCTCAGCTCCTGAGCATGTAACACACACAACTGATATAGGACAGAGCAGTATATCCTTTATCCAGTAGGAGTTAATACTATTGAAGTGAATGCCTTATATAACACCTGATTTGTGGTGCGTCATTCTGTGTTATGGTAATAGAAATATTCGGACTAACTGGTTTGGCATCACTACTATGAGTGCAGCTTTGTATCAGCGATTACACAGGACACAAGTACTTGTCAAACATGGAGAATACAAGCTGCTTATAACGTGAGGACTTCTGGGCTGAGAGCCAAAGCTATTACATAGCGAAAAAGTTTTATCCAGGGAGGACAGGTACTTTTTAATTTTGGGGTTGTATGTCTGATGCATCATCATTCTTTATAGGGGATGTTTGCAGAATGATTCTTCAGGGGCATGTTGCTCCCTCCCTTCCGGCTTTCTGTTTCCCAGGGGATAGCGCACTCCTAAAAATGGACTGTTTGCACTAAGTCAGATTTGATCTACTAGCCCGAACTGTGTTCTCCTCCAGCTTCAAATAGAAGGAGCTTCACCTCTGTGGCATCAGAGGAGCACTGTCTGGAGTTGTCCAAATCCAGCTTCAGTGCACTAATCAATTCTCACACTGGCCACTAGGGCTTTTTTAAACTTATACCTCCTGCTCTTTTAGGAAGAGTTTACATCACTTTCCTTATCATCAGAGGCAAAAGGAAGAGTTTACAACACTTACCTTACCATGACAGGCAACTTCAAGTTGCGATGACAGTTAGGGTACCTTTACACACGGCTACATTTCTTGGGTGGCTACAGGTAACTTACTGGTTGCAGTGAAATCATGGAGAGATTATTCCATTTGTACACAGCAACAAGATAGAACCTTGTCTCCATGATTTCACTGCAACCAGTAAGTTACCTGTAGCCACCCTAGAAATGTAGCCGCGTGTAAAGGTACCCTTATAGTTATTTTCCATGGGGTTTTTTTGTTTGTGTGTATATCAAGCTTGATCCACATTGGCTGCACTCCTTATTTTTATGTCTAATGAATATGTGTGCAGGGATTTCTGTGAAACCCCTGCGGAGGATTGCCACAGGATCCACCAGGGTAAGGAGGGATTTACACCTTGGGTCGCACAGCACACCACACCTTCCACCCCAGACCTGAAGGGGGAGCTCTACTGGCTGCCTGAGGGGAGGAGTTAGTCAGTCCCAGGAGTTAGTCTGCAGTGAGGAGAGAAGAGAGAGGAGCTGGTCGCTGGGAAAGATCCAGGCCCAGGACCAGGGACCACTGACCGCTGTATCGCACCCTAGGGAAAGGGTCGGAGGCAAGTGGAGAAAGCAGGGAACTAAGAAAGGGAACCGGTTACTACAGCCCTTTAGTACACCCGGACACCGGAGTCCGACGCTGCCAACATTTATTGTTACAGCAAACGACCGGAAGACTCAGGTGGAGTTCATCCCTGAAAGAGACAAAGTAAGAGACGCTAAAGTGACCAAGCATAGGACCAGGGGCCATAGGAGAAATAGGGACCCCGCAGAAGGACCTCATTGCCAGTTTAGGACAAAGCCCGGAGAGGGAGAAGAAGCAGTGGGTTCAGGCTCAGGCAGGACTCATCCCAAACCACAGAGACAGAGGAGGCCTCATAACTTTCTAAGGTGGAAGTCCCAAGTTTCACCGGGGACCTGGTTATTACTCTGGACTGTACCTGTTACCTTGTCACCAGTAAAAGGTACCGAAACAACAATCCCAGTGTGTCTGTTTGCCTGTCTAACCGCCGCAATTCACCGCCTTATCTGCAAAGACTTAACTACTACTCCCCTCATCCATCCCTGCTGCCCTGAGGTAAAACTCCACCTGTGGGGAGCTGTACCACACTCTGCTGCACCCTCCATCACCTCAGCGGCCGGCTGCAGCGCTGGTATATGGTATACCCATTACCAGGTGCCATAGGTGGCATCATGTTAACAATCCCCTTCATCCCCCACCGTTCCCCGCCATTGATCCAGGGCACTGGATCGGGGACCGACCAGCTGTGATCCCCATCAAAGCCGCCATCAGCCCCGATACCCGAGTACCCCATACCCTGCCGACCGCCTCATTTCCAACTGCTAATAAACAGACTGCGATCTGCATAGGCAGCAACTTGGATGGCAAAACGGTATGGAGTCATGTGCTTCACTGTGAACTCCAACAGCTGTCTGCCTCTCTTTTTTCACATATATTTTTGAGAGAGGTGAGACAGAGACCAGCTGGTAGAGCTGTCTTAATATAAAAAGTGTCCCCTGTACAAAAAAGCCCTACTAACGTTATGTAGGGGGGTTGTGGCGCTGCCACCCCCGCCCTTGAGGATCCTCAATGGTTGGTTTTGTGTTATTATAATATTGCAAATGTTGAGTACTGTATAGGTGTGATGTGACCACCTTGTGGCCGGTGTATAAATTACCACTTTCCTGGCCCCTTTTCGGGTGGGCTAGGGTTAATAGTAGTTGGGTAGTTGGTACTCCCCGTAAGGGTGAGGCTAGTGTAATAATAATGGGTTGACAAAATTTGGTGTTAGGGAGAAGAAAAGGTGGTGAAGTGACACACGCTGCACCTGTGGCAGGCTTGGTGAGTAAGAGACCCAAGCATCTATTTGACTGGTCTTTCGGGTCGGACTCGGAACCCAGACATATAGTTGTTCTAAAATACAGAGAACTGGGCAGTGTTAGCTAAGTGACTGCATCCCTTCAGGGCTGACACCACGGGAGTTCCCAGGTGGTGTCCAACTTCTACTGGCGGAAACTCAAACACTCCCCTCAGTTGCCGAATGACTGCGGGCTCTGGTGAGCAGGCCGCAGACGTGTGACGGAGGAGTGTTGTCTCGTTGTCCTACAGTTCTACACTAAATGACTGTGGGTGGGATGGAGAGGATCCAAAAGACTGTTTTATTCTGCAAACCTAAAATGATGCTAATGGGTAGGATAAAAGGCTTAAGATTCACTTTGGAGACCCAAGTGACAGGGAAGCCATTGGCCCAATAAATTAATTGTGACTGTTAACCATGAAACCCCATTCATAGGAAAAGAAAGTGCCCACGATATGTGTGTGAAACACCGGTTGTCTAAAATGCAAAGCAAAGTTCCAATGTTGCAAAGAAAGTCTGACATGTCTATGTGCCCTTACAAGAAAAAGAGCTGGAACGGTTCATCCACGTGCACTAGGGAGACGGCCAGGGTGCAGACTACTATCAAAGGATTACACGCCTCCTCGTCCATTGCTACATGACAACCCTGCGCCGCCCCTTCAACACTTACATTAAATTTAACATTTTATACACTTTTTCCAAAAGGGTTGGCTTTAGGTTGAGGTTAGGGAGCGGGTAATAAAATAGTTACATTAAAAAATTAAAGAGGTGTCCTGAAACAAAAAAAACATTAAATACCTGTTTACTGTCATAATTTAACCCCTTTTTTTTAATAGACATTAATTAAAAATACCCTATTGTTTGCTTTCTACTCTCTATAACAGCTTTATTGTTCTTTTGCTACTCCCTCTTTGATGACACTTCAGTGAGAATCCCTAGTGCATGCTGGGATACCAAAATGAATCATCATCAGGGGGCAGAGGCTGTAGTCATGGCCACAGCCTCTGCCTCCTCTCTGATAACAAAAGTCATCAGTGACATTCGTTTCCAGGGCTGGGTGAGTACCTTCTCTATTGAGCAAGCGTTGGTTGTTATTATACACAATGACAGTACACTCCCTCACCGACTCTGATCAGAAGTAATAAGCCAGAGAGTGCACTGTCAGTGTGTGTTGTAAGAATAGCTGGCGTGTAGGAAAAAGAGAGACTAGTGCTGCCCCCGCAAAGGGTGATTTCTAAGATAGGCATCATTTATGCCATGCTTAATCAATAGTCTCCTGGAATAAGATGCTTCACAACTTTCAAAAAGTGTGCGGCCACGGCCCGACCCCGTTAAGGTTTGCTCACGTTTCAAAAAGTTGTCAAGTTTTGGTTAAAAAACCCAGAAGTCGAAAAAAGTTTTGTGCAACTTCAAGTTCCGAAAAATGGTTGCGACTTTTCAAGATCTCCGAGCAAAGCCAGGCAATAGATATCACCTTGTTTATACGGAAGAATTGAAAACTATCTAGGGGAATTGCCTCGGTTAGATATATGTGAGCAAACACTCAGCAATAAGAAGTAGAAGATTCATCAAATGTTTTACATCAGAAAACTGGAGTGAAAAGTTGCAACGTTTTTGGACAATGTGAGGCTGGGAAAAAATGTGGTGACTTTTTACACTTTTTGACAATGTGGGAGGTTGGTAGGGTAAGAGACAGTATGTGGAGACCCCCGCTCATAATGAATTTGACCTGATTGGAGTAAAGCCCGGGTTACACGCTTCAATGTGTCGGCGAACCGACCAACGATCCGACTTGACCTACATCACTGGAACGACGTTCAATGATCGCTAGTGAGGAGGCACACATACTGATATCGAGAACAACGCAGCAACGATTCCGCGACAAGCGAACGATACTTGCGGTCGTTTGGTTGCCTACGTCCTCCAGTTCTGAATAGGCGAAGTCGTAAATGACATCGTTATCAAGGTGTCACACACACCGATGCTGCAGGTTAAACGAACGATCAACGACTGATTTATGGTCCAGTTCATAAACCTTCGATCAACGATCAGCCGACTTATCGTTGGTCGTATCGACGTGTCACACGCAACGACGTCGTTACGACATCATTTGAACGTCTCAAAACCCGTGACGTTTCAACGATATCGTGAACTATATCGTAGCGTGTAACGGGCCCTTAAGATTGATGGCAATAGACCAGCAAATTATGATATAATTACTGCCAATCTGTCAGGTGAGAGCCCAATATGGTTTATGTTGATGAATTCTTAGGACGTGCCGTTTCCTAGAGATAGACATGTAATGACAAATCACTCTATTATAGTTAGAAGCAGCTCTGCACCTACCTATGTTCATCCTCTTTAATAGTTCCTGTATCTTGAGAAACATGTACCTATTAAACATTTATAGGTCAGAAAAATAGGATGGAAGCAATTAGACCTATTTTATTGACAAGAGAATGTGAATAAATAAAAAGTTTATGCCCTGTTATGTGCTGCCAAGATAGGAAAAATTACATAATTTGCACCAAGCGTTTATTATACTGCCTTCAACTCCGTCATTCCATATTACTATAATTAGAAATGTGATGTAAATTTCACCAGCGCAGCGTCTTAATCGTTAGTTCACTTTCCAATATTAGGAGCAGGAGACCGTTGCACCAAATGTTGCACTTTAATGTTGAAAATCAAATTCCTAGTTTTGTAATATGGCAATCAGTACACATCCCAATGTCGCTAAACAGCAGGAGAACGATATGTTAAATGTTGATGACGTTGATGTAAAATTCTGCGCAAATTGTAGCTTTTTAGGCATATCAAAAATGGTTGCATCATAAATGTTCCATGTCTTGTTATAGACAGCTCTGGAATATAGAACTGGAAAGGAGGGGGTTAATCCGTGCTGCCGTTGAAAACTTGACAAATGACAAGTAGATCCTGGAGTGTTATGGCAACGCATTTCGGCGTACAGATCACTCCTTCATTAGGACAATCACGATCACAGTAATAGCTGTGAGTATCCTGATGAATGGAGTGATCTGTACTCCGAAACGTGTTGACAGTACTGTGATTGACCTGATGAAGGTGTGATTTATACTTTGAAACGCGTTGACAGTACTGTGATTGACCTGATGAATGGAGTGACCTGTACTCCAAAACGCGTTGACAGTACTGTGATTGACCTGATGAATGGAGTGACCTGTACTCCAAAACGCGTTGACAGTACTGTGATTGTCCTGATGAAGGCGTGATTTATACTTCGAAATGCGTTGACAGTACTGTGATTCTCCTGATGGAGGAGTGATCTGTACTCCGAAATTCATTGACAGTACTGTGATTGTCTTGATGAAAGAGTGATTTGTACTCCGAAATGCATTGATAGTACTGTAATTGTCCTTTGATCTGTACTCTGAAATGCTTTGACAGTACTGTGATTGTCCTGATGAAGGAGAGATCTGTACTCCGAAACGCGTTGACAGTACTGTGATTATCTTGATGAATGGAGTGATCTGTACTCTGAAATGCATTGGCAATACTGTGATTATCTTGATAAATGGAGTGATTAGTACTCTGAAATGCTTTGACAATACTGTGATTATCTTGATAAATGGAGTGATAGTATTCTGAAATGCATTGACAGTACTGTGAAACTCCTGATGAAGGCATAATCTGTACTCCGAAACGTGTTGACGGTACTGTGATTCTCCTAATGATGGAGTGGTGTGTACTTTGACATGTGTTGGCATAAATCATACTCCAGTATATACTTTTCGATTGTCATCTTTTCACTGCCAGCGCAGATTAACCCCCTCCTTTCAAGTTATACGTTCCAATTGCCATGGGGCTACAGCAGCTGTGATTTGCCTTCCCAGTGCTTGTGACTGTCACAACCACAAGAGATGATGACTTAACCAATGCTTTACATCAACCACTGCCTATGTAAGACCATATTGCACTATTTGGCTCCCCAACCTTTTACCATTAAGATGGGTCTGAACAGTCATGAATATGCAACACATTAAAGGGATTTTCTGGTTTCAGAAAACCTCTTTTTTCCCAGTTGCAGTTTGTTTAAAAACAAACTGTGCTTTGCTCACAGTCCCCAGGTCCAGCACCAACTCTCTGCTGCTGCCCTCAGAGTCTGTTATAGTCTGCACCACTAAGGTCATGTGGACAGGACTGAGGCCAAGCTCTAAGCTTAGTGTCTTGTGCCCATATAGTGAGACACATAAGTGTCCATATATCGTGACACATTACAGTGCCCATATAGTCTGACACAACTTTGCCCATATATTGTGACACATCACAGTGCCTATATATTGTGACACATCACAGTGCCCATATATTGTGACACATGACAGTGCCCATATATTGTGACACATCACAGTGCCTATATATTGTGACACATCACAGTGCCCATATATTATGACACATCACAGTGCCCATATATTGTGACACATGACAGTGCCCATATATTGTGATACATCACAGTGCCTATATATTGTGACACATCACAGTGCCCATATATTATGACACATCACAGTGCCCATATATTGTGACACATCACAGTGCCCATATATTATGACACATCACAGTGCCCATATATTGTGACACATCACAGTGCCTATATATTGTGACACATCACAGTGCCCATATATTGTGACACATGACAGTGCCCATATATTGTGACACATGACAGTGCCCATATATTGTGATACATCACAGTGCCCATATATTGTGACACATAACAGTGCCCATATATTGTGACACATGACAGTGCCCATTTATTGTGACACATAACAGTGCCCATATATTGTGACACATGACTGTGCCCATTTATTGTGACACATAACAGTGCCCATATATTGTGACACATGACAGTGCCCATTTATTGTGACACATAACAGTGCCCATATATTGTGACACATGACAGTGCCCATTTATTGTGACACATACCAGTGCCCATGGTGGTGTTACCCTGCAGAATATTCAGCATACAGCAGTGATGTATTTGGATCTTCTCAGCCATTAGCTCCACCTTCCCTGATGATCAGCCCATACAGAAAGAAATTAACCGGGTTCAGATTTATACGCTTTCTTAATATTGGTATCAAGTTTTTATTTTCCTTTTTTTCATTTCTAAATTTCACATAAAAAAACACAAACTTATCAGTAACCAAATGCCAACACTACACCACATTCAGTGCTTCATCACATCATGACACGGGGTAGTTACTACAACTTTCTTCCTTATGTCAGTGCTAGAACGTACTGCACCACTGGGCCATGAGAAGATCAAGGCAGACGTTCCAAGGTCTGAGGATTGTCCTAAACGTTCCGGCCACAGATGACCTTAACAATCTTCAGACTCGGTCTGCCTGTCCTATCATCCTAGAAGACGTTATCAGGGGCACAGTAAACACTTTGAATACTATTTCATTATCTTATTGGAGATTCCTTCATGGCCTCCTCAATTAAAGGGGAAATTATAAACGCGGTAACATTTGGGGTGGCGGAAGGAGGCTCAGAATTGGGAAACACAAAGTCCCCTATGTCCTCAGGTTGGTTTATTTAACTGGAACACTTTACGTCTATAAAAAAAATGAATACATACAAGGTGTTTGCATTGACAAAAAAATAAATTAATGAATCAGCTTTTGAAACGTTTCAGTCCTTTTTGGCCAGTTCACATTCTCTCTTCACCCGGGAGAAAGGTCCAAGTTCCTTGCAGAATATGAAATCCCAAAGTACTCGTCCCCATGACGTATGGTAAGGCAGGGTGTCGTAGTATTCAGCTGCAATTCTACGGACCTGTCATAGTGAACAAAAGAATAAACACATTTATCACACCACAAGATGATGGAATAAGGACAAAAATGAATAAATAATTTACCTATATTAAAAAAATATATATAGAAACAATTTAGAAAAATGCATGGTGCCTACAGTGAGGCATGGTGGTGTCCAGGGGTGTACCTCCAATAAGTGCAGGGGTTACAATTGCACCCGGGTTCTGGAGCCTGAGGGGCCCCAAAATTCCCTTTTGCCTATAGAATGAGACTAATGCTATTAAAGATTTGCAATAAATGGGGGCCCTGTTGGAGCTTTTGCATCCCATGAGCTTCAAGTTATGCCACTGGTGGTGGTAGTGTTCTCATGTTGGGCGGCATGA
The DNA here is from genome assembly GCA_033576535.1 of Allobates femoralis. Classification (NCBI taxonomy): domain Eukaryota; kingdom Metazoa; phylum Chordata; class Amphibia; order Anura; family Aromobatidae; genus Allobates; species Allobates femoralis. The sequence goes on from JARQOC010000008.1 coordinate 157,443,121, forward strand.
GCGCTGCTGATGCCAGGGGATACATGTCATTGATGGTAATATGAATTCACAGAAATACTACGCTAAATTGAAAGAAAAGAAGCTCCTATCACTCCGTGCCCTTGATAGATGTGCCCTTTTCCAACATGACAATGATCCAAAACACACAACTGTTACATTTCTGAAGAACAACAAGGTGAAAGAGCAGTAGCATAGCTGGCGGGGGGACAGGGGTGGCGAGCGCCCCAGGCCCCCCGGCATGAGGGGCCCTTTGGGGCTGAGAGATCACCTGGGCCGCTGAGCGTCCGTGACGCCGTGGACCCCACAAGTCGCGCTCTTTTCACAATACAGCCATGACCCGTCCAATGCTCCGAGCAGACCGCAGCTACTCAAGCCTGCTGTGCTCATTGGAGCAGCGGTACGGCTGCTGTGATTGGTCCCGCGGTTGTGCACTGCTGATCGGAGCAGCGGCGGCAGCACTTACAGCCAAAGATACAAGCCTGAGTGTCCGAGCAGACACTGGAGCTACTCAAGCCTGCTGTGCTCATTGGAGCAGCGGTACGGCTGCTCCGATTGGTCCCGCGGCCGTGTACTGCCGATTGTAGCAGCGGCAGCAGCACTACAGCCACAGATACAAGCCTGAGTGAAAGAATACGTGGGACGGTGGGAAGAAGACTGAGGAGCAGGCATCATCTGAGGAAAAGTGCACAATCATTTGACTGCATATTCATTTTATTCTTAATTTGTAACGTTAGAATGATAAATACATGTCTTTAATAGAGCGCACACACGTGGCGGATCTGCATGCGGAATTGCATGCGGATCTGCACGTGGATGCCCATCCCGGACCACCTGCTGAACCACGGGCTGAACTTTGGAGCTCACCTGAGCTCCGGAGCGCATCGATCCCGGCATGACCGCGGGTCACGCGGACTGAACTGCGAGCATCGGCCCGTCATAGCGGGTCCGGGACGGGCATCCACGTGTGGATCCCCATACAATTCCGCATGCGGATTCGCCACGTGTGTGCGCTCCCTAAAGGGGTTATTGAGAGCGGCAAAATGTTTCAGCACCCATCATAAAATGTTAAATAGAAAGGTAGGCATAGGAGCATGGCAGACACACATCAGCCCAGCAGCATAGGAGGGAGGAAGAGAGAGACTAGTGTAATTAGCATGTGTCTCGCCCTCCTGGCAGGCACGAGTCATCTTCTCAAAGTTAAGGAGAGGAAAATGGCGCTGTAAGAAGTGGTTTTCACTGGTAGATAGTTCACCACATTTTTGAATTAGTTGCTTATTAATTCTTTAAAAATATAATTTACATTATTATTTTTGTATTTAAACAAACTTGAGTGTTAATGTTATTCAGTTTTCTATTTGACTAAAAGAAATGTTCATGCTTTAGGTTGTACGTGTGATTATTGCTGGTCACCTGGGCTGGGGGCCCACTCATGATGTTTTGCCCCCCTTGTGTTGAACCCCTAGCTACGCCTCTGTGAAAGAGATTCAGAGGCCAAGTGTCTCCTGATACAAACCCAACCGAACACCTAGGGGGGGATTCTGAAGAAACAAAGACTTTGTGCTGTCCTTAAAAATTGTGGAGCTCATACAAAATACTAGATATTTTAGTTTTTGATATGGTGTGTACTCAATTTTGCATCAACTAATTTGAGTAAAACTGAAGATTTTGTAAGGAAAGTTATATTATTAACCTTACTTTTATGTTATGGATTAAAAAATGTTTTATGAAACTCAGTCTTGTCGAAATTTGGGAAAGTGGGATAAAAAAAAGTTTCCCTGCCATATACTGTGTAAGGGATGTGCCTGATCGCACAGGGACATGGTCTGATCACACCACATCTCCTGTGCTGAGATAATCTTATATATATGTCCCTGCTATGTACTGTGTAATGGATGTGTCTGACCGCACAGGGACATGGTCTGATCACACCACATCTCCTGTGCTGAGATAATCTTATATATATGTCCCTGCTATGTACTGTGTAATGGATGTGTCTGACCGCACAGGGACATGGTCTGATCACACCACATCTCCTGTGCTGAGATAATCTTCTATATGTGTCCCTGCTATGTACTGTGTAATGGATGTGTCTGACCGCACAGGGACATGGTCTGATCATACCACAGCTCCTGTGCTGAGATAATCTTATATATGTGTCCCTGCTATGTACTGTGTAATGGATGTGTCTGACTGTACAGGGACATGGTCTGATCATACCACATCTCCTGTGCTGAGATCATCTTATATATGTGTCCCTGCTATGTACTGTGTAATGGATGTGTCTGACCGTACAGGGACATGGTCTGATCATACCACATCCTGTGCTGAGATAATCTTATATATGTGTCCCTGCTATGTACTGTGTAATGAATGTGTCTGACCATACAGGGACATAGTCTGATCATACGACATCTCCTGTGCTGAGATAACCTTATATATGTCAATCCAATATAGAAAAAAGAGAAGCGGCACTCACCCTTTTAGATGCCAAATCCTTTATTTCGTCTTGCTCATCTTAGCAAAGACAAATCAGGAGGGGAGAGGGAGTGGGGGTCGGCGGACGATGGCTTGCCGTTTCGCAGCCCTTGCTGCTTCAAGGGGTCCACAGTACATAGCAGGGACACATATATAAGATTATCTCAGCACAGGAGATGTGGTATGATCAGTTCATGTCCCTATACGGTCAGACATATCCATTACACAGTACACAGCAGGGACACATATATAAGATTATCTCAGCACAGGAGATGTGGTATGATCAGTTCATGTCCCTGTACGGTCAGACACATCCATTACACAGTACACAGCAGGGACACATATATAAGATTATCTCAGAACGGGAACATTTTATCAAACACATCCAATTGCGTAAATTATTATTATTCCAAGATCTATTGATTAAAATGAACTTTGTTCGTGGGACAACCCCATTTAAGTATGAGGACACTAGGGGTAGGAATTTGCAGAAAGAGGATAGTTTAGTAGCAGGAGAAGATTGCATCATGTCTGAACTCCAGGTGACTGTATTTATGATGCCCTTAGGTAATGTGTTACCAAAACGATCAATTACTTGCTGACAGCAGAGTCCGATCGACCGGTCCTACATGAAAGCTTAGCTGGACTTTGTATCTATGACTATTGCTCCAAGTCACGGCGTCTATCCGTGTCACTCTGAGACTGGAGGTGCCGTCATTGATTTGTCGCCACAATCTGGTCTCCACGGTGTCCCTGGCTGCTTTCCCTCCCTCGGCTCCGGGGTCACACCTTTATCATGACGTGGCATATGTGTTTATTTAAGAAGACGTCATATTTATCATGTCCTCGTACTGCAATGTATGTGATGACCACTTCTAGCTCTTGGCTAAAATGAAGAGTGTATAAACTATATTTTCCAGTATGTATGTTTTTCACCTATTAGATAATGTGCGTAGTAATTATTGGGCTCCAGACAATGTAACGACAATAAGGTGCCAATTGTTACCCTTTTGAGGCTGGGCCATTCACAAATCATTGGGGAGAACTTAAATCCGGAGTGTCATTTCAGTTTTCTCTTGCTTGACCTGAATTGTCAACCAAAATCGTAAACTTTCATGTAACTTTATTTAAAGGGAACCTAACATCAGCTTTACACTGCCCAAACCACAGAGACTGGGTGTGTTATTGTAGCTACATTGGTTTTGCTCTGAAATGCTGGCAGAGAAAACATTGAAAAACTGGTCGGAGATTACACATCTCAGATGACAAGTCTGACACCTGTCTCCTCTCCAGCGGCTTCTCCCTGCCCCGATCCCTTAGACCAGAGGTCCTTAACTTTTCTGACTTTGAGAGCCACATTTCGCTCTGAAAGAGGGTCACAAGCCACATCCAGCTCTAAAAGAGGTGTGTGAGCCACATCCAGGTCTAAGAGAGGGTGTGTGAGCCACATCCAGGTCTAAAAGAGGTGTGTGAGCCACATCCAGGTCTAAGAGAGGGGTGTGAGCCATATCCAGGTCTAAGAGAGGGGTGTGAGCCATATCCAGGTCTAAGAGAGGTGTGTGAGCCATATCCAGGTCTAAGAGAGGGGTGTGAGCCATATCCAGGTCTAAGAGAGGTGTGTGAGCCATATCCAGGTCTAAGAGAGATCCGGAAGACACATCCGGCTCTAAAAGTGGTCTATGACCAAACATTCAGCTCTAAGAGAGGTTATCGGTCCACATCCAAGGCTAAGAGAGGTTTGCAAGCCACATCCAGCTCTAAGAGAGGTTTGTGAGCCACATCCAGCTCTAATGGAAAGGTTCGCAAGCATCATCCAGCTCTAAGAGAGGTCCGCACAACACATCCAGTTCTTAGAGAGGTTTTCAAGGCACATCCAACTCTAAGAGAGGTTTGTATGTCATATTGAGGTCTAAGAGAGATCCGCAACACACATCCAGCTCTAAAAGTGGTCCAAATATTCAGCTCTAAGAGAGGTTCTCGGTCCACATCCAGCGCTAAGAGAGGTTCACAATCCACATCCAGTTCTAGGAAAGGTCAGCAAGCTACATCCAGCTCTAAGAGAGGTTCACAAGCTACATCCAGCTTTAAGAGATGTTTGCGAACCACATCCAGTTCTAAGAGAGGTTTGCGAGCCATATCTAGCTCTAAGAGAGGTCCGCAAGACATATCCAGCTCTAACAGAGGTTTGCGAGCCACATACAGCTCTAAGGGAGGTTTGCGAGCCACATATGGCACTAAGAGAGGTTCATGAGCCACATCCAGCTCTAAGAGGTTCACAAGCCACATCCAGCCCTAGGAAAGGTCAATGAGCTACATCCAGCTCTAAGAGAGGTTTGAGAGCTACATCCAGCTCTATGGGAGGTTCACAAGCCACATCCAGCTCTAAGGCTGGCTTCACATTAGCGTTTGTGTCTGCATGCTGATGGCATGCAGACACAAACGCTGTCAAAAGCAGGGTGTAAATGATGTGTCCGCAGCGGATAATGTCCGCCTGCGGACACATCACTAGGGAGCCCGGCCAGCCAATCGGCACTGTCCGGGGCGGGCCGGAGGAGGAGTTCAGCGCCGGAGATCTCCGCCCCCCGGCTGCCGGTAAGCTCCGGGACGTGTAGGCGGGGAGAACAGCTGATTTGACAGCTGTTTGAATCTCCTGCGCCGACACCGAGAGGAGATGTCGGCACGGGAAGATTCAAACAGCTGTCAAATCAGCTGTTTCTCCCCGCCGACATCGCTAGCAGATTACCGGCGGCGGGGAGGAGGAGAACATCAGAGGCTTCAGCTGATCTCCCGGTGGCCGTCGGTGATCTCCTGTGACGTCACCGGCGGCCACCGGGAGAGATCTCAATGTGATCCGCAGCGTTCTCCTGCGGTGTCATGCAGAGGACACTGCGGACCCATTGAGATCAATGCATTTTTTGTGCGCTTGCAGGCGCTTGCGGATAGAGCAAGCGCCGCGAACGCACAAAAAAATGCTGCAAGCTGCGTCTGGAGTGCGGTCGGAGGGCGCATAAATTATGCGCATCCGAACGCAAATGCTGCCAAACGCAGCCAAACGCAGGCACATGCGTTCCCATGTTAAACATAGGAAAGCATGTCCGCAAGCGTTTGGCTGCGTTTGGTACGCAGCGTTCCATACGCTAATGTGAAGCCAGCCTAAGAGATGTTTGTGAACCACATCCAGTTCTAAGAGATGTTTGCGAGCCATATCTAGCTCTAAGAGAGGTCCACAAGACATATCCAGCTCTAACAGAGGTTTGCAAACCACATACAGCTCTAAGGGACGTTTGCAAACTACATCTAACTCTAAGGGAGGTTTGTGAGCCACATCCAGCTCTAAAAGAGGTCTGCAAGCCACATCCAGCTCTAAAAGAAGATTGCGAGCCACATCCAGCTCTAAGAGATGTCTGCAAGCCACATGCAACTCCAAGAGAGGTCCACAAGCCACATCCAACTCTAAGAGAGGTTTGTGAGCCACATCTGGCTCTAAAAGCGGTCTGTGACCAAACATCCGGATCTAAGAGAGGTTTATGTGCCACATCCAGCTCTAATGGTACCTTTACACGCCGCGACGGCAGGCTGGATACATCCCGCTACAGGCTACAAATGTAGCTTGTAGCGTCAATGTAGCCCGTCGTAGCGGCGTCTGAAGACGCGACACTACAGCCGGCGACAGATACATCTGTTTATGGGCTCTGCTCGAAAACAGATGGCTATATCGCCGATGGTAGCGAGCTGTATCGGCGTGTAAAGAGGCAACGGAAGGGAACTCGGGACAGCCTGCGATGTAGCTGCAATGTAGCAAAGGCGTGACCCTGGCTCCATGTTACCGCGCCCCATGTGCGATCATTGGTGGAAGCTGCTGCATGACGATAGGTAGTCGCTGCATAGGGAGGCATATTTAAGGAGCTGACGAGTCACACTACACAATCGCTCGAGCGCGCTGTATTACTCAGCCTCCTGCGATGCCTGCCCAATCAGGATGTTATTGCTTCGTCCTATCAGCGTACGGACGGCTTGTACTCCACAATTGTGGCACGCCTATGTGCTGTCCCTGCTGCACCAGGTCTGCCCATAGTAGCTGGTTATAGCGGTGTGTAAATGAGCTACAGCTGGCTACTTGAGACACCCGGCGATGTAGCTAGCTATAGATGTAGCGTGGCGTAGCGCACCTTGTGGCGGCGTGTAAAGAGGGTGCGTTGACCGTTTGTAACCGTTTGAGCGTGCTCGTGCACGTGAAGTAGCGGGATGTATCCAGCCTGCCGTGGCGGCGTGTAAAGGTACCATAAGAGAGGTTCACCAGCCACATCCAGCTCTAAGAGATGTCTGCAAGCCACATCCAACTCTAAGAGATGTCTGCAAGCCACATCCAACTCTAAGAGAGATTTGAGACCTACATCCAGCTCTAAGAGAGGGTCGCAAGCCACATCCAGCTCTAACAAAGGTCCGCAAGCCACATCCAGCTGCTACACCCCTCACCCCTCACCCCATCACTGGTGTAATGACAGCTAAAGCTTTTCCACATAAATCACACCAAGGCATTATACCAAGATCCAGGGGTTCCTACCTTACCCCCATTCAGATCTGATCTTCTGTCTGGAGTCTACTCACAAAAGTCCCCATCTGTAGACCTGCTCTTCATAGCTGTATTCTAGACCTGGTTGGGGACCCGTGCCCTAGACTATCTGGTCTCTGCTTATGTGTATAGGCAGAAAACGTTCAGTCTAAGTGAGCGGGGCGGATAGAAGTCATGTGGGTCCAACCTCTTGAACTACACGTATGAGATGCATTGTGTTTCTCAAGTAAGTTTTTTTTTGGTTCGCAACGGAATTTCAGAGTAAATCACACTCTATAGCAATAACACAACCGATGTCTGATTCGTTCTGCTTGTGGTTTGGGCACCATGAATCAGCTGATAGGTTACATTTAGTATACCTTTATTTAAAATAACACATACATTTCTGAATAATGTCGTTGGATATATTTGTCCTACACCCTACTTTACACTGTGTTCCAAATTATTATGCAAATGTTCTTTTTTTCTGATTTTCCTAAATGGTCTGTGCAAATGACAGTCAGTGTAATAAAAGTCATCAACCGTTAGAGTATACATCAAATTTTATTGAAGAAACCTCCCAATGATAGCAGTATAATCTTCAAAATTAGAAAAAACTCTGCACTGTTCCAAATTATTAAGCACAGTAGAGTTTGTAAACATTTGATATGTTTGAAAGAACTGAAAATGCTCATTTGTTGAATTTGCAGCATTAGGAGGTCACATTCACTGAAATAAAAAGCTATTTAACTCCAAAACATCCTAACAGGCCAAGTTACATGTTAACATAAGAACCCTTCTTTGATATCACCTTCACAATTCTTGCATCCATTGAACTTGTCAGTTTCTGGAGAGTTTCTGCTTGTATTTCTTGGTATGATGTCAGAATCGCCTCCCAGAGCTGCTGTTTTAATGTGAACTGCCTCCCACCCTCATAGATCTTTTGCTTGATTATACTCTAAAAGTTCTCTATAGGGTTGAGGTCAGGGGAAGATAGTGGCCACACCATGAGTTTATCTCCTTTTATGCCCATAGCAGCCAATGACACAGAGGTATTCTTTGCAGCATGAGATGGTGCATTGTCATGCATGAAGATGATTTTGCTCCTGAAGGCACATTTTTGCTTTTTGTACCATGGAAGAAAGTTCTCAGTTGGAAACTCTATATACGTTGCAGAGGTCATTTTCACACCGTCAGGGACCTTAAAGGGGCCTACCAGCTGTTTCCCAATGATTCTGGCTCAAAACATGACTCCTCCACCTCCTTGCTGACTTCGCAGCCTTGTTGGGACATGGTAGCCATCCACCAACCATCCACTACTTCATCCATCTGCACCATCCAGTGTTGCTCTGCACTCATCAGTAAACAAGACTGTTTGAAAATTAGTCTTCATGTATGTCTGGGCCCACTGCAACTTTTTCTGCTTATGAGCACTGTTTAGGGGTGACCGAATAGTAGGTTTATGCCCCACAGCAAGCCTTTGAAGGATCCTACACCTTGAGGTTCGAGGGACTCTAGAGGCACCAGCAGCTTCAAATATCTGTTTGCTGGTTTGTAAGGCCTTTTTAGCAGCTGCTCTCTTAATCTGATGAACTTGCCTGGCAGAAACCTTCCTCATTCTGCCTTTATCTGCACAAACACGTCTGTGCTCAGAATCAGCCACAAATCTCTTCACAGTACGATGATCACGCTTAAGTTTTTGTGCAATGTCTAATGTTTTCATCCCTTGTCCAAGGCGTTGCACTATTTGTTGCTTTTCGGCAGCAGAGACATCCTTTCTCTTTCCCATGTTACTTGAAAACAGTGGCCTGCGTAATATTGTGGAACACCCAGTTTTCCTTTTATTGGGCTCACCTGCCAAACTAATTATCACAGATATCTGAGATTGATTTCAGTGATCCAAAGAACCCTGAGACACAATACCATCAATGGGTCTCATTGACAAACAATGAAAAAAAAACCTATGACACTAAAACCAATTTGTATAATAATTTGGAACACAGTGTAATGATGCCCAGATCATTCCATAATACATCAAGGCACAACTAGGTGGAAGAAACTGAAATTGATGAAATTCCGGCTTGGCTGGGGTACTTACATACAGAAGTATGGCAGCAAACATAAAGAGGACAGAGGTCTTGAGTATGCCATTGTATATGCTGCTGATATCGCCCTTCAGCCCCATAGACAATAAACAAAGTGCTATAATAGCATCTAGCTGTCTCAAAGCGATGTCCACCAATACCTTTTCACAGCCAGTCTGTTCCTGCATAAGTGAGAAATCAGCATTTCAACCTACGGTATATACAAATAAAACTGAAGAATTATTTGTAGATCTGAAGCCTCTGTCACTCCAGCTCTATTCATTGCCCCGCGCTGCATCCTCCTGCTTGACTGACAGCTTCTTTACCTAAACTGACACAGTAAAGAGGATGTCTGTAAAGCAGGAAGAAGTGGTGATGAGTGGGGGAATAGAGCTGGAGTGACAGAGGCTTCAGATCTACCATATCTATTTGCATATCAATTCAAATTCTGCTTTCTCAGTAATGAAGGAATGGTCTGGCCATGTAAAGCTATTGTTGGGCTTTGAAAAAGCTACAAAATCTTTTGGGTTGTGAAGTCATACAGACAGAATTAGGAGAGTTGTATAAGTCTCTGCCACATATCTCTGCCAGTGGCTTAACTCTTGCAAGAAGAATGGATTGACCAAGCTTGATTTACACACTCCTAGCCCTTGTTTGCCCTGATATCAGGGAAATGTCGTTGTAGTTTCTACACATAAGGTGATGAGCTGGTCCTGCCAATATTTGCTGGTTCGGGCCACTTTGCTCTATTATGTAAGGGCACTTCTAGAACAAGAAGGCATCATAAAGCTGTACAACAATGTGATGGTTGCACTCTTACCTCTGGAAGCTTGCTGCCCGGTATACTCGGAAAATCATGATGTTCCATGTGGTAGCCAACATTAAAGGTTAGCAGGTTGAGTGGTCCATAGTAAGAATAGGTTTCATATCCCTTTAAAAACATATAGTGTTCAGCAATAAAATGTCCAGATATTGGATGAAAACCCATAGACAGAATGGATCCACCTAGTAAGTACACAACAGGCTTCAGACCCCACAAAGAATATATCACCCAGTCAAAGGAGAACTGGACAACTGCATTAATAACTTCCATGTGTGTGATGGGTTTAGGGTTGATGTACAGCGGGCGCAGGACGTAGAGAAGTGGCTGTAAGATGATCCAAATGATCTTGCGTGTTGGGGTGCAGAAAAAGTTCCCTTCAAAATCTGTCGGGATATCCACGTCCAGGCCATCTCCTCCAAGATACCGGTGGTGGTCGATGTGATATTTCTTGAAGGATGTTGAGTAGGGCATTGCGATTGGGAGGTTGGCAAACATTCCGAAAAATCGATTCCACCGTGCTGACTTGTTACCGAATGCAACATTGTGAGAAATGTCATGGATGGCAAGAGTCAATGAGTGATTGATCACTCCTCCGAATGCATAAGACCAGAAGAAGAGCCACTTCCAAGAGAGATCACGGACGAGATAACAGCAGAAGATCTGAACAAGTACCATGCAGGAGACAGTCCATTTAAGCTGTGGGTCTGGTCCCATCAAATTCTTGATCTGTGGGTATTTAGCTGAATAAAAAAAAGCAAAAAAAAACATTGTAAGACATGATATTGAGTTCGGTATTCACAAAGCAAAACTACAGCCAAATACTACCGACCTTACACAAATCCAGACATCAGCCAATACTGACATTGATACCATAATGGAGAGAATGACACCTCCACCTTCTTTATCAGGCCGCATCATCAGTATCAGTGTTTTACACAGACAGGACCCATATGTAAGCCCTTATATTCTATGGGGATGCTCATATGTCCGTGTGTTTTTTTGCAAAATCAGATGTCAAACTTATCCATTTAACCCAATGGATCTGTAGCAAAACATTCAGCATACGGATGCCATAAGGAGTGTTGTCCATTTTTAATGTTTAAAGGTTTTTTTCCATGAACAAAGATCATTTTAAAGTTAATTTTAATCAATAGATCTTGTAATAATTATCATTTACACAATTGGATGTGTTCAAAATAAATGTTCCTGTGCTGAGATAATCTTATATATATGTCCCTGCTATGTACTGTGTAATGGATGTGTCTGACCGTACAGGGTCATATTCAGATCATACCACATCTCACATCATACAGTTCTTTATTGTTGGTGTACAATATAAATCTAGAGCCTTTACACCCAGGCACACAACACATATTACCCATGTCTCAGGTGAGCACAAACTATGCATTAGCTTCCCTGACTATAGAAGCGGCCTTGTACCAACTACCCAAAAACAAAAAGGTTGTATGTTGCCTCACACCAATGGTACCATCAGGAGACCAGCGATCTCAGTCACAGATTCTCTTAAACGGACACCTTCTAGTACTTCAGTGTTCCTCCATTGTAAGTAGGTTCAGATGGGTATATTTTAAAGTCGATATATAGACCTCAAAACCTGCCTACAATAAGAGCTATCACTGGAGAGGGACATAATGGTCAGAAGAATAGAAAGAACAAGGCAAAGAGGAAGACCAGCAACTTGATGGCAGAGAAGACCCTGGTGGACATTTCTAGGCTTGGAAAAGACCCTGGTGAACTTATCTAGGCTTGGAGTAGACCCTGGTGGGCCTATCTAGGCTTGGAGTAGACCCTAGTGGACCTATCTAGGCTTGGAGTAGACCCTGGTGGACCTATCTAGGCTTGGGGTAGACCCTGGTGGACCTATCTAGGCTTGGGTAGACCCTGGTGGACCTATCTAGGCTTGGGGTAGACCCTGGTGAACCTATCTAAACTTGGAGTAGACCCTGGTGGACCTATCTAGGCTTGGAGTAGACCCTGGTGGACCTATCTAGGCTTGGAGTAGACCCTGGTGGACCTATCTAGGCTTGGGGTAGACCCTAGTGGACCTATCTAGGCTTGGGGTAGACCCTGGTGGACCTATCTAGGCTTGGGGTAGACCCTGGTGGACCTATCTAGGCTTGGAGTAGACCCTGGTGGACCTATCTAGGCTTGGAGTAGACCCTGGTGGACCTATCTAGGCTTGGGGTAGACCCTGGTGGACCTATCTAGGCTTGGGGTAGACCCTGGTGGACCTATCTAGGCTTGGGGTAGACCCTGGTGAACCTATCTAGGCTTGGAGTAGACCCTGGTGGACCTATCTAGGCTTGGAGTAGACCCTGGTGGACCTATCTAGTCTTGGGGTAGACCCTGGTGAACCTATCTAGGCTTGGGGTAGACCCTGGTGGACCTATCTAGGCTTGGGGTAGACCCTGGTGGACCTATCTAGGCTTGGAGTAGACCCTGGTGGACCTATCTAGGCTTCGGGTAGACCCTGGTGAACCTATCTAGGCTTGGGGTAGACCCTGGTGGACCTATCTAGGCTTGGGGTAGACCCTGGTGGACCTATCTAGGCTTGGAGTAGACCCTGGTGGACCTATCTAGGCTTCGGGTAGACCCTGGTGGACCTATCTAGGCTTGGGTAGACCCTGGTGGACCTATCTAGGCTTGGAGTAGACCCTGGTGGACCTATCTAGGCTTGGAGTAGACCCTGGTGGACCTATCTAGGCTTGGAGTAGACCCATATACACGTACCAGGCTGTACGTTTGTGTTGGGAGACCTGTGATTAGTTCTGGCACTGTGGTCTGAATACTGATGGTGGAACAGGCCTGTCTGAACCCGGCCTAAAGTGCACACACTGCTCAAACCTGGCAGTGAATCAGCCCAACACCTTGTCTAGCAGAGATCTACAGAGAAATCAAGCCCAGTTGTGAAATACAGGCCCACCACCCAAACCTGCCTTAAATCCCATAAAAAGTGGTATACTAGGGGTATTCATCTTTCCTGGGTGACATTATACACTTCCAGGAGCCCACTCGGAGATGATCTTTGGGAAGTATAGAGACTCCTGACCATCTGTCCTGTATTATCTCACACTACCTATAAAACACACAATCGCTCTTTTTACACTACTTACTATTCATTTCATCAAGTATTTTTCCAGCCATAAAACTGTTTGCGGTTAATAAGTGACTTGGATAGAGATGCCAATCAATAGCGATGGCTGCACCCTGCGCCGTAATATCTCATATCGTGCTAATTATTATCAGGACATAGTAACGATGTCCATAAAGGCTGGGACACAGAATGTGTAATGAAGTCCTTTATGGTATCCAGCTACATGGCTGTTCCAGAGTCGGTCACTCATCTCTCCTGACATTTACCAATCATGTTATCAGTATGATGTGTAGATCAATAGCCCTATAACGTGATGTGTCAGGTGCAGCCATGCCCCAATGTTGGGGAACAGAATCTATATTTACATAATTGTTCCGGAAGGTACTTTGACCAGTGATTGAGATAACAGCTCCCTTCCTCCTCCATTATGTCATTAGTTCCTCCATCTCCACCACTGACTCTCTTTATGTATATAGCCACATTCATCCCACACAATGGGGAATGCTCAATCAGAAGCCATACAACTGAGGAATTCTCCTCTACCGGCAGTAAGCTCCATTCACAACTCTGGTATTCCAATCCTGTTCCCCAGCTGCTGTATGTCTTAAAAACAAACCCTGTGCTTTACTCCTCCTCCACCGGTCCAGTGCTGGTGCTCCCTATGTGTGTTATGTTCTGTAGCTGATGACAACATGAAGACAGAGCTGCAGCCAAACAATGGGCACAACGCCTCTGCCCGAGATGACAGCATGATCCGCTGCGCTCAATGATTGTCTGCAGCGCTGTAGACGTTATGTCAATGCTGCAGACAATAACAAACATTGGGGGCAGCGGGGGGAAACTTAGGACTGGACCAAAGGAGAGTAAAGCACAAACTGCAGATGGAGGGCAGGGAAACCTCTTAAAGAAGTTGTTTGGTCACCAGATAGGTCTGGTGGACATATCTAGGTTTGAAAAGACCCTGGTTGACCTACCTAGGCTTGGAGAAGACCCTGGTGGACCTATCTAGGCTTTGAGAAGACCCTGGTGGACCTAGATAGGCTTGGAGAAGACCCTGGTGAACCTATCTAGGCTTGGAGCAGACCCTGGTCGACCCATTTAGGCTTGGAGAAGACCCTGGTGGATTTATCTAGGCTTGGAGAAGACCCTGGTGGACCTACCTAGGCTTAGAGAAGATTCTGGTGAATGTATATAGGCTTGCAGAAGACCCTGGTTGACCTATCTAGGCTTCGAGCAGACCCTGGTTGACCTATGTAGGCTTGGAGAAAACCCTGGTGGACCTATCTAGGCTTGGAGAAGACCCTGGTGGACCTATCTAGGCTGCACAAGATTGACCTTCCTACAGAGCTTTTGTCCATCAAGTCATCATGGCTCCAGATTGATTGAAGGCCGGTAAATAATAATATATTAATCCAACAATATCTGTCCATGAGGATGGAAAAAACCCTCTAAGTGCCACCACCAAGTCCCAGACATTTGGCACTACACAAGCTGCCACTAACAGGAGCCTGATGGCTGTTTTAAGGCAGGGCAGTATATTACTAGGTGATTGTGTATCAGTTTATTATGTGATCGATTTGCATTGTGTTTGCTTCATGAATGATTCACTGAACAGTGACAATACCAATGTTAAATACAATGTCAATCTTATGCACAAAGACATTTCACAATTCATCCATAAGGCTGTATCATATGTCTGCCATGACACCTGTGAAGTGTAAACCAGCACCTGACTCACACTATGACTACAAGTGATTAGCTTTACATTGGGGCTTGGTACCTCCATGACGACAATTAACACCTGACACAGTTCTGTGGTCAGCGAGACAGATAATACCCAGAGTATCCAGCGCCCAGGAATTTCCCCGGGTGTAGCCCATGCATGTCTCTCTACAACCACACCAGGGCAACAGAAGACAAGGCTGAGGAATCATTCAAGTGTGTGGACTGGCACTTCCACACACATCTAACCTCAGCGTTGTCTCGATTTCTGTGTCTCTTTCAACACCTCAGGGTCTCAATTCAGTCTCTTTTTCCCTTTCGCTGTCACGGGTCACCCACTGACGACCTGTCAGACCATAGGTCTGCTCTACTCACACATAGGCCCTATCTGAAGCACCACAGGAAACCATCACTCTCCCTAGATGCTAACCCCTCCCATTGTGGGCTAATCCCTACACATCTAACCCTATAGTCTGGTAAACCACACAACAACATTGCTGGACATTACCCATTACATCACATTTCACACAATAAATATTATTCACAAAGACACAGGACACAATTCACAAGATAATACAACAAAGACATTGATGTCTTCAGGGAAAGGAATGAGACTTCAACCAGTTCACCTCCTTAATAGTACAGTACGCTCTGCATGAAGGTCTAATAAAATCCAGTTATATCTTTTTGACGTCCAATTATCAATTTATTAATGAATATTGTGGAGAAACGACACAGAGATTTAACAAAAGAAGCCCCAGAATTGTTACATAATGAGAATTATAAGAATTTCCTAAAAACAGAGAATGCTGGAGAACCAACAGCTCCTCTGTAAACCAAGTGCACCCACTGGGCTGGGCACCAACTATGCAGAGAATGACACTGGTGGATCTGCAGAATGGCACACTATGTGTATCAGGTATCTCATTGTGTATAACAAGCTTAACAGGTTTCCTTTTGTTTCCAACCATCTAAATCCCCAATTATTAACTCTTCTTACATTGTAATGTTGATATTGGAAGACTCTTACGCTGATAGAAACTTTCCACAGCTCAACAATCACTGTCATGCCAACTGGGCGTTTAAGGTCTTTATATATACAGGAGCATCTCAATGAATTAGAATATCATCAAAAAGTTAATTTTTTTCAGTAATTCAATACAAAAAGTGAAATGAATATATTAAATAGAGTCATTAGTGATCTATTTCAAGTGTTCATTTCTGTAAATGTTGATGATTATGACTTACAGCCAATGAAAAGCCAAGGGTCACTTTCTCAGAAAATTAAAGTAGGGAGGATGAAGGGTCTGAGAGATAAAATATGACCTAAATAGGTATCAGAGGCTTCACCTTGTGTGGTTGTGAGAGTCACAACCACTATAAAAGCAGATCACAGCTGCTGCAGTCACCAGCGTGGTGCATATAGAGTAGGGAGGATGAAGGGTTAAACAAAACACTGCCATATTCCACAAGACATCAAAGGGTGAATATAATATTGATTCATTAGTCAATGTGTTTCACCAGAAAAGCCCAGAAACATGGCAATATGATATTGATTTGTCCTGAGGAAGGTACCAGGGAGCGCTGAAACACGTGGATAGGACCAGCAGACAAGATATTGTGTATGGGGCTCTAGATGTTGTGGGACACAAAGATCAGACATGTACCATTCACACATCTGACACTTTTCTATTACAGCATACCCCACTCTCCCCATAGAAAACACATGGACACTCTGCCGAGCAGTGGTGTAACTTGAAGCTCATGGGCCCCAATGCGAAAACTCCAAAAGGGGCCCCTAATTATTACAAATCATTAACAGCAATGGTCTTTTCTATAGGCTAAAGGGACTTTTGGGGCCTCCTGGGCTTTGGGGCCCGGGTGCGATCACAACCCCTGCACCTGTTGTAGTTAGACCCCTGCTGCCGTGCATTCCTGTGTATAGGAAAGTTCCCCGAACAAGTGACTTATGGTGTTATGACACCTATATTGTAAGATTGTGCTTCAAGGTAACATTTTACCACAAGTGACTATCAGTAAAATTGTAAAATCTTAATGTAGTAAAAAGAGTTGAGCTCACCCCTCAGTGTCCCAAGCACGCACAGTCCAGACTGTTCACAGGGAGCCACCCTGGTCCTGACGGATAGCAATCCAAGGCAAGTGAAGATCTCCTGCGAACACAGGCAGGGTAGACGTTATTTCATTGATTAAAAACATCATGGATCAGGTGGTGGGGTACCTCAGCGGGCAGGAACAAACACCACGCGTTTCAAGAAATCCATGAATGAGACCTTTTGAGTTGAAACGCATGTTCCTGCCCACTGAGGTACCCCAATACCTGCTCCATGATGTTTTAATAACGTCTACCTGGTTTTATTTCATCTACCCTGCCTGTGCTCACAGGAGATCTTCACTTGATTGGGACCAAATACTCAATGGTTTCCTATGGGAAATCTATTGTGGTGATCCTCCAACAGTTTTTAACAACTGACCGGTTCGATAATTAGGCATTGTATGGTGGTGGTCCCACAATTTAATAACAATTTGCAAATAATGTAGAATCCTCATTCAGTAAAAGCTTAGAAGGACAGATTCCACTTTAATGCCCTACAGACAGGTAGGAAGCAGAAATGATATCAAACACCTAAAACAAGAGGGCGTCTCCCAGGGTCCGACCATACCAGATCTACTGTACATCTCTACAGGAACGTATGGCCATCCAAGTCCAATTTACTAGATGTGTTGTAGGTCAAAATGTCATCTGTAATGAGGATGACATAATTCACCTGGATTGTATCTCATAAAGCTTCCAGGTCATTGTGCGGCACGCTCTGTCTTGTGTCACAAACAACTAATTAATTGGGTTCATAGGCTATATCATTACCTTTCCTTGAATCCTAATTAGAACTTTCACATGGCAAGTCTGGACCTGGAGAATACGTATAATGTTTGCTCTAAACCACAAGGGATCTTTCCTTCCACCTTGCAAGAGACTCTTTTAATTGTATTTTCTTTCATTCATTTCTCAGCTTCCAGTAGGGCCACGAATCACAGAGTGGTGTTTTGGATGCCGGTCCAGATGAAGAGTGCACGGTACTGAGATATACCAAATTCAAGAAGAGCGCCACTACACTACGAGAAATGTACAGCCCATGGACTGGAGGACATTTTGTTGTCATATATGGTACTTTCTCTTAGAGGCAATAATGATGAATTTGTCAGCTACACTTGACCATGTCCTCTTTAGCTAAGCTTCACTCACTTTTCAAAAAGTTGACGGAGGTAGAGTAAAAGCTCTAAAGGTACCGTCACACGCCGCAATCTCGGCTGACGATGTGTGGCGATCTAACGTGCGCGCTCACGTTTTTCATGGTCGCCTCAGATCGCCGATGCTGACTTCACACGCCACAATTTAGCCCTGAACCTAAGGCGATGTGTGGCTCCGGAAATCGCCTCACCCACAGCAGAACCAATCTTGCCTAATTCCATCGCCGCTTCACACTCCGCAATCTCAAAGGCAATGTGGGCGTACATGTTCAGCGCGTTGAGGAGATAGGCGTGCCACAGTGGTGTATACCGCGCCCCATACACGCTCATTGGACAACACAACTGCGTTACGATTGGTCAGCCTGCTCTGGAAGGCTGGCTAATACATGACGCGGACGGTTGTGTAGCAGAAGATGTATGTGGTGCTGAACGGACAGCTCTTCAAATATGGCGCGGTGTCAACTGACAGCCAATGGGAACACAGTAGCCCACACCAATCATTTCAGATGGGACGCGGACTCCAGCACGCTGTGGCACGCCTACGGGAAATCATAGACAACGCTCTTTCCATCACTATCGCCCTATCACACGCCACAACACGGAAATATCGCCTTAATGATTGCGCCTGATTACTGAGCACTGTTCAGGAATCAGGCGACGGCCGAGAGGCGATTTATCACTGCAAAAACGCCCAATCACACGCCGCAACTGTGAGGCAATGTCAGGGCGATTGCACCAGAGCGACACATCACCTTTCAGATTTCCAGGCGAGATTGCGGCGTGTGACGGTACCTTAAAGGTTAGAAATTAATGTTTACACAATTAGGAGCAGTGCACAATTTATGCAAACAGTTTTGCACCAGGTTGGGCCAAAGTGTGAAGAGTTAGACATCGTGACATGGAATCAGGAGACTATGACATTCATACCACCTCTACTGTGAGATGGATTTGATACACTAGCTTATTCTGCTAATAAAATATTACAAAAATGATTATCTATATGTTGTAAGGATTCGTCACTTTCACGTTGTATTACATGTAGTCATGAGTGAGCACTACCATGCTTGGGTGCTTGGTACTCGTAAGGAGCAATTGGATGCTCAGGCGGGCTCAACTCGTCTTCTGAGTATAATGGAAGTCAATGGGGAACCCAAGCATTTTTCTTGAAGATCTTCAGGAATAATGCTCGAGTTCCTCATTGACTTCCATTATACTCGGTAAAGAGGTCGCGCTCGTCCAAGAGTCCAATTGTTCATTTCGAGTACCGAGCACCGAGCGTGGTAGTGCTCACTCATCACTAATTAAATGCTCCCTATAGAAGTACTTATTAATTGTACTAATTCCCAGTGGATCCCATGATGATGACTGCTGCCTAGTCACTCTCATTCCCAGGAGATTGATCAGTCACTTGTAGAAAAGACTTCATTACAATCTATTCCTTTTAACCCTTTGGTAAAGAGTAACCGTATATAGAGCCCTTTTAGGAATTGTTATTATCTAGACCTGATGGATGTTGTGCATTTATTTTATAGGACTAGTTAAAGGAGTTTTTCTAAAAACAAATGTCATTTTATAATACATTTTAATCAATAGATAGTATAATAATAATAATTTCCACAACTGGATGTGTTTAAGAAAAATGTTCCTGTGCTGAGATAATCTTATATATGTGTCCCTGCTATGTTCTGTGTAATGGATGTGTCTGACCGTACAGGTACATGGCCTGATCATACCACAGCTCCTGTGCTGAGATTATCCATTACACAGCACATAACATGGACACATATATCAGATTATCTCAGCACAGGAGATGTGGTGTGATCAGACCATGTCCCTGTACGGTCAGACACATACATTACACAGTACATAACAGGGACACATATATAAGATTATCTCAACACAGGAGCATTTTTTTAAAACTCATCCAATTGTGAAAATTATTATTATTCCAAGATCTATTGATTAAAATCAAATTTAAAATAATTTGTTCATGGGGAAACTCCATTAAGTAGAAAAATGGGAATTCCATCCTGTGATATTTCTTGTGCAGGTAAAACATCTTTCAAAGATCTGTTTGTTTGCTTTTTGCTTACAAGAAATACAGATTAGTATATTTATAAGATTTTTGGTCCATGTGCTGGTGTATCAGGACCAGGGGTAAAGTGTGTGATACTGTGCACATTTCTCCTAAATTCCTGTGTAAATAAACCAGCTAGACCTGTGTATTTTTTCTGCTCCATTGAGCCTCTCCGGGAGTTTGGGATGACCCTGATATTCACCTGCAATGCTCAGGCATGGTATGAAGGTTCACAAGAGAAGAAGGACTCTCTCTGAGCTCCTAAAGGGCCTGTCACACGCGTCAATGTCGTCAGTGAGATGATCGCTGACGACATTGACGGCTGATCGCTGGTGAGCTGTCACACAGGCAGACTCACCAGCGATCAATTGACCAAAGACATCGTGGAAACGATTTAAATATCGTTTCCATGATGTCTTGCTCCCGCTGCCAGCCCGCTGGAAGCGGGAGCAGGCTGGTCTCCAAGGTAAACTGCGGGTATCTAGGCAGCGCGTGCTGCCTAGATACCCGACGTGTACCTTAGTTACCAGCCTCCTCCGCTCACCGGCTGGTATCTAAGGTACACAGCGGGTAACTAGGGACCCTAGTTACCCGCTGTGTACCTTAGATACCAGCCGGTGAGCCAGGGGCGGACCTTGCTGCCCGGGGGCCCTGGTGCAGCCTTTGAGGGGGGGCCCTGGTTTGCCTGCCCAGCGGCAGAGAGAGGACGGGCGGGCTCAGCCGGGGGAAGCAGGAAGCTTCCCTGGTTAACCCCCTCTCCTCTGCCACACTGGCACAGGGACAGCGGAGCGGAGGAGGCTGGTAACTAAGGTACACGTCGGGTATCTAGGCAGCGCGCGCTGCCTAGATACCCGCAGTTTACCTTGGATACCAGCTCCCAGCGCTTGTGAGAGGCGCTGGGAGCTGGAATATCGCTACTCCCGGTGTCACACGCAGCGATGCTGCGTGTCCACCAGGCGACAATCGCCAGGTTTTAGAGCAGGTTCTAAAACCTGGCGATCATCAACCAGCGATTTATCGCTGGTTGATTCAGTATGTCACACGTGTCAATATCGCTGCAACGTCACTCGCAGCCGAGATCGTGCAGGCGATATTGACGCGTGTGACAGGCCCTTAAGAGACTGCTGTGAGTAAAGCAATTGTTTGGTATCTGTGCACTAGGCCCCACTCTGGTGAGTCAGGATCCCCAACCACCCTAAGATATACGGTATTTTGCATCCTTTGTATTTTGCACAAAATTAATAAAACTGGTTGTGGTTAGTTGTATCAAACCTGTCTGGTGTGAACTGGATCTTGGAGCTCCTGAAGCGCCAGTCTAGCCAATGTGGCGACGATCCCGTGAGCTAATCCCATAATCCTGTTACCTATGGTGAAGGCTGCGCTAACACAAAAATTATTAAATTGTATGTTACCTATTAGCTATGTTTGCAAAACCAACCAGTGCTGACATGTTGTTAAACAAGTGTTCCAGACTAATGCGAATCAGCATCAGAACAATGTGAATTAACAGTGGAGTAACTTGAAGGTCATAGGCCCCGATGTGAAACGGGACCCCCAATTATTGTAAATCTTTAATAGCAATAGCCTTTTTCTATAGGAGAAAGGGACTTTTGGGGCCCCCTAGGCTCCAGGGCCCAGGTGCGATCACAACCCCTGCACCTGTTGCAGCTATGCCCCTGTGAATCAACAAGAGATGAACCGTTTGCTCATGGAGTCCTGTAGATGTTTGTCGGAGCAGATAAAGGTGTTGGCAGAAAAGACTCCAGCCCAGACAGAACCTGTCTCTGCTCAGAGTACAGTGCGAGCGTCACTGGAGGAAATGACACCGGAGAATGATGTAAAAGCGTTCGTCACAATTTTTGGGAAAACTGCAGAGAGAGAAGCTACCATTGGTCAATACCATGTCTGCTCCTCAGAGGAGAGCCCTAAAAGTCATACTGTTTTTTAAGAGGGTGAGATACCAGATAGTACCCCAAGCTCATGGGTGATGTGGTTGTTACACCTGCTGTCAGAGCCGAGGAGTCTCCAAGGAACTAGAAGACCTCTTAACTGGGTAAGACCGTTCTTGAGGCCCCTAAAGTGGGTGCAGATATAGGCATTGTAGCCACGCCATTAAAGCCAGTTGGCCCAAAAGGCGTATGTGTGGCAAAGACATGCTCTAGTGCTGTCAAGGATCGGGTCATGTGGCTGCCAATTGTCTACTAGTGGAGGAACCCACTGAGTTTGGCAGTGGGTGGAAAAAGTTACCGTACTTGTTGTCTCCTCCTTCCCTGCCTTGTCTTCTCATAAAACCAAGAGACAACCTTGCAGTAGATGGGCACTCATTTAATGCTCTTTTAGATTTGACTAGTCTGGTGACTCTTTTCCAGGCAAACTTGGTGGACAGCAGAAAAATTACAGAGAAAATTAATAGGATCACACGGAAGCATTAAGGGTTTGTGTAAATGGACCAACCAATGGCATGATATGACCACTGAAACCGTTTACTGATCGGTGGTTGTTTAATTGACTATTCATACAGACCAAAGTAAACAATGCACAATTAGCAATCTATACTTGACCAGTCATTGTGCTTAGGCTCCCATATACTTGACCAGTCATTGTGCTTAGGCTCCCATAATGCAAGCTCTCTTTACATTGATGAGAGCAATCATTTTTTTTTATTCTGCAAAAAAGATCATTACAGCCAGGGCGTAACTAGAGTCTGATGGGCCGCAGTGTGAAATTTTGACACAGCTCCCCCTCCCACACACACACACATGTTGGTCAGATGTATGAGCCTTTGTATATTTCCTGGTATATATAGTCCTCCTACTGATATATATTATCCTTCTACAGGTATGTATCTCCCCTTCCTGGTATATATGGTCCTCCTCCTTGTATATATGGTCCAACTTGTGTATATATGTCCCCTTCCTGGCATATATGGCCCTCCTTGTGTACCCTTCCTGGCATATATGGCCCTCCTTGTGTCCCCTTCCTGGTATATATGGTCCTCTTGTGTCCCCTTCCTGGTATATATGGTCCTCCTCCTTGTATATATGGTCCTCCTTGTGTATGTATGTCCCCTTCCTGGTATATATGGCCCTCCTTGTGTACCCTTCCTGGCATATATGGCCCTCCTTGTGTCCCCTTCCTGGTATATATGGTCCTCCTCTTGTATATATGTCCCTATCCTGGTTTCAGTGGTTTCCATCCTTGTATGTCTATCCCTGTTCTGTCCCTAACGTGTAAGTGAAAATAACAACATTGCACTCACCTTTCCTCTGCTCCCTTGTCATCCAGTGCCCTCTGTAGCCACTGCACGGTGTCCGGCAGCTAACATTGGAGTGCAGGGACAGGGGGCTTGTGCATAATAGTGACGTCATCCTCATGTCTGGGCCCCTGTCACTGCACCTCTGATGGCTCACAGCCACTGTACGTGTGCAGGCGGCCTATATCGCAGAACAGGGACCCAATGGGTCTCTGCATCGCAAGGCATTTCAGCTGGATCTACATCCTCAGCAATGTCACACATCCACCTGAAGCATCGGGCCCCTCTAGTCCTGGGCCCGGTCGTAGCCGCAACCCCTGCGACACCGGTTGTTACACCCCTGATTACAACTGATGAAGGAGTATTTTTCTCAATCATTGGGCGATTGGCAGCCTGTTTATAGGCAAGATAATCATGAAATTAGCGCTTTAGATATTATGCCACTGCTGTCTTGTCTTTTGAAACCCCTTGTGGAAACATGAAACATAAAGTCGTAGTTGCTAAAGACTTAAATGAATCTTGTGTTTTAGGGTTGTGACAGTTCTTTGTTTTGGCAACTGTGGGAAATGCTACTATAAATGTGTTTACCCGATGCAAATGCATTTGTTGTTGAATCTGTACCTTTGGGTAGACTTGAAAATGTACAAGTTGTAGGAGTGAGTTCAGGTGAAAATGAGACCCCTCAGGAGATTGGTGAAGACCCACCTGAAACTGGTCTCCCCAACTTGCCAGCCTCCATAGATAGACTTGGGACAGCGAAACTCAAGAACTCCACAATAACCCATGGACCAAAAAGGTTAAAAATAATAAACGAGGTGTCCCAAAAACCTGGGGCTGATAAAGTATTCCCACATTTTGGAGTGGAAAATGACTTGTTATATAGAGTAAATGAGGAGCATGGACAAATTGTGGAGCAAATAATAGTTCCTGAATCTCATTGCCAAAAGGTGAAGGATCTAACCCATTCACATCTGATAGGAGGTCATCTAGCCGCTGAATGGACTGGATCCAGCAAAAGCTTTTTTGGCCACGTTTACACAAAGTGGTATAGAAATATGGCGAGACTTGCCCAATTAGTCAGTTACACAACCCCATATCCTACGTAGGAGTCCCTTAGTGGCTCTACTAATTAATGAAACCCCCTTTTGAAAGGATTGCAATGGATCTAGATCAGTGTTTCTCAACCCCAGTCCTCAAGACCAACGAACTGGTCATGTTTTCAGTCCACTCTCATTGCACATGTAATGGAATTATCATCAGTGCAATGTTAAATAAATCCTGAAAACATGACCTGTTGGCAAGTCTTCAGTATTTGAGTTGAGAAACATTGATCCAGTAGGTCCTGTCCTTGGGTCCACTAGAGGCCATATTCTGGCTGATTTACCTTTCACTACACATTATCCAGAAGTAATACTTTTAAGGAATATTTCAGCAAGAGCCACTGTCAAAGTGTTATTTTATGTCTTAAAATGCTGATATGCTATGGAGGGAGCAGTCAACAAAAATGGATGGCATCTTTAGTGTCCCAGAGGTAAAAATGTCAGATATGTTAACAGGAGCTCCGGTACAAGAGGTGAAGGCGTTTGTGCAGAACAAGAGGAAATACAAACATGATACAACACACCATCATAACAGGAATGGGTCGGAGTAAGCCAAAAACCTGACAAGGAGCCCCCGGGTAAGTACAGTTCCAGTTCTCATCTGGGTTATGTGACCTCAACTTAGACCATTGGTGATTTGTACATATTTTCATGCACCAACATTTTATCACATGGATTAGGGGATAAAAATGCTGCTGGGAGTGCTACTATAAATCGGAAAAAAAATGGTCGTCTATGTTTTTTTGTGGGGGTGATCTATCAGTTTGCAAAACAAAACATATACTGAATATAAGTATGCTCATAGATTATAATGGATAAGTGAAAAACACGGATAGAGCACACAAATAAAAAGCACATCTGAATGAGGTTCAACACACAGGACAATCCGGCTGCTTCACCTGTTAGATGAGCAATCAGTTAATTAGTCAGATCACGGGAGGAACATTCCAGTGGGCGTGTAATGAGACGCTTGTATTTTGAATAGTGAATGTTACAGATTATGCGCCTCTGATTGTAATCCTGCCTGTGACCTTAATGACTGCTAAAAAGTGATCTCTACACAATAATATATGTTTGCCCACTATTTTGATATTGATGACTTATCCTTAGACCAGGTCCATATCACCTTCGGGCTTTCCATCCGTCCCGGCAGCTGTGCTTGTAATCAGCATTAACGCGATGTAACGTCAGCATTAACACTGCCATAGAGATGCATTGGCAAACATAGAAGAGCATTCAAAACTGTGCTTGCGTTTGAAAGTATGCATTATTTTACACGCACATGATAACACTGTCATCCTGTGCGCTGAAACAAAAAACATACTTTCATATGCAAGCACAGTTTTGCCTGCACTTCTATGTGTTCGGCAATGCATCTCCACCACTGGACCCGGCACTCCACCACCACCCGAGCAGACCAAACCTACTGTTTCCCTCCCAATTGCCCTGTAGAATGTAAGCCCAAAAGGGCAGGGTCCTCTCTCCCCTCTGTATCAGTCCATCACTGTTAGTTTGTTCATTAATTTTTAACTTGTTTGTATGTAACCCTTTCTCATGTACAGCACCATTGAATCAATGGGGCTCTATAAATAATAATAATAATCTCTACGGCAGCATTAACACTGATGTTACATCGCGTTAATGCTGATTACAAGCGCAGCCGCTGGGACAGACAGAAAGCCTGAAGCTGATGTGGACCTGGCTTTAGGATAGTACATCACCATCAGATCAGTGGGATTTACACTGATCTCTTAAGGTACCGTCACATGCCGCCATATTTCCAGCGAGATGGCTGGCAATTCCCGATTTCAGCGATGTGGAAACCCGATCGCATGTGCATAGTGGCGTCTGACGTGGCGATGTGATAAGGGCAGATCGCTTCCGGTCTTGGTCTGGCGATTTCCGGAATGCATGATCGCCGGTGATTGCACGCAAAATCGCTACGTGTGACAACAACGCCACAGCGATCTGACAAAAGTGCCCGGAACGTGCGCGCTCACATCAAATCTCCAGCGATATGGAAGCCATATGGCGGCGTGTGACGGTACCTTTAGGGCCCTTTTACACGATGCAACTTTCCAGCGATCACGACAACGATCCGACCTGGTAGGGATCGCTGGTGCGTCGCTACGTGGTCGCTGGTGAGATGTCAAACATTTAGATCTCACCAGCGACGCAGCAACGATACGGCAGTCGTTGGGACCCTATCACTCTCAGGCGTAGTGTTGAGATCGTTGGTCATTGTCCCTGTCAAACACAGTGATGCATGCTGCCCAGCGGGAGCCCGACGACCATTAAATAGTCCAGAACGGTTTGTAACGATCAGCGATCTCACAGCGGGGGCCTGATCACTGCTACGTGTCACACATAGCGAGGTCGCTGTTACATCACAAAACCTGTGACGTTGCAGTGATATCGCTAGCGATATCGTTGTGTGTGAAGTACCCCTTGTTAAAGGGTTGTTCAGATTTGTAATGAAAATCTGCAGTTATTCTATGCGACTGGAGACTTGGGAATCCTCAGGCGCACACTGTCAGGATTCTCCATTGCCGACAGTGAGATTGGGTGTTCATGTGAGTGCAAGTATGTGATATGCAAACTCCCAGCCACATTCTCACTAGATATGGGTGCCTCACTCAATACAAGTTAATTGAGTGAGGCCACGTATGTCTAGTCACAATCTACCTGGAAGTTTGCATGTCACATACTTGCTGTCACATGACTGCCGGGTTTTGCCACCAGCAATGGAGAATCCTGACAGTGTGTGCTTGAGAAAGTCTCTAGTCACACAGAATAACTGCAGACTTTCATGACACACCTGAAGAACCCCATTATCTCTGGCAGTGATTGGATGTAGATAGTGAACTGGATAGTTCAGCTCCAGTTGTTTGGCGGCCATTGTAGAGAACTGCAGCTCAGCTCCTAATCTGATGAACACGGGAGGTCATCACTAGAAAGATCAAAGTAGACAACCCTTTTAATATAAATAATTAAATGTACACATTTACGGGAGGAATTAATCACCCCCTACTCAGTTTTCTATCTTTATAATGTTGCAAATTATGGCCAGAATTTTGGGACTTTTTTTCATTTTTCATCCTTTATGGCACATTTCAATTAAGAGCGCTTATAGATGAGACGTAAGATGCTTTGGACTGACACATTTTCCATAATTTGTTCCAAAAATCAGTGTAAACTATAGCGCAAATGTATGGCAGCCCATGAATGACACAGATGAGATGTCCTGATGCATGAACTGCACCTAATTTATGAAAAAATGTATAATAAATTAGGCGCATCTGTATCCAGGGATATAAAATACCAGTCTTAATAAATCTCCCGCAGATCTCTTATCTGATGGCTTATTTTTTTTAACTCATCTTGTTTTTCATTTGAGCCCTATTTCCAATTTAAGCAGCAGAGGCATAACTTGAAGCTCATGGGCCCTGATGCGAAAGCTCCAATGGGGCCCCCAATTAGTGCTAATCTTTAATAACATTAGTCTTTTTATATAGGGTAAAGGGACTTTTGGGGCCCCCTCTACTCCAGGGCCCGGGTGCTATTATAACTCCTGCAACTATTGTAGTTATGCTCCTGGTAAACAGCATATTGACTAAACTAGACAAAGCTTCTATAGTGTGTTATTCTTGGGAACACAGTAGTAGTTGCTAAGTAAAGATTAAAGGTACCGTTACATGTCGTGATATCGCAATGCAACATCGACAAAAAGTCACGTGGTGTGGTCGCTGCAGTTGATATCGTTGGTGCGTTGTGTCATGTAAAAGGGCAATGCGACTGCAATAAATCGCAGGGACGATATTGCAAGAAGATTGTGCAAGCACCTCAACTGTACGATATTGCATATGCGATGTGGCAGGATCGTGCTGTGTGACGGCGCAGCTACGATGTGGAACGCAACTTCCCCTATTCACGACAATGTAAATGCTCGGACGCTGAGTTGCTCATACCCAGCGCACAAAATTTGCGTACACCATCCTAGTTGCGTTGCCTGCCGATATCTCCCTGTGTGACATCTACTATGCAATCTTGGACAAGAGCCAAAAACGTGCGCGCTCCCGTGAAATTGTATGTGATATCGGAACGATATTGCGACGTGTAACGGTACCCTAAGATTTTATGCAACTTCTTAAAGGGGAATTCCAGTTGGAACAAGTTATCACCCATCCAAAAGATAGATTGGGGTTAGTCCAACTGCATGGACCCCACTGATCCAAATAATGGACCAGTTTTATTCCCATTAGGTTGGAGCAGTAATACACATATTCGACCAACCTTCCATTCATTCTATATGGGGCTCCCAGGATAAGCCAAAAAAATCACTTCTGCTGACCCAGAGAATGAATGGAGCGGAGGTCGAGCATGAGGATAAAAGGGCCGAATATATCAGAAACCGCACAATAAACACATCAATAATTTTACATAAATTTAAGACTCAATCCGTCCTGTTTTCTATCATTATATCACAAGTATCACTTCTGTACTCACCCAAAATCTCCTTCCTTCTGTCGGAGTGCGGCTGGTCTGTATACACCCACTCAAAGTTATCCCTGACTACTTTATTGCCCATGATGGAAAATCAGCTCCTAGGAGAATCAAAGATATTATTATTATTACATACTAATTTCATTGACACAACATTCTTATTCCTGTTTTATTAGTATTTTACTCTTGCTATATTTTACATTACATTACCTGTGATGTCTTCTATGGTCAACGCTGCAGACTGGAATGAGAGATGCAGAGAAGGAGGAAAAGAGAGAGTGACAAGGTGTGCGCCGGTGTGATTAGTAAGGGGAGGATCAGTCTCACCCCGTACTCCGTACTCCGATAGGATACGCCCGCTGTTTCAACAGAAAAACCCTATTACAGATAAGATACCCATGTGACTACAAGTCCAACCTGTTAGTCTTTTAAGCGCTGAATACTTCCTAATACAATGTCACACCCTGCGAACTGTCACCAGCTCACCTGTCCAACCTGTTCAGCCACATCCTGCAGGGAAAGAAACTTTTTTTTTCAATGGACTTTGTTATATAGTAGCTTATTTGCTTTCTTTGGAGATTATAATGAAAAATGTTGGAAACGCATATCATTAGTCCAACCTGTGATACTGGGTGCAGTAATATACAGCATGGAGGGATTGAAAATGTAAATAAATAGAAAAACGGAAAATGTGTCTCTAATCTATATGTTTGCACCGTGTTAGCCAGTGGATAGAAAAGTATTAGAATCTGGAGTGAGCAAACAGACATTGGCCAATGTGTGTACCAAGAACTTCAGAAATAAAAAGATAAGATTTTTGAGTTTTTTGAAAAAACGTAAGTTTTTAAACTTTTTTCTCAGGTATTTATAGCTTGTTAGCACATGTACATCATTGGGAGTAGCTGTGTGCTGCAGAGTACTTTTTTCTAGTATATAGATATCTATATATAAATGATACAATGTTCACACTTGTTATCAGTGAACTTACTGATCCTCAGGTGGCGACGTTTCGATGGTGATCCATCTTTATCAAGCTTGATGGAACCGTCGAAACCTCGCCACCTGAGAATCAGTAAAGTATCCACTTTTTTCACATTTAATTTGGAGTGCTGCCTATTTTTCTTGATTTATTATTTCGGTTGTCTGGACAGTGCTGAATGGTTTTGCACCAATTATATAATTTTTGGTAGGGCTGCCCTATTTTCTTGATATATATATATATATATATATATACAGGAAAAAAATGAAAAAAAGCTGCACAGCACTCAAGATATAATGTGAACTGGTGCAAGCTGCGATGCTGGAACAAACAACCAGAAAAAATTCACTGCAGCACTCAGTTACTACCAAAAACGTACACATGCTAATAAGCGGTTTATATATGAGGAAAAAAATTTAAAAACTTATGTTTTTTTTCAAAAACCTCAATATTCTTATCTTTTTATTCACTGGGGTTCTTGGTACATATATTGGCCAATATCTGTTTGCTCATCAACCACTCCACGGTGACCCCAGATCTAATGAGTCCTACGCTGACATCCCTGTCCTCCTTCTAAGTGGGTGGACACCATCTCAACCTCAGACCACCTGGGGGCGATGAGGGTGCTAAGTGTAGCTGTGGAGCCAGCAACTCCACATATTAGACAGAAACAGAAAAAAAGCTGCACAGCACTCAAGATATAGTGTGAACTGGTGCAAGCTGCGATGCTGGAACAAACAACCAGAAAAAATTCACTGCAGCACTCAGTTACTACCAAACACGTACATATGCTAATAAGCGGTTTATAAGTGGTTGATGAGCAAACAGATATTGGCCAATATATGTACCAAGAACCCCAGTAAATAAAAAGATAAGAATATTGAGTTTTTTGAAAAAAACATAAGTTTTTAAATTTTTTTCTCATATATAAATCGCTTATATCTACGGTATATAAATATATGTGGCACATCAGATTTGGTCTTAATATAGCCTTAAGAAGAGATCTCATTTGTCTCAAAGGCTTGCTATTTGTTACCATCTTTTCAGTTAAGGGCCCATTCCACGCTACGATATCGTTAATGATATCGTTGGTATGTCACGACTTTTTAGGTTGAGCAACGACGTTGTAACGACATTGTTGCGTGTGACAAGTAGAAACGATCAAGTCGGCTAATCGTTGATTGGAGGTTTTTGAACTGTACCTACCAGACGATGATCGTCCGTCTAACCTGCAGCATCAGTGTGTGTGACACCTTGATAACGATGTCGTTAATGACTTCGCCTATTCAGAACTGAAGGACGTAGGCGATCAAACGACCGCAAGTATCATTGGCTTGTCGCGGAATCGTTGCTGCGCCGTTAAAGATATCTGTACGTGTGGCATTTCACTAGAGATCATTGAACGACGTTCAAGAGATCTAGGTAAAGTCGGATCGTTGGTCGGATCGTTCCACCATTGAAGCGTGTAACCCTGGCTTAAGCCATTAAAAGGTATCAACCACTAAGGACTCTCGGATTCTAATATTTTTCTAATCAATTTATAAAATTTATTTAGTTTTAGTTTTGTAGTTCCACATATACATTTTCCAGCTTATGGTGCCTCCAGCTAGAACTCAACAATAGGGAATGCCAGATCAATTTTTAATATGCACAAGAAGTGCTCCAAAAAGGAGATCCATACAATAATAGAAACCACCCAAAATTGTAGAGTAATTCCCAAGTTAGTATTCAAATTCTCTATCAAATGACCCAATAATAAATTACCAAAATATAGAAAACATTAAAAAATATCAAAAATTAGACAAGATGTTCTGTTATCCTCTATCCATACAGTCCCTGACAAAAGTTATGTCGCTTATCCATGTTATGTAAATAAAAGCTTATAACCTGACGTTAAATTCATCCATTGGTTGTATAAATTACTCTTTTGAAAGCTGAAACCCTCCCAAATGTAGTTTAGGTTAAGAAAATAAATTGGCATCAATGCTGAAATATTGATCATTTAATGAACACAGAATGGTCAGATTTTGGCAAGAGAAAAGTTTTGCCGCCCACAGAAAGTAATGTGATATTGAAACAAATAATTAAGTTAAAATACAAATATATGTTGCATAACATTGGTGAATGAAGTTGTGGTGCTATTAGAGTCACATTTAATATTTTGTGTGACTTCCATGAGCTTGAAGGACTGCATCCATGCGGTTCAACAATGATTCATGCAATTTATTAATGAAGTCATCAGGAATAGCAAAGAATGCAGTCTTACATGCCTCCCAGAGTTCATCTAGATTCTTTGGTTTTGTCTTCCAAGCTTCCTCTTTCATCCTACCCCAAACATGCTCAATGATGTTCATGTCTGGTGACTGGGCTGGCCAGTCCTTGAGCACCTTGATCTTTTTTGCCTGGAGGAACTTTGTTGTAGAGATGGATGTATGAGATGGAGCACCATCCTGCTGCAGAATTTGACCCCTTTTATGATTTGGAATGTAAGAGGTAGATAATACTTCTTGATATTTTAGGCTATTAATATTTCCTTCCACTTTGCAAATGTTTCGCACACGCCCATACTGAATGTAACCTCAGACCATGATCTTTCCACCATCAAATTTGGATCCATATGGGCTCCAGTAGGTCTCCTGCAGTATTTGTGGCAACTGTGGTGTAATTCTACTGAAGATTCATCAGAGAAATCCACCTTCTGCCACTTTTCCTGCATCCATCTGTTTAGCAGGCTGTGGGACTTTGCAAATGCCACATTTTTTTTAATTTGCCTTTTGTTTAGTGCTGGCTTCTGGGCACTGATTCAACCATGGAGGCCATTTCGAAACAGAATCCTACAAATTGTTCTAGTTGACACAGGGACTTGAGGTGACCAGGCCTGTTGGAGCTCTGCTGCAGTGGAAGAGGAGCTTGCTTTGGATTTTCTAACCAACAAACGTTCCTCCTGAGCAGTTGTCTTGCGGGGTCTGCCGGGCCTGGGCTTATCAAACACATCTCCAGTCTCTTCAAATCTTTTTTTAATTCTTTGTACTTGACGCTGAGACACATTAAAGGTGCCAGCCACCTCTGCAGTGGATCTGGTCTTCAGCCTCTTGATAATCAAGGCTTTGGTCGCAGGGTGGATTTTTGGCATGTTGTCAGAGCTCAAGTTGCAGTTCAAGTGAAGGTCTGGGGTGCTGGGTTGATGCCAATTTATTTTCTTAACCTAAACCACATTTGGGAGGGTTTCAGCTTTCAAAAGAGTAATTTATACAACCAATAAATGAATTTAACTTCAGGTTATAAGCTTTTATTTACACAACATGGATAAGCACCATAACTTCTGTCAGGGACTGTAGGATAGGGAATAATTTACTCATTTCTGGGGGATCCAGTTGCTTGGACACACAGCGATGTCAAAAGAAAGGACACTGAAACTCAAAAAGAAGTACCGTAAGTTTGGTCAAAGTCCTTTCCGTTCATTGACTATGGGACTGCCAAGAATCTTAGGGTAAGTGCACGCAATCAGTACACGTTGCCTGCTGGATGCAGAGTGTTTTCTCTTGTGGAGACGCAACTGCCAGTGTGGGAGAACATGCTGTCTGTTTCCATGATCAGGATTCTAGGTGCAGCAGATTTTCTTTCTTTTCTCGCATTCAGAACACTGGCGCCTCTGCAACAATAAATTGCCAGTAAAGTTGTAGTCAGCTCACCTGTGCCTTGGTGCACGGTCCACACTCCTTTGGTAATCAGAAGAAAAAGATTTGGACCAGCTCCATTCAGCTTTTCATTAAGAGAATTCTTCTTTATTAGGGTATGTGCTCATGCTCCGGAGAGAGGACCTGCATGTTGGACGCACCTCCTTCGAACCTGAGGGAAGCCACGGGTGCCCACAGGGAGACCACAGCTACCCAGTACTTTTCAGGCCTCATCCGTGATATTATTCTGTAGAGCTCTGTTTGTACCCGATGTTACCTGATGTCAATGCTTTTAATGAACATTAGTAAAGAAGAAGTTTCTTAATGAAAAACTGAATGGAGCTGGTCCAAATCTTTTTCTTCCAAATAAATTGACATGCTGAGGCTCAGGAAGCTGCTCTATATTTCAGTTTTTGCAGCGTTAAAAATAAGCACATTGGGTAGGAGATTTCTATAAATGCCACTCACTGTGCTTATACCGTAGAGCACAGTGTTTTAGAAACAAAACGCTGCTAATCCTGAACGTGTGCACTTACCAGGGGTGTAACTACAACAGGTACAAGGGTTACACATGGGCCCTGTAGCCTAGGGGGCCCCAAAAGTCCCTTAGGCTTATAGAAAAAGACTAATGCCATGGAAGATTTGCAATAATTGGGGGCCCCGTTGGACCTTTTGCATCGGGGCCCATGAGCTTCAAGCTACGCCACTGGCACTCACCACAAGAGTGCTAAACTCGGTTTTATCTGGCAGTCCCATAGACAATACATAAAGAAGAGGTCCAACATGTGCTCCTCTGCTCCTTAATACGGGGCTTTGAAGAACTTGGTTTCCCAGTTCCAGACCCCCATTCCCAAGATCTCAGTCAGACCCCCAACTATCAGTAAGGTATCCACTGTACTTTGGGAAAACTCCTCTAAGTGGTCTACCGAGAAAGTGATCCATTCTATGCAGATGGCCAATATGCATACTACATGATGGAACTGACAATATACCACAGACATTAAGGGGCCGGAGTTCTCCAATCATTTTTTTTTTATGAGTTTCTCTCTTTTGAACATGCTGTCTGCAGTTAAGGGTTACCCAGAAGCAGTGGATTCATGAGACAGGGAAGTGTTGTGTTATTAGTAATGGTTTTGAGCAGTCATTTTGGGCATGAGGCCATTATTCCTTTTGCTAAGCTCCGAACACTTATCAAAAAGTTGGTGGAGCTGGCAAAAGATTGCAAAAGTCACCAAAAAGCATGATAGATCAGTGTCGGTGAGTGACCGGTAACATTTTGTAATGGGGGAAGGAATACAATGGAGATCTATCGGAGAACAATGGTGAAACAAACGCAATACAAAAATACGAATCAAAATAGTCACAGAAAAAAAACAGTCCATGTATTGACCTTCACTAGGAGCAAACATCTGGTCACAGCATTTTTTGTGCAAACAATCAGTTTTCCAACTGTATTTCTAGATGTTTGAGCACAATATATTGATACCAGTTTACAACTAGAGCAGTAAAAGCAAAGAGGAGCCATATAATGTAATGCACACAGATTGCATGCTCCCTACTAGGATTTCCACCCTAAATAGCTGATCTGGCAAATGCTATAGATTTTTTTACCTTCAGATAATGACATAACTCACGTATTCTATGAAAATTGTTCTATACATTGTATGAAGTCATGGGATTCTCTAAGTTATACTAAAGAAATTCTCAAACTACCAACACCTTCCTTTTATTTTTACAAGAAAAATACACGTCACTCCACTAATGGTAGAGATGTGATGCTCTGGTAGGACGGTCCAGTCCATCTATATATTATTAGTATGTATCATAGCTCCGCCCACTCCACATAGCCCCACCCACTCAATATAGCCCTGTCGCAGGACTACGTGGAGGGTTGGAGCTATGAGTGTGTAAGTCACACCCACTCCACAGCCACACCCACTCCAGATAGCTCCACCCATACACATAGCTCTGCCCCAGGACTATGTGGAGGGGTGGAGCTATATGGAGTGGGTGTGGCTGTGGAGTGGGTGTGACTTACACACTCATAGCTCCAACCCTCCACGTAGTTCTGCGACAGAGCTATGTGTATGGGTGGAGCTATATGGAGTGGGTGTGGCTGTGGAGTGGGTGTGACTTACACACTCCACAGCCACACCCACTCCATATAGCTCCACCCCTCCACATAGTCCTGGGGCAGAGCTATGTGTATGGGTGGAGCTATATGGAGTGGGTGTGGCTGTGGAGTGTGTAAGTCACACCCACTCCATATAGCTCCAACCATACACATAGCTCTGCCCCAGGACTATGTGGAGGGGTGGAGCTATGAAGGGGCATGGCTATACATGGGGCAGAACAATGAAGGAGATGTGGCTACCAGGAGGGGTTTAGTTATGAAGGAGCGGGGCTAAGTGTAAGGGTGGAATGATGAAGGGGCAGAGCTATCGGGAGGGCCGGAGTTATGATACTTACATACACACATATACACACATTACCATTACCATATATGAGTGATATTACTGTGTCGGGACAGGGGGTACTCGGTAGCCGGGCCGGCTAATTCTTTGGGAGGTCACGGTGGCTGTGGCCCAGTTTCGTGGCCCTGGCCGTGCAATGATGGGGGTTATATACAGGGGATATTGATAGCCTTTTCGTGATGCCACTTGTGGTATTCGGCAAGGGATTATTTAGGCTGTGTGCGACTGTGATTACTGCGCCTGAAGGGAGATAGACTGATTTCGAGAACTGGCAGCGGGAGACTGCCTGATTGTATTGTGAACCCTACACCCCGACGAGCCCTGCATTACAACAGACTATTTAGTTGCTGTGGGAACCCACTCTTCCCGTGGAGAGCTGAACCATCTACGCTGCAACTCCCATCATTCCCAGAGGTCCCGACTGCAGTAGCGGCTATACTGGCCGCATTCCACGGGTGGCGTCACGACACTCTTTGATTTTTGTTTTATTTTTATCCATTTTACCAAACCCCTTTTTAACTGCTCACCCAACAAGGGGATCAGGGACCAGGTCATGCCACCATGACATCCCGCAGCCCCAGATGATGACAAGATGCCTGGTCCCGAGTACCCCATGGTACCCGCCAGGGGCGAGACATGGGGACCTCCTCCTGCTTCCAGGCATGACATCACACCCAGTGAAGGAGGTAACATTATTGTGGCAACGGGACCACTGGGGTGCCACATTACTATATATGGGCATTACGACCGTCAGACCCCCAGCTATCAGTGTTTCCATAAACTTATTGTATTTGTCAATAAAAGTTTAAATACGTGTGAAATGGTGATAATTGTAATTCAGTTGTATACAGGTACACAACAGCACAGACATTGAGCAAGCAGTAGTACTTAAGCCAATAACTATTTATTCAACTAACACAATAAAAAGGATGTCCTTAGCACAATATCAGAGAACAGTGTATGCAGTGAACATGGAACAAATTATATTAAAAGAAAAGTATAGTAGTTCTGATGAACAGTATATTACAATGATATTTACACTCTGTTACGCACACTAGGACAGTGAGCATCCGGGAGTGAATGCACTGGGCTGTGACACCAATAGATGCCTGGAGGGGCAAGCCTGGGAGTCCCACTGAGTCTTCTGCTAAAACCACAGGTACGGTAGGTGGTCGCCAGATGCAGCACCAGGGGTTCTCAATGCCACGACAACTGATTCCAGGGATCATCTCTTATGAACAAAGTCTCTACCGTAGGTAAGGTGATGCAACTGATGGCTGATGCTGGCAGTTAGCAGGACTCAGCGGTCGCAGGTGAGTGCACACAGGTGCAAACTAGTATATGGCACAGCAGGTGCTGACTGGTATAGACTCTAGGATGAGACACAAGTTAGCGGGTATAGGCACAAGATAACGGACACAACGCAAAGGAATGGGTACCTATCAACTAGCAACAAGCCACTAAAGGATAGACTGCATTGCTCAGGCGCTTCCCAGTGGGGGAAGGTGCCTTAAATACACTGTGCTGGCTGAGAAGCACTTCCAGGTTAGTGCGCACTAGACCTTTAAGAATCTCGATGACGCACCGCACGCTGCCTAAGTGCATTCCCAGGAGACCTGTGCATTAATTGCAGGCCCTGGGAGCAGGATGTTACTAATGGGGACTGGGTATATGCAACAGACCCCACTGCCTGGGTGAGTATGCGGCGGTCATTGGTCTCTCAGCTGAGGAGATGCAGACAAGTTGGCGCTGGATGGTACACTATGATTCTATTATTACCATTAAATACCTTATTGTCAGTGATGTCTTAGTCCTAATACCCTAACCCAAGTGGCGTCACTGTCACTACTGGACCCATCACCATCGTCACTCTGTAAGCAACACAAAATGTTACACATGCCTGATAATTCTTCCCACTAGACCGCAAGCCCCAGATTGGTGAGTTACTTAGTATACCAGTCACACTGACTACTCTCATTCCCTTAAGTGTGGTACCAGTCCCACTATGTACCAACAGAACCACATGATGTGGGTGTCCCTGATGTAAGAGGAGACCAAAACAGACCAAGACAGTGAATAGTGTGATCCTGAGTAGAGAGAGAATTGACTGAAGGACAGAGTGATCGACTAGGGACTGGTCCTGGGACAGAACGCCAAGCAGTACGGCCCCGAGTTTATAACTCATAGAGGTAATGGGCCGGGATGGTACAGCGATTGTGAAAGTAAGGCACTACCCCAGGGAGGGAGTTCCCAAAGCATCAGGAGTAGAGAAGCTAAGTCCAGCCATATTGGCAAATTAATTCATTTAAAAGGAAGAAGACGCAGAATCTCGGATTGAGAATAGGACTCTCACCAACTGGACTGTAGTACTGAGCTGGATTGTGGTGAATGTTGAAGCCGTGACAGCTAGACTTGGAGAAGAAAAGAGTTTGTGTTTAAAGAAGTAAAGAGACTGTATATAAAGAGGATTTGTGTTTTAAAGGAAAGATTTGTGAAGCTGAGCACCCTCTTCTACTGTACATAATCCCTACCAAGTTTTCACTTAGTAAAAAGTTTGTTTTTATTGGTGATCTTGCTCATTGAACTATTCAATATCTGCTCCTGGCCAGCTGAAGTCACCAGCGTCATGCGGTCTCAAAAGGCGTAACACCTGCATAGCAAAAGTCCACAAACCCTGCTAGGACTTCCAACTTCATGTAGGGTATCAAGGCATTGGAGACGAGTACTTCGCCCACGGCTACCGCGCCGCACCGCATTACATATATTTCCTGCAAAATACTGTAAAACATTGTTTTAAGGGGGGCATTTATATTGTATTAGAGGACACAATAATTGCCCCACCCCTGGTGCTGACAACCCATACTATACCATAATAACCGATATACATAAGAACACCTTGGCGCAGGTTATCGGGCTTAACATGCAATAGCCAATGCATTAACTAAGATTCTCATTTTTCATGTTGTTTCCTGAAGCAGTTTCTGCAATGTCAATTTTCTTCTTCAAAATTTGCATTAGTTTCTTATATGTTAGTCAAACACTTTATAATGTCATATATTGTGTTTAGTGTGCAGCGGATCACTTTCTAACCCATACTATACCAATGTGAATTTGCTTGGTATATTTTGGTATTTAATACGGTACATAGGCTCTGATTTGTTCATCTCCATGTTGCACATCCTATACAATAATATTTTTTTCTGCTGCCATTCGTCATGCAGCTGAAAAAAGGCTAAAAAATGTTTTTAGAAAAAAAAAGATTAGAGACCAATCTTTTGTACCGCTGACAACTCACCTTAACCCTGTGCAGTGTGTGTTTAGTACGTGGTGTGTTTACTGTGTAATTATTTACCTGGGCAAAGCTCTAGCCAACCTGCATCAGGCTGCAAATCAGGATACAGGATGGCACCTCCTTTGTCCCAACAGATACCAGATCAACAAGGGAATGAATTAGAGACAGGACATATTAGAATAAATCTTATGTCATACAAATACTGGAGAAAACCCTGGTTCTCCTTTAAGGGAGTTTGTCACCCCAAAATGTCTTTTAGACTAAGTATACAGTAGCAGAGGGGATGGTGGTACCCAGGGCTGGTTTTAGGCAAAGTGGGGCCCTGGCAAAAGGTTAAAGTGGGGCCCTAAATGCTGACATATTGCACCGTCACACTCAGACATTTAGAGTACAAGTACAAGCGCCAAATTCAGACTGGTGAATGAGCGCGATTTATAATATTCAAGTCACTCAGCGCTTGTTTCCGGCCTGTTTATGAAGAATGATGTGTGCAGAACAATCACCGGTAGAGGAATCCGCCCCTACACTATCATGCTATCGGCAGAACTTCTGCAGTTTGCAGCTGACGATCTGCTGCCGAGAGCAAGGATTTTTGTTCCTCCATAAACATTCAATCACCGATGATGAGCCGCATTTTGCTCGTTTGTTGGGCGATTGCCGACCTGTTTACACCTAGGAACTCTCATCTGTGCTGCTGGGATTTATAAATGTAGATGTTACATACACACAACACACGGTATGTGACACAAACACTGTATATTACATGTATACACGAGACACTCACATAGACACACACATATATGTATACACGGCACACACATAGACACGCACATATATGTATACACCGAGCACACACATAGACACACATATATATGTATACACCAGCACACACACATAGACACACACATATATGTATACACCGAGCACACACACATAGACACACACATATATATGTATACACCGAGCACACACATAGACACACATATATATGTATACACCGAGCACATACACACAGACAAACATATATGTATACACATATAGACACACACACATATGTATACACCGAGAACACACACATAGACACACACATATATGTATACACCAAGCACAACACATAGACACACATATATGTATACACCGAGCACACACACATATGTATACACCGAGCACACACACACAGACACACACATATGTGTATACACCGAGCACATACACACATATATGTATACACCGAGCACACACACATATGTATACACCGAGCACACACACACACAGACACACACATATATGTATACACCGAGCCATACACACAGACACATATATACGTATACACGAGCACACAGACACACACATATATGTATACACCGAGCACACACACATAGACACACATATATATGTATACACTGAGCACATACACACAAACACACACATATATGTATACACCGAGCACACACACATAGACAACACATATATGTATACACCGAGCACACACACATACACACACATATATGTATACACCGAGCACACACACACATATATATGCATACACTGAGCACACACACATATTTATTACACCGAGCACACACACACACAGACACACATATATGTATACACCGAGAACACATATACACACACTATATGTATACACGAGCACACACAATAAAAAATATAACACCGAGCACCAACACACACACTATATATGTATACCTCGAGACACATACACAAGACACACATATATGTATACACCGAGCACACACACACAAGACACACACATATATGTATACACCGAGCACACACAATAGACACACACATTTTTATGTATACATGAGCACACACATATAGACACACACATATATGTATACACCGAGCACACACAGACACACACATATATGTATACACCGAGCATACACATAAGACACACATATATGTATACACGAGCACACACACATGACACACACATTATATGTATACACCGAGACACACACACATATGTATACACGAGCATACACACATAGACACACACATATATATGTATGCACCGAGCACACACATATAGACACACACATAATATATATATACACCAAGCACACACACATAGACACACACATATATGTATACACCGAGCACACACACATAGAACACACATATATGTATACACCGAGCGACACACACACAGACACACACATATATGTATACACCGAGCCACACACACATTATGTATACACCGAGCAACACATAGACACACACATATATGTATACACGAGCACACACACATATAGACACAACACTATATATATATATATATATACACCAAGCACACACACATAGACACACACATATATGTATACACCGAGCACACACACATGACACACACATATATGTATACACCGAGCACACACAGACACACACATATATGTTATACACCGAACACACACATAGACACACACATATATGTACAGTATACACCAAGCACACACACACAGACACACACATATATGTATACATCGAGCACACACACATAGACACACATGTATATATTATACACCGAGCACATCACATAGATACACACAATATATGTATACACTGAGCACAACACACACCACATATTGTATACACCGAGTCACCACACATAGACACACATATATAGTATACACTGAGCACACACACACAGACACACACATATGTATACACCGAGTACACACACATAGACACACACATATATGTATACACCGAGCACACACACATAGACACACACTATATGTATACACCGAGCACACACACATAGACACACACACATATATGTATACACCGAGCACACACACACAGACACACACATATATGTATACACCGAGCACACACATAGACACACACATATATGTATACACCGAGCACACACACATAGACACACACATATATGTATACACCGCGCACACACACATAGACACACAAATATATGTATACACAGAGCACACACCACAGACACACACATATATGTATACACCGAACACACACATAGACACACACATATATGTACAGTATACACCAAGCACACACACAGACACACACATATATGTATACACCGAGCACACACACACATAGACACACACATATA
Source organism: Allobates femoralis (assembly GCA_033576535.1). NCBI lineage: Eukaryota > Metazoa > Chordata > Amphibia > Anura > Aromobatidae > Allobates > Allobates femoralis. Next base: position 157,485,626 of record JARQOC010000008.1, read on the forward strand.
TGTATACACCGAGTACACACACACACAGACATACACATATATGTATACACCGAGTACGCACACATAGACCACACATATATGTATACACCGAGCACACACACAGACACACAATATATGTATACACCGAGCACACACATATAGTATACACCGAGTACGCACACATAGACACATACATATATGTATACACCGAGCACACACACAGACACACATATATATGTATACACCGAGCACACACACAGACACACACATATATGTATACACCGAGCACACACACATAGACACACACATATATGTATACACCGAGCACACACACATAGACACACACACATATATGTATACACCGAGCACATTCACATAGACACACACATATATGTATACACTGAGCACACACACATAGACACACATATATATGTATACACTGAGCACACACACACAGACACACACATATGTATACACCGAGTACACACACATAGACACACACATATATGTATACACCGAGCACACACACATAGACACACACATATATGTATACACCGAGCACACACACATAGACACACACACATATATGTATACACCGAGCACACACAGACACACACATATATGTATACACCGAGCACATACACACATATATGTATACACCGAGCACACACACATATGTATACACCGAGCACACACATAGACACACACATATATGTATACACCAAGCACACACACATAGACACACACATATATGTATACACCGCGCACACACACATAGACACACACATCCATTCCCATCATTGTCGGTGTCATACAGCCCGGCTCCTCCAGGGAGAGTCGCTCTTTCTAACCTCTTATCCTCTGACCAAGAAATGGGGATTCTGAACACAGGACTCCTTATATTGATTAAAAATTACCTACAAGTGATTAACAAAATAGGTTTTACAAACTGGAGAGTCAGTAAGAGGAATGCGAGCCCGTGCACCAGGCTGTGACGACAAGAAAGGGCTGGCCGTTACTGCTGCGAGGGGACACAGGATGATGACTGGCAGCTGCAACCCGGCTTTAGCCACAGCTAAGTAACGCCCACCCGTCCCTTCGTTAAATACTTTATAAAGCATTATCTTCACTTTTAAAAAGCAGTTTTTTTTAGCAAAAAACATTGCAGCACATGTATGTGCTGGGTGTAGGGAGCCATATTAATAGTCCGGGGGGGTCATTGGGGGTGGTTGGTTCCCTTTAAATGTCATCTTTAACAAAGATCTGCTATATTCTTCATATTATAAAACAAATACATCTGAATTAAGCCCCATCCTGGTGTCTTGTGTTGTTCTGGGGTCACTTAGTGGAAATATTTAGTTCAATCTGCACTTTAGGACCAAAATGGGTCCTGATCTCCGTTCAGGGATGGTGTGACTGTCAGCCTGAAGTATTATAGGTGAGGTTTGCCGAGTTATTTAGCCAGGATGTCAAGGATGGTGCAGCTGGCAGCAGGAGCAGTCTCATGGTGGGTTTACACGCCGCGATATCGGCGTCCAACTCCGACCCAACTCCGACAAAAAGTCACGTGGGTCGCGAGTTGGAGCCGATATCGGGTGCGCGTTGAATTGTTTTAGCATCCAACGCGATGCTGGAACGATGCCAAAACGATATCGGAGTTGAATAGCAAAGCTATTCAACTCGCCGATATCGCAAGGCCGTTGTACCAGCATCGCTGCGTGTGACAGCCCAACTCCGATGCGTACTCGCACCTCACCCATTAACTCCCATGTTAAATGGTCGTTACTGGGTTGGTGGGCGTACACATCGGAGGGACGTTGTTTCCCGATATCGCAGCGTGTAAACCGGCGATGCGATATCGGGAAAAGTGCTCCCAAAATGCGCGCTCCCGCGGCGTTGTATGCGATATCGGGACGATATCGCAACGTGTAACCCCACTATCATGGTCAGGCACCATTTTAGAGCCTCCAGAAGCAGCCATGGTGCTTTCAGCCACAGGGGAATCAGTTGCTTTCTGCAGGGCTCTGCAGCCTTTGGATCCCGATCTGGGCAGCTCAAGAGTCTAGTGAACAGGTACCTCACCAAAACAGCAGGGCAGGGACGTTATTTCGCCGTTAAATCCCGGATAATCAGACACCGCCGGAGGAGCTCTCTCTCTATGCGTCCTCCATGTTCCACATCAGGACACTCCCCCCCACTTAGTGGAAATATTGACCTTAAAGGAGTTGTCCAGAATTCTATAAACATGACTGATTTCTTTCAAAAATAGCGCCACCCCGTCTACAGGTTGTGGGTGATATTGCAGCTCAGCTTAAAGTGACCCTGAACCCGGATGCAAACCCCACATCCCCTTCATACCTATAGATGCAGCTTGTGCAGCTGCTGCCATCCATCCATGAATCGTGCAAAACCGCTGGGGCACTCTTCATAAATCATAGTTTTCATATCTCATTTCTGGGCGTTTCTGTGAAATTTTAAAGCCGGAGCAGGCGGGCTTGTGTGCCGCTCTCCCCCTCCTTCTCCGGAATCCTGCACGCCCATGGCTGCGTGCATAAACAACAGAGAGGCGGCTCGCCTCATAGTATGGGCGGTGAAGCCGGTGTGACGCGTATTACGTCATACCGGCTTCACCGCCCATACTATGAGGCGAGCCGCCTCTCTGTTGTTTATGCACGCAGCCATGGGCGTGCATAATTACGGACAGGGAGGGGGAGAGCGGCACACAGGCCAGCCTGCTCCGGCTTTAAAATTTCACAGAAACGCCCAGAAATGAGATATGAAAACTATGATTTATGAAGAGTGCCCCAGCGGTTTTGCACGATTCATGGATGGATGGCAGCAGCTGCACAAGCTGCATCTATAGGTATGAAGGGGATGTGGGGTTTGCATCCGGGTTCAGGGTCACTTTAATTGAAGGGAATGCGCCTATGCTGTAATACCACATGTCACCTGTACACAGAGGTGGCGCTGTTTTTGAGTGAATGTAGTAAAGTTTTATTAATCCTAGACATCCCCTTTAATGCCTTGTAAGTTCTGCTTGATAACTGGCTACAAATGTAGGAATTAAGGAGGTCCCCAAACTCTAATTACAGCCATCATGAACATGTGCAGATTGAAGCCTGCGGGGGGCTCTCCTGCTGCTATTATACGGCAATTACAAGGATTTTATAACTTTTATCACTGAGTGATTTTTCGTTTTTATTTTTCCCTCCGCTTCTTCCAAGAGCCAGAACTTTTTATTTTTCTTCCACATCGCCGTACGAGGGCTTGTTTTTTGCGGGATGAGTTGTACTTTTGAAAGACATCATTCATTCTACCACAAAATGTACAGGAGAATGAGAAAGAAATTCCAAGTGCTTTGAAAGTGCAAGAAAAAGTGCAATTCCACATATTTTTTTCATTTTTTATTTATCATGGTAGTTATATGGTAAAAGTGACTTCATAAGTTGATTGTCTGGGTCAGAATAAGAAGATACTGAACATTGTTTTTACTTCAATCACAAAAACCCCAGAAATTTGTAAAAAAAATAAATAAATAAATAAATAAATTTGCTTTATTTGCCATTTTCCAAGACCCATGATGTTTTAATTCTTGAAGATACAGGGCTATGTGAGGGCTTACTTTATGTGCCCTGAGCTGACATTTTTACTGAAACCATTTTGAGTCAGATACAACATTTTGATTGCCTTTTATTGCATTTTATTATAACAACGTGGTGGCCCAAAAAACATAATTCTGGGGTTTTTTATTTTTTCCTGCTACGCCATTTACAATTGGATTAATTTACTTCATTTTTCACTGTTTTATTGCTATTTTCAGTTCAGCTCCTTTGGAGGCCCCTAAGAGAGTGGGGGTCCTGGGCAACTGCCCAGTTTGCCCTCCCCTAACGCCGGCCCTGATGGTACCAATATAAATATTACACTATAACTGCACCTGTTATTGTTACAGTGCATTTGAATATAATTTTAATCTGTGGCGCCCCTCCGGGGAAACGGCCACCAGAGGTACTGCACTTCTGCGGTTAGGAAGTGTAGTGTCCCTGTTCTCCAGGTGTCGGGATGGTATGGTTGAGCCACAACAACACAGCAACACACACGTAGTGACAGGCCCCTGGGACATGGGTGGACCCTGAGGGAGGACCCAGGCCCTAAGAGGGGAACGGGACAGTGTTACTTAGACATTAATTTAGTAGTAGGAGACAGAGGAGTAACATCAACTGATGAGAAGTGGTAGTTGGGAGTGTAGAGGCGTTGTGGCGCCGACTCCCGCGGGTTGAAGCTACACCACCATGCTCACCCGCGGGAGGGAGAGAAGTGACCGGTAGAGACGGAGAGAAGAGCCCTAAGGATGCGGATGAGGCGTCGACTCACCGTACGCCTGAATCTGACGAGACAGAGGGGTTGGTGGAGGACACAGGGATCGGTCCTGCAGCCGGTGCGGAAGCTTCAAGCCCGAGCCGAAACCAGAAGCCTCAGACTTCTAATGGGAGCTGTGGCCGAACAACCGACACATCTTGGGGAAGGTGGCTGAACTAGGGAGCAGTGCCCGGGAGGAATCCTAATGGTGTCCGGGACACACAGAAGCATCTGTGGCTACCGTACCTGAGCTCTGTGTAGCAGAGGGTGTTGAGAGCCTGGGGGCAGAGCGTCAATCCACTCTCCTCAGATGAAGGTTATCCCTTATAACGCTGAGAGACGAGACCCACCAGAGACTGAAACACAGAGGAAGTAGATTAAGGGCACCAACCATGGCTAGACTGCACTGACCCGGCTCTGGAGAAAGATTAAAGTACCGGAGAATATTAGAGAATCCTCAGGGACCGGGAAGGGGAGGAGGGAGGGATGAAGAAGGGGAGGCTTGGTGTGGAGAGGTAGAGAAGGAAAGGAGGGGGTAGTCTAAAAAGAAATGAAAAAGAAATAAGGGAGAAGTGAAGAAAGCAGAAGTCTGCAGTAAAGGTACTGTAGCTTATAGCAAGCTTGTAAGCGCCGGATCCAGCCAGAGACTACAGTAGGAAAACAGGAGAGCAGGTAGTGTACCACCACACAGCGAGTTTTCCCCCATACCCGGATGTATTGTTTGGGGGGGTACCCAACAGCTAAGATGGGCCGCAGATACCCCTGACAGTGAACTACATTTAACCGCCATCACATCTAATACACCATTACATTAAGAACTTAATAACCCCTCCCCCCAACAGTAGGCCAAGGAGCATGTATACCTTACATTTTCTACACTACAGTCTATATAGAAATCTATGTATACGAAATAGTGTAGTAAGTCCTGTATAAACAAGATAAACATATTTAACAAGAATAATATAGGAAATGCAAAAGCCACATATACTGTATATAGAGGCAGAAATGGCACTGATTCATAGACACTGCCCCTAGAAAAGTCGGGGCCCCATTAAGGATACAAGGCCCAGAGAAACAGGACAACGGACATCCCGGAGTATCTCTCAGCTGGGCGCAAAGTCCTCTCTCTCAGTAGTTGACGACTCTCTTTCCGATGTGTCGAGCCCAGGCTGTCATGATATATGCCTTTTCCCTGTCCTGTATTTCTGTATACTATGTCATTTGATGTGTTGTAACCTTTCTCCGTTTTCTATTAGCTGTATACTATGCAATTTATTGTGTTAGAATTAAACATGTCTCCTTCCCCCAAGAATTGCATTCCTGGATTGTAATGTAATTGGCATCGGTCAACAACTAGTGAAGGATAGGCTATTCTTCCTCCCAGCAGGTGGCTAGTCCAATCCACATACTGCCAGACACAAGGGAGCCATGATTTTCCAGAGTCTTCTGATGGAGCAAACCATTCAGCAGTGGGTGTGACCCCTACTCCCCTTCACATGGGCTGAACCCAGGAGCCCATACTATACATTCATGTTTTTAGGATCAGATGTGAGTCGAGTGTGGAAGTGACCGGAGCGAGACCTGATCTGAGGCCAGATCTCGTCGTCCGTGGGATTGTGTTGGATCCATTGGACTCTTGGAAGGACTATTGCTCTCGTTTATCTGGCACAAGGATTATCGGGAGGTGCCCTGGATCTGTTTCCTTTGTTTGGACTCATTGCGGACTCTGCAGATTTACCTTCTTGTGTGTTGTTCCAGCTTTCTTGTTTAATAAATCTCCTTGGATTGATCATCGGCCGGGTGTCTCTTCCTGCTCTGTCGCACACCCCGTCACACAGGCTTTGAGGTACTCGGGTGTCAGGCTTCAGGGGTAGCGTTACTGTGTCATGGGGAATGGTAGCCGCGCCTGATCCCATGTCCTGGGCCTATCTTTGAAAAAGGGGGTTTGTATTTACAGGGGATTATGTACAGTTTTTCGTGACGCCACCTTTAGCTTCTGGTGATGGTTCACCAGCGCCGCCACAGTCCGCCGGAGGTAGATGGTAGTGCGGCTAGTGTGGTAAAGTCCCCTACAGTTAGGGCTGGACCTCCGGGGCAGCATTCCTGTATGGGAACAAGTTCTTTTGAAGGAATACAGACAGAGTCAAAAGTCACTTTTCCTTCGGGTACTTTACTGTTCACTTGCATGCATACAAAGTTACAGTTCAGCACTCCAGATGTTATGAGGACAGGTAACTTATCGGGTGGTATGGTGGAACCCTTGGTGTGCCTTCTTTCTCTAACCCCGTCTGTTCCTTCCTGCTTTCCAGTTTGTGGTGTGAAGCCTGGTGACTTGGAATCAACCTGGCCTCCTTTCCTCTCTCACCTTCGCTGCCGTCGGGTAACCCTCTACTGGCGGGCCGCTTGCTCCTTCAGTGGTACCTGGTACCCTCTCTTTGGTCTGCTCTGGTGCCCGGGAGAATTGTATACTCCATGGGAATCCAGATTCTCTATGGTCTTAAAGTATCACACAGGTGCGGGCTCCGGTGCCCGGTAAGCTGTCTGGGAAAGCCTGACGACTGCCCCTCTTCCCAAACCGGTTGCTCTCCTGGAAATCTCCTCTACTCTTAGACCCTCTCTTTCTCTTCCATCTCTCCTCCAACTGACAACAACTTAGAGGCAAAGACCTAAGCCAAAGACCTCCTTGTTCCACCTAGAGGTGCTTTTATTCCCTCCCAGGTAACCTCCCATCGTGTATACTAGTGTGGGAGTGCTGGTGGCTGGGTCCCACCCACCATCCTAGGGTCCACCTGCAGCTAGAGCATCTGCACCTCTTTTACGGGTGCATTACCCCTCTGTGACGCCTGCTTGGCGGGGTGCCACAGATGCCCCGCGACGTCTCCTATGGGTGGATCTGGAGGGTTGTCCCCTGTTTTTTCCCCCATGGAAGGGACCGTAATCTCCAGGTCATAGGGCCAGCCAGTCTGGAACTTCAATTGGATCCGTATTCAGAAAATGAAACAGGTCAGAAAGATCGTGATGTTTTTTAAAGAGAAAGGTGGTTGAGTCTTTGCGTATGATCACGTGGAAGGGGTGATCCCATCGGTATGACGCTCCCTCCTCCTTAATTTTGACCAACAGGGGGTATAAAGCTCTCCTTATCGCCAAACTCAGGAAAGAGTTTGATCTTGGCACCTTCTATTTCCACCGGGCCATGTGTCTAGGCCTTTTGAATAATAGAGTCCTTATCGGTAAAATAGTGGAGACGGCACAGGACATCCCTGGGAAAGTCAGGTGAACCCCCTCCTGGATGGAAAACTCTGTGTACCTGGTCAAAGAGGCAAGGAGAGTCCTCAGGGCGCTCCAGCACCTTGTTAAATATAGCCCGGACTTTATCCTGCAGTATAGCGGATGACCAGTCCTCTGGGATTCCCTTGAGCCGTATATTATTTCTCCTATCCCTGTTCTGCTGGCCATCAAGGAGCAAGTATAAATCAGCCATGTGTGAATCAGCGTCCTCCAGAGCCTGGATTCTGCATTCCAGAGACGACAGAGCCATCTCTGTGTCAGTCACTCTCTTTTCCACAGCATTCAAATCCTCCCTCACAGCCTCCATGTCCTGCTTATGGGATTGCTCCAGCTTGGAAATGACAAGATCTAGATTCGCCTTGGTCGGGAGTGCCATAATCAATTCCCTTATGGCTTGGAAGTCCCTGGACCCACTAGTGCTTGTGAGGCCCTGGGGCGAGCCAGGCACCCCCTCCTTTCTTGTGTCCATTCTCACAGGGACCTCCACCATCCCAGTACCATCAGGTCCAATTTCAGCCTTGTCACAGCGGCAGTGGAAACTGAAAATGTTACTTGGCTGTGCCCTCTCCGTCCATCTCCATCAATAGTGTCCCCTGGGCCTCCATCCTCTGGGCATTCGTCCCTTGTATAAGCCTCCATTGGGGGTAGCTGTAAGTTGGGAGAAAGCGTATCTCTTGCGCCATTGTTCTGGCTTCCTGCTCCTTCATACCTCCTCTGCCCCTCATCTGTGGGCCCCGCTCTCAGTGGCTCCCTGAGGTCCGTCCGGGTGAGTTTGCTTACCGGACTGAGCTCTGGTCCCAATGATGGTATCTGTTGGCCCCCCGCAGCTCCGCGTTCTCCTCTCTTTTCCTGGGTAGCTGCATGCAGGGAGGAGGGACGCTGCGGCTTCGGCACCATCTTCCCCGACGGCTCAGAGGGCAGGGAGGCCTGGTGACCGGAGAAGAAGCACGCTATAGAGCCCTGTGAGCGGGAGCTCCCCGCACCCAGGGCAGAAGGCTCCTGGATGGTTGTCCTCCATTTGGGCGGCATTTGCGGCGATGTGTCTGGCGGCAATGAGTATTATATTCCGGGCACGTGGGGAGGTCTAGCAACGAGCATCCTCACTCCATGGCAGTCAGGCCCCCCCCCTCTTCACCCGGGACAAGCTTAAGGCAACTACCAGTCCACCAGGATGTCTTCCTCTGTCCTCCTAGGAACTGAACTGCTGTACCTAGGATGAGCTATCCTCCAGGTACTCTTCACAGTCCTTACAGAAACTGAACTAACTAACTCCGCCCCAGACCAGAATTTATAGGGGAGCTCACCCTGAAGCCGGGTCTTGGTCTCCCCCTTCAGACCTGAAGGCAGAAAGGTGTTGTGTGCGGTTGTTGCCTGGTGTGAATGCCCTTCTGTTGCTCTCAAGTGTGACACTATCACCTGGGGGCGATATTGACACTGTGGCACTTGGACCCTGGGTTGCCACACTCCCATAGGCTACATGCCCAAGATCAGGACACGTTCCTTTCTAGATGGAGCCTGAGATATTCTTCTCTGCAGGAGAATGCAGTGTCCGTGCCCACGATCAGGACTCTGGGAGCAGCAGAGTTTTGTTGTGTTCTCTCAAGCATAAATTGTCATGCTATGGCTTGGGAAGCCGCATCGTAGGTCAGTTTAAATTGTGGAAAAAAGAAGCACAGTGGTCATTGGATTTCTATAAATCCATCCACTGTGATTGTGCTGCAGAATGCAGCATTCTTGGCGGCATCGAAAACACCCTGCTTAATCCTTTATCGTGGGCGCGATCCGATAGGCTGTGAATGGACCAGTGGTCACACATGCACTACACAGCTCCATCCACATGGAGACCATGGGACACTGCGGTCAGGATCGGCAAGGATCTTAGTTATCAATACCCTAATTATCATATATTTATGATTTATCCTGTACATTAAACCATACACAGCACTCAAGGCCATTAATGGCTATGTAATCACACAGATGAGCAGTCATCAGGGGAGTAGACTCCTCCCTACGGCTAATATCACATGTTTATATCTTCATGACCAAAGTGGATAAAGACTTTAACCTGGCGGAGGTATATGGCGGGTTTACACGTCGCGATATCGCAGTACAATTTCAATGAAAAGTCACGTGGTTCGATCGTTGGACCCGATATCGTTCCTGCGTTGTATGGTGTGAACGTCCAATACGATGCAGGAACGATGTCAATGCGATATCGGGGATCGAATGAGCGTGCTATTCAATGCCCCGATACTGAAGGGAGATTGGAGCCGATCGTGCTGTGTAAACGCCCAATTACGATGCGGGAGGAACGTGCACTAATTGCGCACTCCCGCGCCATTGAGTTGCGATATCGAAACGATATCGCGGCGTGTAAACCCACCATCACAGGCCAAGAAATTGATTGGACAATGTATTCCTATGTCGCTGAAAAGCAGAAGCAAAGGCAGCTCCAGGTGTACAACAGATCCATCAACAGCAAGACCAGGACCAAGGCGGCTTTCTGATTTGGTGCCACATCCTTCACTATAGTACGTAGCTCTCTGTTGCTGCCATCTGGCTGTCACCAGTGAAGACTGCAGTCTTCCATATGGGGAAAAAAAAAGATTATTTTGTTAATAGCTTGTATAATGAGGGATAGGGTATGGGAAGGTGCTGATTGGGATCACCTGGAGCTGGTTGCCGCTTGGAGAGGGACGTCTGCAATCCACCGTGGTTCAATAGGAAAGGAAGCTCCAGCAGGCAAAAAAATCTTCATGGTTTGGCTTTTATTTGTGCAATGTGCAGAGCATAAAACCGAGCTAGAAAAAAGGTAGAGATTTATTATATAAATCTAACAGTAAAGATCCAACTAAAGCGGCCGTCACACACTACGATTTTGTGTGGGAACTCAATAACGATGTCAGGGGTGCAGCTTGTGGCCAACATCATTAGTGAGGTGTCACATGTATAGATAACGTTCAGGACGCAGCAGCGATGTTTCGTGCAGGGATCATTGGCACAACCAGCGATTGATGCTTGTCAATGCTGTGAATAGGAGAAATCGGTCAGGAGATCAGTTATGGCGGGGTCACACACAACGATGCAGCAGATTGCATGATAGACCGTCTGATGTGGGGTCCGGATCTCATATCTGGATATAATGATCTGATCATTTCTCGTTGGTCGTATCGTGCTGTCACACGCATAGACATCGTAGGAGCGATGCCTAATCAGGCACGTTCAAGCGATATCTATCCATATATCGTAGCGTGTGACGCCCGCCTAAGAAACACCAACAAGTAAAAGATAATATACCTACTTTTTCTACTTGCTTCAGTGCAGACTATCATAAAAGCACTGCATAGGTGTATTCCAATACTCTTCCAGGATCCTGCTCTAGCTTGCATTTTAAACAAGGGATTTAGATGTGTCCCCAGGAAGTCCTTAAATTTGGGCAACATTTTGTCACCCTCTCTATATAAAAGTATGACAAATAAACAAACTTGGGTAAACATCAAAGGGAATTACCATTGCGGAGGACCACGATGCGGTCTATGTAAATTTATGGACAAGCAGAATCATTTTACTGACCGCGTCACTGCTCGACGCTTTCAAATCAATTCTTTTATTAACTGTAACCCCACTGATGTGGTGTACCTCGCAACATGCACAACTTGTGTGAAAGATTATGTGGGGTGCACTACTAGGACGCTTAAAAAGCGCCTGGGGGAACATTTAACAGCGGCAAATCCGGATAACCTCACAAGCCGTAGACAGATGTCGAGTCTGTCACAGCATTTTCTAGATGGAGGCAATACTCCCTTAGGGTACCTTTACACGCCGCAACTTTTGGTGGCGATCGGACCTAACGTGCGCGTGCACGTTTTTCACGGTTGCCTCCAAACGCCGAAGGCGCTTCTACACGCCTTAATTGCGCCCCCAACCTAAGGCGATGTGTCGTCCCAGAAGTTCCCACACCAACAATGGGAAACATCCGGTTGACTCCGGACACCACTTCACACGCCGCAATCACCAAAGGAATGTGGGCGTACCTGTTCAGCGCGGCAAGAACATAGGCGTGCCAAATTGTTTTACATCGCGCCCCAAACACACTGATTAGACAACGCAGTAGCGTTATGATTGGCGAGCCTGCGCAGGAAGGCTGGGTAATACATGATGCCATTGCCATTGTGTAGTGTGAATGGATAGCTGTTCAAATATGGCGCCCTGTGAAGTGACAACCAATGGAAGCACAATAGCCACCACCAATCATCGTGGACGGGGCGAGGTATCCAGCACGCTGTGGCACACCTCCGGGAAATCAGTAGGTGACGCTGATTCCATCCCTATCGCCCCTTCACACCCCAAAAGCAGGGAAATTCACCTTCATGGCTGCGTCTGGTTTTCGAGCAGTGCTCTGAAATTCGAACCAGGCGCAATTGGAAAAACACCGCCGGATTCCCCAATTACACGCTGCAATTTCGTAGCAATTTCACGGCGACTGTGACGGGGCTACGGATTGCCTGTCAGATTTCTCATCGCGGTTGCAGAGTGTAAAGGTACCCTTAAGGTGGGGTCACACCAGGCGATTCTGGCCGGCGATGTCGGAAGCGATGCGCGGGTGCCCGCTTGCTTCCGACATCGCAGGCCAGCTGTCACACGGCACGACGTTGCCGGTGACGCGGCGGCGATGTGGGTCGGAGCCATCGCTCGCTGGGCTGGGCTGAGCCCAGCTAGCGATCCTCAGCAACACTGCGATATAGGCTGGATCGCGCCGCCAACAGTGTCAGACGGCGCGATCCAGCCTAATCGCTTGTCACAGGTTGACAGGTTTATGAACATGTTCATAAACCTGTCAACCTGCGACCAGCGATAATGTGCAGTTGCGTCTCGCTGTCACACAGCGCGACGCACTTGCAATATAGCCCGCGACATCGCTGTGACGTCACTTTTCGGCGATGTCGCGGGCGACATCGCCACGTGTTACCCCACCTTTATAGTAAAAGGTATTGAGAAAGTGTCTAACATAGGGATGGGGACAGAGAAAGGCAGGTCCGTGAAAAAGAAGCTCCATAGCAGACAACCAGAAGGACTGAATCTCCGTTCAGATTTGTTTTACTTTTATTGTATATAAGGTAAACATGGAATATCTATATCATATATATTGATTACATTGTTATACATGTGGTGCAATAACAAGTAACAATTTTTTCTTTGATTATGTTGTTCTTTGTTGTACGCTTACTATGTATGGAATATTTATATCATATATATTGATTATATCAACATACACGTAGTGCAAAAACAAGTAACTAACTATTATACTACTATTATTGTTACTGTTGTCTGCTTACTGTATATGTGTTTTTCCCTTTGTAAAATCTATAATACAATTTGGCTGTCAAATCCTAAAAGTAATATATTCAGTGGGGGTATATCTTCAGCCCTAATATGCAAATTGTTGTTTCAGCTGTGTGCAATTGCTGGCTTAGTTTTTAAACATATATAAGGGGGAGGGAGATTATCTCACTTTGCTGTTGATAAAGGATTTCAATCCGAAACGCGTTATTTTATGCTCTGCACATTGCACAAATAAAAACCAAATCATGAAGATTTTTTTTGCCTGCTGGAGCTTCCTTTCCTATTGTTTATATAGCACCAACAGATTCCACAGCGCTGTACAGTGATTGCAATCATTTATATTAAATGGTTAAAGACATTTTCTGAGTCCCCTCCGCTGCTCCTAGTACATATGTCACATGGACAGCGATGCTTCCAATCAGTGCAGCTTGTGCCATTAAATTGGGCAGAGCTGCTCTGAGATCACTGATTGGCTGCAGCACTGTCAACATGACGTCAACGCTGCAGACAAATAGGAACATCGACAGACACTCAGTACAGGACCTGGAGGAGGTGAGTAAAGAATTATTGAATACAAATAAGCCTATAACCTGCAGCTACCATCAGTCCACTAAACCACATGTCTGCTAAACTGCCACATGACCAGCTCTACCCTATGTAGCTCTCCTCCTACTGTATTTTCACCCATCCCTTGTAAACTGTGAGCCCTCGCAGGCAGGGTCCTTTCTCCTCACCTACTGTATCCTCACCCATCCCTCATAGACTGTGAGCCCTCGCAGGCAGGGTCCTTTCTCCTCACCTACTGTATCCTCACCCATCCCTCATAGACTGTGAGCCCTCGCAGGCAGGGTCCTCTCTCCTCACCTACTGTATCCTCACCCATCCCTCATAGACTGTGAGCCCTCGTGCGCAGGGTCCTCTCTCCTCACCTACTGTATCCTCACCCATCCTTCGTAGACTGTGAGCCCTCGCAGGCAGGGTCCTCTCTCCTCACCTACTGTATCCTCACTCATCCCTTGTAGACTGTGAGCCCTCATGGCAGGGTCCTCTCTCCTCACCTACTGTATCCTCACCCATCCCTCATAGACTGTGAGCCCTCGTGCGCAGGGTCCTCTCTCCTCACCTACTGTATCCTCACCCATCCCTCATAGACTGTGAGCCCTCGTGCGCAGGGTCCTCTCTCCTCACCTACTGTATCCTCACCCATCCCTCATAGACTGTGAGCCCTCGTGCGCAGGGTCCTCTCTCCTCACCTACTGTATCCTCACCCATCCCTCATAGACTGTGAGCCCTGGTGCGCAGGGTCCTCTCTCCTCATCTACTGTATCCTCACCCATCCCTCATAGACTGTGAGCCCTCGTGCGCAGGGTCCTCTCTCCTCACCTACTGTATCCTCACCCATCCCTCATAGATTGTGAGCCCTCGTGCGCAGGGTCCTCTCTCCTCACCTACTGTATCCTCACCCATCCCTCATAGACTGTGAGCCCTCGCAGGCAGGGTCCTCTCACCTCACCTACTGGATCCTCACCCATCCTTCGTAGACTGTGAGCCCTCGCAGGCAGGTCCTCTCTCCTCACCTACTGTATCCTCACCCATCCCTTGTAGACTGTGAGCCCTTTAAGGCAGGGTCCTCTCACCTCACTTACTGGATCCTCACCCATCCTTCGTAGACTGTGAGCCCTCGCTGACAGGGTCCTCTCTCCTCACCTACTGTATCCTCACCCATCCCTTGTAGACTGTGAGCCCTCGCAGGCAGGTCCTCTCTCCTCACCTACTGTATCCTCACCCATCCCTCGTAGACTGTGAACCCTTTAAGGCAGGTTCCTCTCTCCTCACCTACTGTATCCTCACCCATCCCTCGTAGACTGTGAACCCTTTAAGGCAGGGTCCTCTCTCCTCACCTACTGTATCCTCACTCATCCCTTGTAGACTGTGAGCCCTCGCAGGCAGGGTCCTCTCTCCTCACATAGTGTATTCTCACTCATCCCTTGTAGACTGTGAGCCCTCGCAGGCAGGGTCCTCTCTCCTTACCTACTGGATCCTCACCCATCCCTCGTAGACTGTGAGCCCTCGCAGGCAGGGTCCTCTCTCCTCACCTACTGTATTCTCACTCATCCCTTGTAGACTGTGAGCCCTCGCAGGCAGGGTCCTCTCTCCTCACATACTGTATTCTCACTCATCCCTTGTAGACTGTGAGCCCTCATGGGCAGGGTCCTCTCACCTACTGGATCCACACCCATCCCTCGTAGACTGTGAGCCCTCGCAGGCAGGGTCCTCTCTCCTTACCTACTGGATCCTCACCCGTCCCTCGTAGACTGTGAGTCCTCGCAGGCAGGGTCCTCTCTCTCGCTGCCATGATGTGCCCATAATAAAAACATTCTCACATTTGCATGACATACAGATGCTAGGCAAGTAAAAAAACGCATGACATATTCCTACTCTCCTGGCTGAGTAGGCGATTTTATATACACAGATGTGAACGCAACCTTAATAGTACCACTACAGCGGTGTAATACTAAAAACAAGGCCGGAGAGGGGCTTTAACCAACCCCTTTACCCCTGGGCAATTTTCCATTTTGAAGTTTTTGTTTTGTCCCTCCTCTTCTTCCAAGAGCCATAACTTTTTTTATTTTTCCGTCAATATAGACATATGAGGGCTTGTTTTTTTCGGGACGAGTTGTACTTTTGACTTACATCATTCATTTTACCATCTAGTAAACAGGAAAACGAGAAACAAATTCCAGGAGCGGTGAAATTGCAAAAAGAGTGCAATTACATGATTGTTTTTTGGGGTTTTTCATCAATCTTGTTCACTTTATGGTAAAACCGATGTGTTGGTATAATGCCTCGGGTGGGTACGAGTTTGTGGATACCAAACATGTATACTTTTACTGTTATGTAAGTGTTGAAAAAAAATTCAGAAATTTTTAAAGAAAAAGAATTGAGCTTTTGGGCCATTTTCCATGACCTGTTGCGTCCTCAATTTTCGGGATCTGGGGCTGTGTGATGGATTATTTTTTGCATCTTGAGCTGACTGATTAATGATACCATTTTGGGGTAGATACTTTGTTTTGATCGTCTGTTATTGCATTTTATTACAATGTTGTGGCGACCAAAACAACTTAATTTTGGCATTTAGACTTTTGTTGTTACGTTGTTTATTGATCTGTTTGATTTTATATTTTGATAGATCGGCATTTATGAATGCGGTGATACCAAATGTGTGTTGTTTTTTTAATAGTTATATTTTCAGTGGGTTAAAGGGCGTTGATTTTAACTTTTTTCATATTTTTGAAAACTTTTTTTATTATTTTTCCTTTATTTTACACTGCCCCTAGGGGGCCTTCAGCACTGCACAGTCTGATCGCTTCTTCTGTGGAGAGGTGAGCTGCCGCACGTCTGTGCACAGGAGAAATAATTACATTCTGTGGATGCCGATGCTCGCCAGTCATCCACAGGAAGTGATTACAGAGAGCATCCCCACAGGACCCCCTGGCTGTCCAGGTAACAGTGTAGGTCCCGTGACCTCCAATGTCGGTGTGATCCTCACCGTGGGACTTTGGATCACGCTGTCAGTGATTGATAGCGCGACTCAAAGGGTTAACAGTGTCAATCGGATCGGTGCTGTTTGCTACATGTGTCAGCTGATCAGGTGTGCAGGTAATGATGGGAGCTCAGTGAATATATGTATGCGTCATTATCAACCTGATGAAGGGGCCATAGTGTCTCGAAAGCTTGCTATGTTTACCATCTTTTCAGTTAACCATTAGAAGGGATCAACCACTGAGGACTCTCAGATTCTAATATTTTTATAGCAGTTTGGTATCATTGTAATCGGAGCGAGGTGGGGGATAACATCTACAAGTCATTTTTACTATACAATGAAAGCTGTAATAACAAAACAAAGAAAAACTATATTTTTTCACCCCTTTTATCACAATAGGCATTTTTTTGGGTTTGCTTTAGTGCATTATATGGCAGTGATTAATGTCGGTTAAAATTTCGACTTGTCCCCCAAAAAATAAACAATAAAAAGTAAAATAAGTCCTTATTGGTATATGGGGGGTGGGAGAATTAGAAAAAAAAGCCATAGCACTTATAGGAAGGGCAGAGAAAAATATGCAGAGAGAAGAAAGGGTTAAACTGCCTCCCCCTCACTGCCTCTATAGGTGCTAATAGAGAATATGGAAAGAAAACCGTGCCCTTTGTTTGGTTGCTATGGGTTGCTAAGGGCAAAAGTGTCCCATAGTTACACAAAAGCGTGACGCCATATTTGTTTGCGCCTCACGGCTTGCGTTCCAACATACCATTGGCAGAGCGAAGGTATCCGCCTTCCTCTTCTGATTGGCTGCAGATAGGGCGGCATTCAGATGCTATTGGTCTAGAGACGAGCTGTTACTCCGCCCTAAAAACAACGCATATTCTCATTGGTTCTCCTTATAGGCGAAGACGGAGCCACTCATGCAAAATCTCAGACGTGATTGGACACTCTGACAAGAACCAGCAAGCGATTGGCTAGAATAAAGTCATCATCTCCATTATTTATTGGCTGTGGCGAGTCTATAACGAGTGTAATGATTTGCTGTTGGGGTAACAATCTTGTCGCTGATTGGCTGCTTCTTTTGTCTTGTTCATAGCCGGGGATTTGGAGGCGCAGCAGCAGCACTATCACACGTCGTTTTAGCCATGAGCTCCGTTATCGTCAGGTCGGCCCCGGTGGTGACCGTGATGGTCAGCAGCAGTCTGAACACGTTCACGGCAGAGAAGAGGCTGGACAGAGGCCTCACATTGGCGGAGCTAAAGGTGGGGAGAAAAAACATGGTGTCCTGAGGAGAAACACGTGACAGGTGGGAGTGGTGCGGGAGGGTGGCGGGCACCGAGGTGTGTGACCCGGATGGCAGAACTACTGGAGGTGCAGGGGTATAATCACACCGGGATCCTGCACCCTGGAGCTGTGCATAGGGGAATACAAGAGGTGCAGGGGTATAATCACACCCGGACCCTGGAGCTGTGCATAGGGGAATACAAGAGGTGCAGGGGTATAATCACACCCGGACCCTGGAGCTGTGCATAGGGGAATACAAGAGGTGCAGGGGTATAATCACACCCGGACCCTGCACCCTGGAGCTGTGTACAGGGGAATACAAGAGGTGCAGGGGCTGTGATCCCACCGGGACCCTGCACCCTGGAGCTGTGTACAGGGGAATACAAGAGGTGCAGGGGCTGTGATCACACCGGGACCCTGCACCCTGGAGCTGTGCACAGGGGAATACAAGGGGTGCAGGGGTATAATCACACCCGGGTCTGCACCCTGGAGCTGTACACGGGAATACAAGAGGTACAGGGGTATAATCACACCCTGCACCCTGGAGCTGTACACAGGGGAATACAAGAGGTGTAGGGGTATAATCACACCGGGACCCTGCACCCTGGAGCTGTGCATAGGAGAATACAAGAGGTGCAGGGGTATAATCACACCCGGGTCTGCACCCTGGAGCTGTGCACAGGGGAATACAAGAGGTACAGGGGTATAATCACACCCTGCACCCTGGAGCTGTACACAGGGGAATACAAGAGGTGTAGGGGTATAATCACACCGGGACCCTGCACCCTGGAGCTGTGCACAGGGGAATACAAGGGGTGCAGGGGTATAATCACACCCGGACCCTGCACCCTGGAGCTGTGCACAGGGGAATACAATAGGTGCAGGGGTATAATCACACCTGGGTCTGCACCCTGGAGCTGTGCACAGGGGAATACAAGAGGTGCAGGGGCTGTGATCACACCGGGACCCTGCACCCTGGAGCTGTGCACAGGGGAATACAAGAGGTGCAGGGGCTGTAATCACACCGGGACCCTGCACCCTGGAGCTGTGCACAGGGGAATACAAGAGGTGCAGGGGTATAATCACACCCGGACCCTGGAGCTGTACACCGGGGAATACAAGAGGTGTAGGGGCTGTAATCACACCAGGACCCTGCACCCTGGAGCTGTGCACAGGGGAATACAAGAGGTACAGGGGTATAATCACACCCGGACCCTGGAGCTGTACACAGGGGAATACAAGAGGTGTAGGGGTATAATCACACCCGGACCCTGCACCCTGGAGCTGTGCACAGGGGAATACAAGAGGTGCAGGGGTATAATCACACCCGGGTCTGCACCCTGGAGCTGTGCACAGGGGAATACAAGAGGTACAGGGGTATAATCACACCCGGACCCTGGAGTTGTGCACAGGGGAATACAAGAGGTGTAGGGGCTTTGATCACACCCGGGTCTGCACCCTGGAACTGTGTACAGGAGAATACAAGAGGTGCAGGGGCTGTAATCACACTGGGACCCTGCACCCTGGAGCTGTGCACAGGGGAATACAAGAGGTGCAGGGGCTGTAATCACACCTGGGTCTGCACCCTGGAGCTGTGCACAGGGGAATACAAGAGGTGCAGGGGCTGTAATCACACCGGGACCCTGCACCCTGGAGCTGTGCACAGGGGAATACAAGAGGTGCAGGGGCTGTAATCACACCCGGGTCTGGACCGGGATGAACCTGACAGCCCCGAACGGGATCAGCACACAGAAGCGGAGGGCAAATATGCCCTCTGGTCGGGTGTGCAGCTGGATGCCGGTGCTGATGATTCAGGACCGCGGCTCGCAGGGAGCTAGCTGCAGTCCTGAAATACCAGCGGCGAGCGGCCGCAGGTGTCCGGTTCCCGGACCGGGGCAATCCGGCCACATAGGCTCCCATGTTAGGAAGCGACGGATTGCCCCTGATCTGGGAGGATCCAATTTGGGGAGATTTTTCTCCCCAGACACAAAAATTCAGCATGCTCCGATTTTGTGTCCGGGAGAAAAATCTGATTCCTCCCGGACATTGAAAAACCGGATGCCAAAAGGCATTCATCCGGCGTATTCCGGCCCCATAGGGTTACTATGGGGCCGGAATCGGATCTGTGGGTGTCCGGTTCACACCGGACAGCCCCGGATCCAATAAATCGTGGTGTGAAGGCACCCTTAGGTGGTAGGTGTGTTTTGACATTGGTGGGTGTAGCTTGGCAATTCTTGAAGGAGTAAATGTTAATTTTTAAGTCCACATGGTCATGGAATTGTTTATAATTCCCTTACATGATCAGTTGACTGTTATCAAACAGCTACCCTTGCCCACCAACTAAGCTGGTCACTCCCTCTAGTTTGCCATAGATATGCAAGGAGGGCTTCGCTGCCCCCCACCCTGCCCCTACCTGCCTAGGTGTCTAAATTCCCCAGGCCCTGCTTTTATTATAAACAACTCCATGACCACGTGGACTTAAAAATGTAATGTTTATTCATTCTGCAAAAGGAAATGCTGGGTCCACCAGACCACGTCTACCTCTATAACTGGTCACACCCAGAAACTTCTGGACGTCAATTCTACATGTGTGCCTCGAAGCCCCCACCCACCCTTAGTAATGTTGTTGTTGTTTTATGTTTTTTTGTTTTTTTTTTAATCTACCATATGGTCCATGGAGATGGGTCTTTTTATCTAGAGCTAATTGTTCTGGTCTTTGCAAGTGGCGTGGTCAACATCATAAACATTCGCACCAAATAAAGTCTTATATTTGGAACCATATGGCAGAGTTAAAAAAAGGAAAAACAATCTAATACCCAGGGGAGAAGTGGGAATAAAACAAGGGCAATCACTGGCCATTTTTCAGCTGGTGACAGGACCTGTTTACACCTTTTGTAATCCTCATGAAGATGATGGACAGCAGCCTTTTCCCATCACACGTTTGTCCTCGTACATTGTTGTCAGCAGAGGGCCACCGATAGCGGGATGTCAGATCTCAGTGCCGGGGACTCACATGCTTTATTGTCGTTGCAGTGTAAGCTGGAGCTGGTGGTCGGGTCTCCTGCATCATGTATGGACCTGCAGTTATTCAGCACCGATAACACATTTCTCCAGAACCTGGATCACGATGACGTCCTGCTGGGCTCCTACCCTGTGGATGACGGCTGCAGGATACACGTTAGTTACCCTTGTTTCTCATCTCGGGGGTGGACTTTTGCGTTGGACTGATAATGTGTTTTTTTTGTTTTTTTTTTTTGTTTGGTTTTTAACAATATTCCGCTGTTAACTAACAAAGTAAATGTTTACCTCCAGGTGATTGATAAGAGCGGCACCAGGGCCGGAGAGTACGAGGATTTGTCCAGAGTGGAGAAATACGAGATCTCACAGGAGGCCTATGAAAAAAGATCAGGTGTGTGTTATACAGAGGTTCACTAACCTGGCGTGAACGTGCCACCACTGTCACTGTTGGGTTTCTTGTTGCTGAAGGTAAAGTGGCAATATTCTCTGCTATATGCACATACAGCTCCACTACATGTCATATAGACACACAGCTCTTCTATATGCACATAGGCTCACACAGCTCTATTACATGTACATATAGACACACCTACAGCTCTGGTACATGCACATATATAGACACACAATTTTTATTGCTACACTTGCACGTTATACATTACTACATCATGCAGTTTTTGATCAGGATCTGATCAAGGCTGTATGTCCTGAGCAGCTGAAGGTCCTTGCATGTAGTTAACTCCTGGACCTTTCTGGTCATTTGATCAGTCGCATACCTGACAACAGGTCCTGCAGTTAAATGGATAGAAGGTCCTTCAACTGCTGGAGACTGATCAGATCCCAATAGCTTCCCCTCCTGCTCTGCACTGATCATAGATACAGGGAGGGTGGCTCTCTGTGTGATTGGGGAGGACACGATATTGGTCTCCTGTATCACAGGAACCTGCCTCCGGGCTATAGGACACGGACAATTTTTAGTCTCATGACAGTATATACTGTTGATGTGTGATAGAGCTAGATAGAGAGATATCTATTATATAATTGTCTTAAGGGTTTTTTGAGTGTGTCTGTCGCCGAAATAGCGCACCACACAGAGGCAGTTTATTGGTGCCCGCCTCCGGCGGGCGCAAATGAGCGCAGACTATGCAAATAGGCGCGAGAATTCAAAGTTCGAATTTCGCGCCTATTTACAGCCCGGCGACAGCGGCGCTTTAGCGCCGCTGTCGTCGGGATGCACGGTGGCCGCAGCGGCAGCGCTCCTCCTGCCCCTGCTACCCACGGCACCCCTGCTCTTCCTGTTCCGCTTCGCTCCTCGCGGCACCTGCCCCGCGGCCTCCCTCGGCTTCCCCCTGCTCCCCGCGGCACCCCCTCTACCCTGCTCCTCCACGGTGATACAAAAATAAAAAAATCCTGTAAGGATACTTACCCTCCGCCGGCTTGCTGCTCCACCTCCGTCTTCTAGCTTCTAGAGGGCTTGAGGACCTGTCGTTGCCTTGGAAACCGATCAGCTCATGGGTTTCCCAGGCAATGACAGGTCCTGCCATGGGAGCTACAAGATGGAGGCGGACAGGTGAGAATCCTTACATCCTGCCCCCCCCCTCTGCCGGCTCCATCCTGCCTCTCCCCCGCCCCCCCTAAAGGCCTGTATGACCTAGAAGACGGAGGTGGAGCGAGCCGGCGGACAGGTGAGTATCCTCACTGAGGATTTTTTTACTTTTACTGTGGGGGAGCGGTGGGCCGCGGGGAGCTAAATCTAGGCGATCGGGATGTACAGGTACAGGAGGGGCAGATAAATATCATTTCTGTTTTGTTTTTTAATTTAAAATAGATCATCAATATGAGATTCTTGGGGTCCAAGGCCTGATATCCAGACCAATCAGCTGATATAAACTTTGGCTGTAGCAATGTACAGGGTGGAGCAGGGCAGCTCCATGCATTGTATAGTGATTGCCCTTGGCACCTAAAGACCCGCCCTCTAGAGATTAGCCACACCCTTTTGTAAAGACCCTATGTATCGGCACTAAATAAAAGGGCCCATGTCACTGGAACCGTATGGTGGATTTTATATTGTGCGGGTGGGGGGGGGGGGAGTTTAGGTAACATGCAACGGGAGCAGTGGGAAAATAAGAACAAAAGCTGCCCACTGCTGACCAGGTGACGGGTCTTCTTTAATGTTTTACCCACTCCTGCAGATTCTGTACGTTCCTTCTTGAAGAAGAATCGAATGGGAAAATTCAATGAAGAAGAAGCTGCTCAGAAGTCCGCAGAGCAACAACGAAAGCTGGAGGAAGAGAAGAAGGCAGCCGAAGCCGTCACCCCAGGGTCCCGATGTGAGGTGCGGGTTGTCGGACAGCCCACCAAACGAGGCATCGTTATGTATGTGGGTGAGTCACACCACTTCAGTTGTGTAGATGGCAGGTCATGTGAGTCACATGATTGCAGCATACTCATGGTCTCTATTCAGTAAATCCAGCTCCTCTATGCCTGTATGGGTGCCTTCACACTGCGGCGTGATCCGGTCCAGGGCTATCCGGGATGACCCTGACAACCGCGGACTGGATCAGCACTCCAGTCCTGTGTGCTGATCTGGTCCGCGGCTGTCAGGGTCATCCCAGACAGCCCCGGACCGGATCGTGCCGCAGTGTGAAGGCACCCTATGCCATCTCCATGGAGGCTCCAGTTCTGCCACGGGACTTTCAGAAGTACCTGATAAGAATTAAGAGTAAGAAAGCTTTTTGCTTTCGAAATGTTGACTTCGGTTGCTCTAAAATCATGCAAATTTTCAATCAAAATTAAAATCAATTTTATTTGATACTCATGGTTAACTATTGCCCAATAGTTGGGCAGTGCCTTACTAATTCAGCTAAGAACACGCTCACCGCATCTCACTCTAGAGCAAGGGTCCCCAACCACCGGGCCGCGGGGGTCTCAGAGCGGTGGATGCTGCCCGCCTCCCGGAGTGATGTCACTGCCCCCCCTGCACCTGCAGCATTATGTTGCCTCTCTGTTCTTTTCATCAGCTGTATGCATAGGTGTACGTGAGAAGCTCTCGGCCAATCACGGTGCAGCAGCTGGGCCCTGATTGGCTAGTGGCTGCTGCACTGGGATTGGCCGATAGCTTCTCACGTACATCTGTGCATACAGCTGATGAAAAGAACAGAGAGGCGATGTAATGCTGCAGGTGCAGCGGCAGACTGGTGACCAAACTGTGTGTGTGCATGGGGGCTGCAAGAGGAGAGTGGTGGGGGCTGCAAAGAGGAAGAGGAGGATGGTGAGGGCTGCAAGAGGAGGAGGATGGAGATATGGTATTGGAGGCTGCAAGGGGATAATGTGGATATTGTGCGCTGCAAAGGGATGATAGGGGTACCATTTTGGGGGCTGCAAGGGGATGGAAAAATAAAGACATCCCCTGAAAATGGGACGTAACGCATCTGTCGGGGGAAACGGTACTAAATTCCACCCCTTCTCCATAGAACAACTAAAACTTTTATTGTGTCCAGCGGTGGCCTACTCTTGAGGCTGCTATATGGACATGATGACTAAACCCCTCGCCGCCACTTATGGCTGCAAAACCCACCCGGCATGTTTTAAACTTCCCCCTTCCTCTGGCCGGCGCTTGAGTGACGAGCGCTCGTGCTGGTGCAGTGGAGTGTCCGCTCCATACAACATAGTGCAGATGTCTCGCGTGACTTCGGCACTATGCACGGACACCTGTTCCACTGCGCAGGCTCGGGTGTTGCTTTCTGTTCCGAGGTCCAAGATTTGTGAAGTCTCGCGATGCATCTGCACTATGCTCTGTGGAGAGAGGACACCCGCTCCACTGCGCCGGCGCGATTGTTCGTCACTCAAGCGCCGCCCAGAGGAGGGTGGGTGGGTTTTGCAGCCATAAGGGGCAGCGAGGGGTTTAGTTACCATGACCATATAGGAGCCTCCATGGCTCAATAGGAGGCCACCGCTGGACACAAAAGTTGTTTTCACAGGTATGAGTGGTCAGTCTGGGCACATACAGGGGTTACTAGAGCCCCATTTACATGATCTGTAAGCTGCTGGGGACAGTTTAAAATGCCTAAAGGGTTGACAGGTTCCCTTTAAAAAATTTATTATTTTATATAGCATTAGACTGGGCTTGATAGGCAGGGAATTTGGTCATACACTTGTGACTGCTGCTGAGTTGGAGGGTAGAGGGGAAATGGCAGATTCCCATGTGATGAAACTGCCGGATAATTAACACTAAGGCCCTGTGCTAACAGAGTTTTTTGCTGCAGTTTGATGTTACCTTTTGTCACAAACCTGCATGTGTATCTTTCCTCCAGCAAAGTTGCAGTTTGTGGTCAGGACAAAAGAATGAGCATTTCAATTGTTTGTAGCCCTCCCAGCCATTGTCTATAGTGAATAAACATTTGACCACAAACTGCACCAAAAACATGTGTTTGTGTTGCGTTTTCCAGCCACAGGGTGCAGTTTAGCAGCATTTTTGCTGCAGAAAATGTTTGCACCCAAAAAGCAGCACATAGCCATAGACACAGCCTAAATATTTCTGTGCATTCACAAGCTGTTGGATATATTCAAATACAACATTTGTATTTGTGTCTTTTAGGTTTAACAGACTTTAAACCCGGAGTCTGGGTTGGTATACAATATGATGAGCCTCTAGGAAAACACGATGGAAGGTGAGTGTGACACTTTCTTAACAAGCAAGAGAGAACTGAACAGTCGCTGTTTTGTTAATAAATATATGGAGATCCATTTAAAACAGCTAAAGTAAAGTTTTAGAATTTTATATATTTTTTTTTTTTTTAAACCCCTACACAACATATGACGTATATTTATGTCATATGTCATCTCCCTGCCTTTGATGTGGGCTCACACGCCAGACCCACATTTTTCCCTGATTTAATCTACCATCATGTGCCTCTTAAGGTACCGTTACACGCTTCAATGTTGTAACGATATCACCAACGATCTCATGGGCGTGCGATTTGTTAGGACCTCATTTAGAGATCGTTGGTGAGATGTCACATGTCTAGATATCGTGGACGATGCACCAACGTTGTAGCGAGCAGCTATTGTTCGCCCAACTCCGCGAACGATACTTGTTCGCTGTTGTGAATAGGCGAAGTCGTTAACGACATCGTTATCGCTGTGTCACACA
Organism: Allobates femoralis; assembly: GCA_033576535.1. NCBI lineage: Eukaryota > Metazoa > Chordata > Amphibia > Anura > Aromobatidae > Allobates > Allobates femoralis. The sequence goes on from JARQOC010000008.1 coordinate 157,511,584, forward strand.
CATCGATGCAGCAGGTTGGCTGATCGAGGATCGTTTGATTGGAGAACGTGTTCTCAAATCTGCGATCAACAATTTATCGTAATCGTATCTTGGTGTCACACGCAACGACCTAACGATGTCAATTGAACGACTCCAAACCCGTGACGTTTGAGCGATATCGTTCACGATCTCATACCGTGTAATGAGGCCTTAGGCTGGTTTCACATTGCAGTTTTCTTTTGCGCTCCATTGGGAGACCCAGACATTGGGTGTATAGCTTCCGACCTCCGGAGGACACACAAGGCATTACACCTAAAAGTGTAACTCCTCCCCTACTGCCTATACACCCCCTCCAGGGAGAATCCCATCAGTTCTTTGCTTTGTGTTGAAGGAGGCACACTCTACACTCATGCTCTCTCACTACTTAGTGTCGGATGGAAGCAAAGAGGATCTTTTGATCCCCAGCATGTCTCCTTCCTCTTCCCCCGGGCGGAGGCGGTTGAGGTACCCTTAGGGTACAACGGGCTGGAGCCCTCATGCTGCGTATCCTTCCCCATCCCTTAGGGGCTCTGGGGAAGTGGGATCCACCTGGCCCCCCTGTCTGGGCTCATCCACACAGTCCACGGCTCCCTGGGTGTCTGCTGGCCTGCGTGAGGGATCCACTGGGTCCGGACCCTGCACCACCAATGAGGTACTCTGTGTGGGTCTGGGATGCCTTCTGCAGCTGCATTAGGCTGGCTGGGAGTGGGGCACTGTCTCCCCCAGCTTCCTGGGATCCTGGCCAGTCACTCCCGCGATTTTCGCGGGTGCACCGCGCTGGCCCCCTGCTGGCAGGCGGCCGCAGTGTTAAATTTAGGCCCCGGCTTCGGCCTAGTCTCTCTGGAGCCGAGCCAGGGCTTCATGGGGCGGAGCTGTGCCTCGTCCTCACAGACTCTGAGAGGCTTGTGCCCGCCCCTCTGCAGGCCGAGCCCTGATCCCCTATGGGAAAGGCTGTTTGCTGCTTAGGGGGTGGTGCTGCAGTGGGGAAAGGACCTGCCCTCCAGTCACTCCCTCTCCCTCGGCTTCTTCGGCCATCTTGGAGGCTTCTCTCCCTGCATTTTGCTGCTGGCTGCAGGGTCTGAGCGTCTCTGGAGGGCACACAAGGTCTGGTAGGTCACCCCAGTCTCTGGTGGTGCTCCATTATCCCCCCTGTCCGCAGCTGCACCCCAATTCCCTTCCTCTGAGATCTATCATTGGATGCACTGAGGGGACACCATGTCTAGCTCCAGGAACAAAGCTCCTAGAGTGCAGACACGTAATCATGCTTGCACAGCATGTCAGGCCCAGCTGCCTGCTGGATCCTCTTTCCCTCATTGCTCGGCTTGTGCCCCGCAGGAGGTTGATATCTCACCGGCTAATGTGATCCAGGTTTCTGCCTTGGTGCACGACCCCCCCCCCCCCCCCCCCAGTTCTGGGTCTTTGGCTTCTCTGCCTGGCCCGGTGGACCCAGCAGTACCTCCGCCTTGGACGGCTGTTTTTGCTCAGTCCATTTCTGACTCTGTGTCTCAATCTATGGCAGCTATGACCAGAGCCTTGCAGGAGTCTCTATCAGGTGGATGGGAGGGTTCCCCTGAGGCCTCCGCCACACGTCGGAGGCGTCGGAGCGGTTCTTCCTCTACTAGAGGTTTGGACTCTGGCGACAATTCTGGGCTCTCGGAACCGTCCCCGCGACCCCCTAAGTGGCCTCGCCGGGCAGTTTCCCCGGCACCCTCGCAGGCGGGCTCACGTGCTGTGACCTCTCTATTGGAGGGGGAGGAGGACTTAGGCTCCGTCTGGGCTCCTGATGAGGACCCGGACGTGGGTTCTCTGGTGGACGACTTGGTATCTTCCATCAATACGGTGCTGGACTTGACGGCTCCTGCACCGCCGGTGGATTCCTCTGTTTCAGAGGAACTTTATCAGTTTCTCCCCCCGGCCAGGTCCAGGGGATCTTTCCTGGATCATTCCAATTTTCGCTCGACGGTTCAGACCCCTCGGGCTTGCCCTGACAAGCGCTTCGCTAAGAAGCTGAAGGATTCCCGTTACCCTTTCCCACCAGATGTGGTCAAGGGTTGGTCTGTTTCTCCGAGAGTCGACCCTCCGGTCTCTCGGTTGTCTGCCAACACCGTTATGTCGGTGGCGGACGGGTCCTCTCTCAAGGACCCTACGGACAGGCAGATCGAGCTTCTGCAAAAGTCCATTTTTGAGGCTACTGGGGCCTCCTTTGCCCCTGCATTTGCTGCTGTGTGGGCTCTTCAGGCGGTTTCAACTTGTCTCTCGGAGATCCCTAGGGTTGCTTCGGGGATTCCTGAGGTAGCGGTCCTGACGTCTCAGGCTGAGGCGTTTACAGACTATGCTAGATCCGCAATCATGGAATCGGCTAGCTGTTCGGCGGTAGCTTCGGCTAACTCGCTGGCAGCACGACGGATGTTGTGGCTGCGCGACTGGAAGGCGGACGCTACATCTAAGAAGTTCCTCCAGGGCCTTCCGTTTTCGGGAGATAGGCTATTCGGAGAACGTCTTGACGATCTCATCAAGGAGTCGACGGGTGGCAAATCCACCTCTTTGCCGCAATCTAAGACGCAGAAGACCGGTCCGCGTCAGCTGCATGCTAGGTTTCGCTCCTTTCGTCCCTCCTTCAAGTCAGCTTCGTCATCTTCATCCTCTTCCCGTCCGGACAAGGACCAGAGATCCCATAGGTCCTGGAAGTCTAAGGCCCAGCAGAAGAAGCCTGCCGGCGCCTCAGCCACCAAACCTGCCTCCTCCTCCGGGAGTGTCCAAGATCGGTGGCAGGCTCTCCCGCTTTGGAAACATCTGGCAGGATCGCATCCAGGACCGGTGGGTGGTGGACGTGGTCTCCCGTGGCTACAGGATCGAACTGGAGTCGAGGCCTCCGACTCGGTTTTGCCTCTCTTCGCCTCCTCCGGCGAGGGCTGCGGCTTTTCAGCGGGCGCTGGACGCTCTGCTTCAGAGCGGGGTTGTGGTCCCGGTTCCGTCCGAGGAACGGTTTTGGGGGTTTTATTCCAACCTTTTCACGGTTCCGAAGAAGGACGGTTCAGTCCGACCGGTGTTGGACCTCAAGCTCCTCAACAGACACGTGAGGGTCAGGCCTTTCAGGATGGAGTCCTTGCGCTCGGTGATAGCGTCCCTGTCTCAGGGGGACTTCCTGGCCTCGGTGGATGTGAAGGATGCTTATCTCCACATCCCCATTGCCTCTGCTCACCAGAGATGGCTGCGGTTCGCTGTGGGAGAAGACCACTTCCAGTTTGTGGCTTTGCCCTTCGGCCTCTCATCGGCTCCGAGGATCTTCACCAAGGTGATGTCGGCCATGGTGGTGGTGCTGCATGTACAGGGGCACGCGGTCACCCCGTACCTGGACGACCTGTTGATCAGAGCCTCGTCTGCGGAACAGTGTCAGTTGAGTCTCTCTGCCACCTTGGATACTCTTCGGACGTTCGGTTGGGTAGTCAATTCCCCGAAGTCGGTCCTTGTTCCTACGCAGACGATTTTGTATCTGGGCATGGAGTTCCACACCATTCCGGCTCTGGTGATTCTCCCTCTCGACAAGCAGTCCTCGATTGTGGAGGAGGTCCGGTTCCTTTTGCAGGCGGACTTGGTTCCCATCAGGCACCTGATGCATGTTCTAGGGAAGTTGGTGGCGACCATCGAGGCGGTCCCTTTTGCGCAGTTTCATCTGCGTCCGCTTCAGCTACAGATTCTGCGCGGATGGGACAAGAGGCCGTCCTCTCTGGATCGGTCCATTGCCCTTTCGTCCACGACGAAGGAGTCTCTCCGATGGTGGCTGTTACCCAGGTCAATGTCCCGAGGCAGGTCGTTTCTTCCCATCTCTTGGTTGGTGGTCACGACAGATGCCAGCCTTCTGGGCTGGGGTGCGGTGTTCCTGCATCACAGGGCTCAGGGCACCTGGACAACTCAGGAATCTGCTTTGCAGATCAACGTCTTGGAGATTCGTGCCATATACCAGGCTCTCCTGGCCTTCCAGAGGTTTCTGTCAGGAAATCCAATTCGGATTCAATCCGACAACGCGACGGCTGTCGCTTACATAAACCGCCAGGGAGGCACTCGCAGCCGTCAGGCGCTCGCGGAGGTCCAACCCATCCTCCGGTGGGTAGAAGACAACGATGCGTCCATCTCGGCTGTCCACATCCCCGGAGTGGACAATTGGGAGGCCGACTACTTAAGCCGGCAAGGAATGGACGAGGGAGAATGGGCCCTTCACACAGAGGTGTTCCTGCACATCTGCAACGAGTGGGGAACTCCCGACGTGGACCTGATGGCGTCCAGGCTGAATCCTCAGGTCCCAGCCTTCATGTCTCGCGCTCGAGACGACCTGGCAGTGGGGACGGATGCTCTGGTCCAGGATTGGTCCCGATTTCGTCTGCCCTATGTGTTTCCCCCGTTGGCCTTGTTACCCAGGGTTCTGCGGAAGCTCGGGGCGGAATGCAAGCGAGCCCTTCTCATCGCCCCGGACTGGCCCAGGAGGGCTTGGTACCCGGACCTGTTACGGCTCTCGGTGGGGGTTCCATGGAGGCTCCCGGATCGGCCGGATCTCTTGTCTCTGGGTCCGTTCTTCCGCCACAATTCCTCGGCCCTGAGCCTGACTTTGTGGCGCTTGAAATCTGGTTGTTGACGTCACGTGGTTTTTCCACTCCCGTCGTTGCTACCATGAGACAGGCCAGAAAGCCAGTTTCTGCGGGAATCTATCGCAGAGTATGGAAGATTTTCTTCTCCTGGTGCCGTGTTCACGGTTCTTCTCCCTGGCCTTTCTCTCTGTCAACCCTTCTGGCTTTCCTCCAGTCGGGTTTGGATAAGGGTTTGGCTCTCAGTTCCATCAAGGGACAGATCTCGGCTCTGTCTGTTCTCTTTGATAAGCGTCTGGCTACGCTTCCCCAGGTTAAGACGTTTGTCCAGGGGGCGAGTCACATCATTCCTCCCTACAGACGTCCTTTGGACCCATGGGATCTTAACTTGGTCCTTGCAGCGTTGCAGAAGCCGCCGTTTGAACCTCTTAAGGAGGTCTCCCTTTCTAGGCTTTCTCAGAAAGTTGCCTTTTTGGTGGCCATTACTTCTCTGCGGAGAGTTTCGGAGTTGGCTGCCTTGTCCTGTCGGTCTCCTTTTCTGGTGTTTCACCAGGATAAGGTGGTGCTTCGGCCTGTGGCGGAATTTTTGCCTAAGGTGCTGTCTCCTTTCCACCTGAATCAGGACATTGTCCTGCCATCCTTTTGCCCGCATCCAGTTCATCAGTATGAGAAGTCCCTCCATACTTTGGACCTGGTCAGGGCTCTCAGGATCTACGTTTCCCGAACAGCGTCGTTTCGCCATTCGGATGCCCTGTTCGTGCTGACTGGGTCAGAAGAGGGGTGAGGCAGCCTCCAAGTCTTCTCTGGCAAGGTGGATCAAGTCTCCTATTCGGGAGGCTTATGTCTCTGCTGGTTTGCCTTTACCTGCTGGTATTAAGGCTCATTCTACAAGGGCTGTGGGGGCCTCGTGGGCCTTGCGTCATCAGGCCTCAGCTCTTCAGGTGTGTCAGGCGGCCACGTGGTCTAGTCTGCACACCTTTTCCAAACATTATCAAGTCCATGCTTTGGCATCGGCTGATGCCAATGTGGGCAGGCGGATCCTTCAGGCAGCTGTTGCTCATTTATGATGGGCCTGCTTTTGGGTTTTTTTCCCGCCCTGGGATAGCTTTTGGACATCCCAATGTCTGGGTCTCCCAATGGAGCGCAAAAGAAAAAGAGAATTTTGTTTACTTACCGTAAATTCTTTTTCTTATAGCTCCTATTGGGAGACCCAGCTCCCACCCTGTGCCTTTTGGGGCTTTGTTTCTATGCTAGTGCCTGGTGTCTTTTCACCTCGCGTGTTGGCCCTGTTGGCCGTTTATTATTTCCCAGTCCTGTTGGTCTGGGCGCGGGTGGTCTTTCCTCCTTCCTGCTTGTGCACCGAACTGATGGGATTCTCCCTGGAGGGGGTGTATAGGCAGTAGGGGAGGAGTTACACTTTTAGGTGTAATGCCTTGTGTGTCCTCCGGAGGTCGGAAGCTATACACCCAATGTCTGGGTCTCCCAATAGGAGCTATAAGAAAAAGAATTTACGGTAAGTAAACAAAATTCTCTTTTTTTCCCTGATCAGGTTCCATCAGGTTTGTGTGCTAAAGCCAGGAGTCTCCAAAACTCAGAACAGGTGTCAGTCTTTCAATTATACTTTTTCTCTGCAAGTTCCTCTCCTGGTTTTGGCACACAAACTGGATGGAACCTAAAAAACTGCAGTGTGAAACCAGCCTAACAGCTGTGGGCAGATCTGGGATCCACAGTGGCTGTTAACTGGTTAAATTTTGTTGTCAGTCACTGACAGCAGGATTTAAAGGGAATCTGTCAGGTCAAAAAGCCCTATGTAACTGATATAATTTTCTAATTCCTCTGGTAAAGCTCTTTCTGTTCATGTGTTTCTTTTATTTAAAGTAATATTTTCTAATAATAGATATACTTTTTCTTTTCTTACTATTTTGCCCAGTGTTGAGGGGAAGCGTTACTTCACCTGTTCTCCAAAGTACGGTGCGTTCGTCAAGCCCCAGTTCGTGGTCGTTGGCGACTTCCCAGAAGAAGATTACGGCCTGGATGATGAGATGTGACAGACCAGCGCCTCTTTAACTTCTCGGTGCCTCCTCAACGTTCAAACTCCAAGCTTCACCACCATGCTCCATTTAGTGTTATACCTCTGTGACTCTTGTAGACTTTTATGATTTTTTTTTTTTTCTTAGCATTTAGCAGATGCTTGAACTTTCTTCTGTTCTTTTCAAAAAGTTGGCGCTATGGCTCCGGACACCCCTAATAACGCTGATGTATTGACCTAGGGGCAAGAAGGGAATCAAGATGTGAGAAACTGATGTCTGCCTATAAGTTGACTGTACCTGGTGTATGAAGGGGAATCTCTATCTGTGACTGGATCCTACCAGTCCTCATAGATCCTCTGCCAAACAAGACATTTTGTAACCTGGAATTCAAGACGCCATGGGCTCGTTGCTGCCTCTTCACCAGACCCGCAGCTTTGCCGGTGAAGTATTCCTATGGAATCTCCATTATTAATATAAAGTAGCCCAGGAATCTAATGACTGCCGATCTAATCCCAAAGCTCGGACATTTTACAGACTTTTCTGTATATAACTCTACTTCCACGTGACGTCTCTAGTATTGTTCGGACCGTCATGTCTCTATGACCAAGTGTATAGTATGTGTTTTGAATAATTTATTTTTTTCTTGTTATTGGGAATTTCTCACCTGCACGTTCCTGCTCTCCGCCATCTTTTACAGATCACTTTTCTTTCTAACTTCATTTAAAACCTTTATGTAATTTTTTTTTTTTTTTTTTTTTTTTTTTGTTCTTCTCCCCTCCTTTTTATATATTGTACTCACCAGCAGTGTTTGTTTTATCGTTGCCCTAAGATTCAAAGCAAAACGGCTTTCTCCATACAGTTTGTGTAAATCCCGAGGCAGTTAAATAAAGCAAGCTGATTTTTCATTCAAGGATTTGATGGGAAAATATTGAGAAGAAACCAGCTAGGGACATACGCCGGATATTGCCAAACGGCGCTGGAGCTTCTACTTTCTCTTTACTGTAGTTTATATGAGTGCTAGATTGTTAAATGGCTGTTCCCAAAATCACAAGATATCCCTGATCCCCAGGATGATGGATAAAATGCCAATTACTGGGGTATGACTGAGTTCAGAGCTGAGATCAGTTCTCTGGAACCAAAAAAATAGGGCTATGCAATTTGGATCTTAAGTGATGTTCACACTTGACCTCTACATCAGTCATCGTTGTCTATGGGACTGCCAAAGACAGGGGCGTGCTGTACTCCGCTACTTCCAACAATCTCATAGTGAATGGAGCAGAGGACATTGAGGCAGGCTTGTGACTATTGGGACCCCAGGAATCCTGAGATTAGTGCTCTGGTCCTTCTGAATGGAGTGCAGGTACTTTGCATCATCATTGTCTATGGGACTGCCAGAAAGTCGAGGGCTCTTCTGGTTCAGGGGAAACCATCAGGGCAGCAGTGGGTGAATTTCAGGAACTATAGCTTCCCCCTGTGAGCTAATTGCCTGATACAAGCCTATGACAAAGTTAGCTAAGGTCAGGAGCTTCGGGGGTCGGGCCAGTTTTCATGGAAATGTGAAAATAACCTTGGCTCTTTCAGACGACCATATAGTCCTTGCTCACTGGACAGCCCACTGATCCAATAGTAAACAGTGCACACACCAACATAAAGAAAAAGTGGGAGGAGTTAAAAAATAATAATTCTTACTGTATTTGTGCAAAATATTAAAATACATGAAAGTCATTGATAGCTGAGATGCAATTTCGACACATTTTAGGCTTGCGCCCTTAGTCATTGATAACCGAATGCATCATGGTACAAGCTTAAACACACGCAGCAGCCAATCCTGATACAGATTTAACAAATTAGTAGATTTGAAATCGTGAGCACACCAATGAGCTTTTACAGGGGTCTATAGTCTGTGTATTAAGAAAAAGAAATAAAGCTATTCCTTAGGGATGGAGCCCAGTCTATAAAACGGCTTACAATGGAGAAATAGGAGGAGAGGCCACAGGAAAGGAGAAAATTATGGAACTACTGGAACGTCAGGACCATTTCGATGGATTCTACAGCATCCTCTGGATCATCCCAGGAGTTGAATATAACAACCAGGAAGTGACTGATCCCTCCAGTATGGTGGTGGTGAGCTACCAAATATACCTTGGTGAAAGGAGGGATTACACTGCACTGGCTGTAGAGGAGCATTGTCTTACTAATGGTCCTATCTGTTCCTTTGTGCGGATCTACAGGAAGAGTTGGGGAAGGGGGGGGGGGGTGATAAATCCAGAAGTGGTGACGTGTTTCTATTATATTTTTTTTCTCTAAGGGTGTGTGCCCACATAGTGGTTTAGTGTCGGTTTAGCAGCGAAAACCGCCGGCGGTTTAGCATAGGTTTTATTTAAATTTATGTAAATCCTAAGCAGCTTTAGGACTTACAAGTAACCCTATGTAATTTAGAAAACGCTGTGCACACATAGTGGGTTTATGTGAGCGGATCCGCCAGAGGTTGAGCGGTTTTCTAGTGGTTTAGCAGCATACAACATGTCAATTCTTTTCAGCGGTTTCTGATCGTTTTTGAGGCATGAACATGAACAAAATCCTCCATAGAAAACCGCTGAGAAACCGCTGGAAAAACCGACTGTAAAACGCTGTGCACACGCTGAAAAAAACGCTGAGAAACCGCTGGAAAACCGCTTGAGACTTCTGAGCTCAGGAGTCTACTAGGCTTCTTGAATTTTCCAGCGGTTTACTGACGATTTGAACGTCACTAAACCACTATGTGGGCACACACCCTAATTGTTCCTCTCCTGGTTTATCTTACAAATCCTGAGGTAAAAAACTCACCAAATACTCAACCTGTGCATGAGGCCTTAATGGTATATTCCATCCTCATGCACACGTTGAGTATTTGGTGAGTTTTTACCTCAGTACTTGTACCAGGAGTGGGTGATTAATACAGAAGTGGTGCAGGTGTTTCTATTATACTTTTCCTCTGATTGTTCCACTCCTGGTTTTGGCTAGAAATACTGAGGTAAAAAACTAACCAAACACTCAACATGTGCACATGGCCTAAGATACAATTGACCTTAGAGTTAGGCCACCTGCACACATTGAGTATTTGGTGAGTTTTTTACCTCATGATTTGTAGCCAAAACCAGGAGTGGAACAATCAGAGGAAAAGTATAATAGAAACACGTCACCACTTCTGGATTTATTATACTTTTCCTCTATTTGTTCCAATCCTGGTTTTGGCTACAAATCCTGAGGTAAAAAACTCACCAAATACTCGGCGTGTGCACGGTGCCTAATCAAGATGATACATGATATTACTGCCAAAGGCTCCATATGAGAGCAGTATTACAGTGCGACCGTACAGATGAACTCTTGTGGCCCGGTGTTCAGGCAGGATTCACATATCTGTGCTTGGATCAGAAGAGACCACCTGAGGTTCTGAGCACTAACTGCCTCATAGATGCCTAGAGAGGGATTAGTTCCAGTCAGGAGACCCTACGTTTGGGTTGGGTTTTTGATCACAACACAGTTGTGTTTCATGGATGTGTGAAAACAGCCTTATAAATGGCGTCGTCCTATAATCTATTGATTGACAGGGTTTGTAGTAGTGTAATACATCTAGTGATCCTGGTGTGGATGGTGTACTGTGCTTGTGGGTAGGATTGTGTATATAACTGTAGTGGTTTATCTTAAAGACTTGTGAATTCTCACTGATCTATAGCCGCAACCTCCTCAGTGCTCAGTGATGGCAGCCTCAGTATACACATTCACATTTATAAATATCTGTAACCAAGTAGACTGCTCATAAATATATTGGCTGACTTATGACAATTTTCTTAGAGTATGTGCTCACGGTCCGGAAGAGCTGTGTGAACCCGCGGGTGGCCGCAGGGAGCCCGCAGCCACCCTGTACTCACCATGTGCAGCGTGCAGGGCGGCTTCTCCCTCCGTGCCCCCAATGGCAGCCGCTTCTGACTCCGCAGCAAGAAATGAACATGTTGCAGAGGAGCGGAATGCCGGCAACCCACACCACAGCGCTGTCAAAATACTGCGGTTGGGTTAAGCACAGTGGGCATGGAATTTCTTAAAATCCCATCCACTATGAGGATACTGTACAAGGCAAGATGCTGCGTTCAAAATGCTGCATCTACTGACTGAGAGTATGCAGCCTTAGTATGTGCTCTAAATATTCTGATTAGGCCACATTCACACGTGCGTCCATCACTTTCCTGTACAGTGCTTTGAGTGATTGGTTGGGGTCTCAGAATCAAGTCTGTGGATTTGGAGCTCTGTAGAAAGACTAACTTCAGCTGTAAAAAAGTGCTCCATTATTAATGTATTATTAAATTAATTTAGGAATGTAATCTGAGGTGCCTATTTATAAAAATGTGGATACAGTGGGGGAAATGAAAAATCATCAAAAAAGCCAGCACCACCAGAAAATAGCTTGCAATAAAAACTTTGCAAATGCACATATTTCTTCCAAACTGTGTAATATTATAAAATTGAGATTTTTGGCAAAATATTGATTAATCTTTTGAGTCACCCTGCCACATCAAGGCAATCTCAAAAAGACTGATCAATATTTTGCCAAATATCTCAATTTTATTATAAAAAGGGGGAGACCGAAGCGCACAATAGGGTCTTATCCAATGGTAAAATCGTTTCACAGATATGGATCCACTCACCTGGTTCAGTTGTGTGGAACACAACAACCATAAGCACAAATGGGTAGGATCCGATGAACTGGAGCAATCAGCCGGTCACTAGAATTGCATATATGGAAAGGAGAGAAGTCCGGCTTTCAGGATCGCGCTGTTCCAGTTCACAAGGAGTTAATCCAAGGACCAAGCAGTAATCATAACTTTCTTTATTCTATAAAACTCTACGCGTTTCGTGTACACGCTGTACACTTCCTCAGGAGCAAAGTTACACTGTCATCACATTCCATTCTCCTTATATACTAGCTTCCCCCAGGAAGTGAGGTAGATGCTACATCATTGCACATAAAAAATTTCACACATAGCTATCAATATATATATAGCTATAATAATAATATAAAATCACAAAGTTCATATATAAAACACACTCCTATAAAAACATATATATATATATATATATATATATAAAACTTCACACTAGAAACAATTTAAAACATTATAATTAATTTGTGATTATACTCAAAAATTTTTTTTTTTTTTTTTTTAATATGGCTGCGTACATCAATTTGCAGGACAACCTTCACAGATCTCTTTCATAATGGCACTTATATTTTCCTTTCAGTATTAACCCTTCTTCCTTCAACATATACTTTTACTTATCTTATATTTCAGATAGATGATCATATACTAATATACTAATTATTGTATATACTCCTATGTGGATTTGATCCTACACAGCAGACTCATGCTCTGCACTTCAGGAAATTTTCCTGTTCTCTCAGCCAGAGGCTCCACATCTCCAGAGTGAAAGTCCTTAAATTATTTAAAGATATCAGATATTTCATTTAAACCATATGGTTGTAGAGTCTGCAAACTATGAATCCAGTAAATTTCCTTTCTCATCAGAATGACACTCCTGTTCACAGTATCTTCTGATACATGATCAATTGGAGCTACTTTATGTTCAAAATATTTTTATTGCATAGATATAATCATACAAATTAATGAATTGGAGCTACTTTAATACATGGTCTCTTCCCATGTTCTATAGTACAATGTTTTGATACTCCATGGGACATAAAACTTTCAATTATATTGTGTCTGTGCGAATTCATGCGGTTATGCAGCTCTTGTGTGGTTTTTCCCACATACTGCAAACCACATTCGCATTCTATCAGATATATCACAAAACTGCTTTTACAATTCAGGGAAAACTTTATATCAAACACCTTATTATTCTGAATTGATCTGAATGTGGTCATATTATGCATAATCATGCCACAACACAGACACCGAGCGGTATTACATTTAAAAACTCCTGGTTTTTTACATTGTCCAGCCCTAATTTTTTCTTTTTTCAGGCGACTGGGGGCCAGTATATTTTTCAGAGTAGAGGATCTTTTAAAGGTTAGTCCTGGTTTATTCGGTAGCGTACTCCCCAACACTGGATCATTTAGAAGAACAGACCAATGATCCTGTAAAATATTCCTAATTCTTTGGTTTTGTTTAGTAAAATTAGTTAAAAAATTTAAGGAGAACCTATCATTCCCCTTTTCTTTTTTCTTAGGGTTTACTAGGTCCATCTGTTCCAAACCTGCGCAATCATTATATGCTTTTTCTAGCAGTTTGTTTGGGTAGTTTTTCTCAATAAACCTATTTCTTAATTCCTTGGCTTGTGATTTAAAATCTGACTCCAAACTACAATTTTTCTTAATCCTTTTATACTGGTTCCCGGGGACATTGATTAACCATTTATAATAATGGCCACTATTAAAATCTAAAAGACTGTTTGCATCACACTTCTTAAAAAAAGTTTTAGTAAAAATTTTCCCTTCTGAATGGAAAATTGTCAGATCCAAATAATCTATACTCTCCATATTATATACCCATGAAAAGGTGAGACCCCAATCATTCCTCTGAATGCTCTCCAGAAATTGTTCTGTTTTTACATTTATTATCATAGATAATCATTAGGTCATCTATATATCTTTTAAAAAATATAATATGCTCCGAAAAAATGGAATTTTCTATATAAATTAATTCAAAAATGGCCATGAATAGGTTAGCGAAAGTTGGTGCCACTTTCGAACCCATTGCGGTCCCGACTCGTTGGTGATATAGTTTTCCCTGAAAATCAAAAAAATTATTGTGCAGTATAAATTCCATGCTATCCATTAGAAAGGTTTTCTGATTCAATGGTAAACGGGCATCTTCTTTCACATATCTCCCAAAACAATACAATCCTAGATCATGTCTGATATTTGAATAGAGGGATGCTACATCTATAGTCAAAAACATGTATGAATCTTTCCACACTATATCCTTTATCAGATGAATCAGTTGTGCGGAATCCCTAAGGAAACTTTTCACAGACATCACATGGAAATACATTATATTATCTACATACGCTGCCAATCCTGACGTAAGGGAGCCTATGCCTGAAATGATGGGCCTCCCTGGGGGGTTGTTTTGATTTTTATGAATCTTAGGGAGATGATAGAAAAAAGCTCTAGGGGGATTTTTCATTGTCAGAAAATTATATTCATTTTTATTTAAAATTCCCTCCTTTTTTCCAATTGCAATTAATTTATTATATTCAGTCACCGCACTCTTATAAATATCCATTGTGACCACTTTATATGTATTCTCATCATTTAATATTCTATATGCCTCTTTCAGATATTCCTTCCTATCTTGGATTACAACTCCCCCCCCTTATCAGCTGGTCTAATAACCACCTCTGTATTCTCTTTCAGACTTTTAACAGCCTCCCTTTCTGCTCTAGTCATATTTCTTTCATTTTTATAATCTGCAGGATTTATATTCTCAAAATCTTTCAGTACTAAATCAGAAAATGTTTTTAAATGATGTCCCTGGTTCTGTATCGGGTAAAAATTAGATTTATTCCTCAATGTAGTGTGTAATATTCCATTTTCAGTCTGCTGTAATGAGACTTCCTCATCTAAGGACACTTTTTTACTATCCTGTATCAGGAAGTGTCTTTTTACCGTCAATTTTCTGATAAATGTTTGCAAATCAATAAAAAGATCCAGTTCCTGTGAATTCGTAACAGGACAAAAGGATAATCCTTTTTGCAACACAGAAATTTCTGCTGCATTTAAATTGGTAGATGATAAATTAAAAATATTATTTATTATTTTATTTTCTGGTATTGGCATCTTTATTCTGTTTTGTTGCGTTTGCCCCCCTCTACAGCCTCTGTAACACTTTTTCTTTTTCTTGACTGATTGGGAAAAAACTGCGTTATTACATTCTGCTGGTTTTTTCCTTTCACTAAAAAAGACGGTATACCGTCTTGAAAAGATTGTTTAGTCTTTTGTTCACTACTGTTAAATTTTGGTAGAAAAGGAACCAAACTACTCTGATTTTTAGAGTTATCAATAATGCACATTTTGTTCGACTCTTGTAAGTTTTCACATACAGTGGACTCCTTCTCTACAACTGCAGTATCTGTTGTTCCCAAAATTAACCTCTCATCTAACCCCCCTTGGGGGAAAATATAAATATTTTGTCTACAATCATCAATTTTATCCAGGAGACTGCTCTTTATATTATCATCTGAAAAATTAATCATATCCGGGGGTTCAATCCTCATTGGAGTCATAGGAGGTGGCAGGCTTTTATTTCCATCTTCGCTATTCTCCTGTTTCTTATCCTGATTTTTCCCACTTCTCTTTATTGCATCTATTTGTTCTATTAATTTCTTAATCTGCATCTGTGAGTCTACAATTTCCCCAGTAACATCAGTATTATTGGTTGTATTTCTGTCCACTATTTTTACTAGTGCACCCAAATCCTTATTATTTGATTTATCCGTCATATCTATTTTGTCATTGTCACTATTATCACTAATGATCCGCGGTTTACTTATCTCAGCTGTCATATCTTTAATATTTTTGTTAGTGGGGGAAATAAGTATTTGATCCCTTTTCTGATTTTGTAAGTTTGCCCACTGACAAAGACATGGACAGTCTATAATTTCAAGGGTAGGTTAATTAGGTTAATTTTAACAGTGAGAGAACACCAAAAATAAACTCCAGAAAATCACATTGTCTAAATTTATATAAATGTATTTGCATTTTTCATATACGTCAATACCCCATCATAATAAAACCTTATGGTGGGTTTACACACACCAATTTATCTGTTCAATCTCTGAACCAATCTCTGGTTGCAGTGAAATCATGGATACATTGCTCCATGTTGTACACAGCCACAAAATGGAGCAATGTATCCATGATTTCACTGCAACCAGAGATTGGTTCAGATATTGAACAGATAAATTGGTGTGTGTAAACCCACCATCACTCTGAGTGGCAGCTTTCTTGGAAATGTAGCCCGTCCTTTCACACAGAACCTATAGAAAAGCATGGTTTTGTTGCCAAACCAGTGACAACCAGCCTAAAGGCCCCGTTACATGCTGCGATGTGGCAGCTATCCGACCAACGATGTGGATCGCTGCCACATCGTTAACTGATCGCTGGTGAGCTGTCACACCGGCAGACACCAGCGACCAGTGGACCAGCAACATCGTGGAAAAGAATAAAATATTCTTTCCACGATGTCTAGCTTCCACTGCCAGGCTGCGGTAAACTGGAGCAGGCTGGTAACCATGGTAAACAGTAGGTATCTAGGCAGCGCCTAGTTACCTGATGTATACCCTGGTTACCAGCATTCTCCGCTTACAGGCTGGTATCCAAGGTACATAGCGGGTAACTAGGGACAGCGCTGTTCCTAGTTACCCGCTGTGTATCTTGGATACCAGCCTGTTAGCAGAGAAGGCTGGTAACCAGGGTATACATCGGGTAACTAGGTGCTGCGCGCTGCCTAGATACCCACTGTTTACCATGGTTACCAGCTCCCAGTGCTTGCTGGGAGCTCGTCCATCGTTGGTCTCCCGTTGTCACACGCACCGATGCTGGGCGCCCAGCAGGAGACCAACGATAGATTTATGGACAGGACCATAAGGGTATGTGCACATCTGTCGGTTCTGCATCTTTGCAGACCGACCGGGAACCGGTGGAGACTGGCAGAAACTGAGTTTTCTGCACTCGCTAGTGTCCCTGGTTTTGTTAGCGTTTTGCTAACGATTTGCGATCGGGTTACTAGCGGTCGGACAGCGTGTTCTTGGCGATTTCCCCGGCGTGTTCCTTAGCGATTTCCAGACTGGTCTTTGCTGCACTTGTTCAGCTGGACCCGCTGGAAAAACGCTGAAAAGAAGTCGCTTGCTCTATCTTTGACAACCGGTTGGAAACCGGTGAATAAACTGAAATCGTCAAGACAAAAAACGTTGTAATGTACACAGCGTTTTCAAAACTCCATTGACTAGCATGTTAATCCAACCGGTGGGTAGGATTAACATAAATTAACATAAAACTCAGCGGGAACCGCCGACGGAAAACGTGCAAAACCAGCCCACAAACCGACTGATGTGCACATACCCTAAATCTTCGATCAACAACTGATCGTTGATACGTGTCACACACAGCGATGTTGTTTCAACATCGCTGCAACATCACCAAACCAGTGACATTGCAACGATACCGTTCACGATATTGTTGTGTGTAATGGGCCCTTAAGGCCAGGTTCACACCATGGCTTGATCAGGTTTGGGGCTGTCCGGGCAGAACAGTTCGCAGCTGGATGCAGCTGAGCGCATCTGCTGGAATTTTATGATCACGGCTAGCTCCCCACTAGCCGCAGTCTTGAAATCTCAGCAGGGGACAGCTGATGGGACTGAAGTTTAGCAGCGCTCGCTGCTAAACTTCAGCAGCCGGCATCCGGTTCCCAGATCCAATGTTTTTGTTGGACCGGAGCAATCCGGCGCAATAGACTCCCATGTTAGGGGGCGCCGGATCACCCCTAATCCGGGAGGATTCGATTTGGGCAGATTTACAATGGACAGCCCCGGACCTGATCAGGCCGTGGTGTGAACCAGGGCCTAAGCTGTTTTTGCAGATGCAATATCTAAAATGTACAGCACATGTCCTGATTCTCATGGTCTTTAACATGTCGGGCTCTCTCACTGAGCACTTCATTTTCATCAGCATTCTGACAGCACTATAGATGCTGGAACATCCTTTTCCTTACTTTCCGGCATGTGTCATTGATTCCTCTCTGATATGTCAGCAGTTTGGCAGACAGGAGAGCAGGAGCAGAGAGTCAAAGACCGGCTCCTGATTCCATACTTCTTCCCTGAGTCTTTCTGCGACAGAAGGATTTCATTTTACAATGAGCTGCGGACAGACAAAGTGTACCAAGCAATTTTTTTAGGAAAACTATTTTTATAAAGTTTGTATCTCTTATATTTCCACATATTTTTTAAAGCCCTTGTAACTACAAGCAGATCGGTGGGGGTTCTGGTCCTTGGCATCCCTTGAGGCCTGGACTTCAAGATCTCTACTCTAGAGGGACCAAATAAACGGATTTTCTAACCTGTTGGACCTTTCTGGTCATTCAGTGTCTGAATGACGGGTTATCTAAGGCTCTAATGTGTCTGCAGGTGTAAATCTGGACTAAAGTCTGTGCCGGTTGAGATAATATTGGTGTTTAGATCCAGGAACAAGATAAGTGAAAACTTTTTGTTCAACATTCCCTTATGATCACATTTAACGGGAGCAGTCACACCCATCATTCACTGGACTACTTTTCTGACGCAGTGTATTTACAGTATAGCTAGCACAAAGAGCAAAGTATATTCCCAGCTGCTAGGTGTATTCTTTTTGTATTATAGTTTGGTGACAAATGCACGGGTCATGTTGATTTGAGCAGAACTGTTGTGTGTAGGACTCCTATATAGAGGACCTTGCTGCTCCTCCTATGTACATTAGACCCACACCAGCTAATAGCTATGATCTAGAGACTCACAAATCAATAACTATTCACCATCGACCAGTCATATGGTGACTGTCAATATAAAACAATCAATAGTACATATAAAGATAAGAAACTTTGTAATATATGTTGTCAGATAATTCAGATTCTTTCCCTCCTTGGCTGATCATTTCATCTCAAAAGTCTAATTTCCTAAGAAAAATCTGTTTTCAGTGAATATAGACTTTCCCATTACTGAAATAGTTGGTGCTTACAAAGTTCTATGGAGAACTGTACCTAACGTTGCAGCAGAATTCTTATGTCTGCCTCTAGCTCCTTCCTCTCCCACTAGTCCCTGCCTCTGGCTCCTCCCTCTCCATCTAGCCCCTCCCTCTAGCTCTTCCCTCTGCCTCTAGCTCCTGCCTTTGGTTATTCCCTTTGCCTCTAGCATCTCCCTCTGCCTCTAGCTTCTACCTCTGCCTCTAGCTTCTACCTCTGCCTCTAGCTTCTCCCTATGCCTCTAGCCCTTCCCGCTACCTCTAAGCTCTTCCCTGGACCTCTAGCTCCTCCCTCTCACAATAGTCCCTGCCTCTGGCTCCTCCCTCTGCCCCTAGCTCCTCCCTCTAATCCCTCCCTCTACCTCTAGCACCTCCCTATGCCTCTAGCTCTTCCCTCTGCCTCTAGCTATTCCCTTGCCTCTAGCACCTCCCTCTGCCTCTAGTTCCTCCCTATGCCTCTAGCCTCTGGCTCCTACCTCTGCCTCTAGTATCTTCTTCTGCCTCTAGCATCTCTCTATGCCCATATTGGGCGAGTTGACATGTTACAAATTTTGCATTGACAATGTGGCGCCCCACTCGTCAGTGCGCCACAGTAGAGGTACTGCACCCATAACTGAGTGTGCAGTATTCCTGTTATTAGGGAGTGTAAAGTTAACCTGAGGCTCCCACCTCGGCATCCTTACACCTAGACTAGCGGACCAATTGGCAACCCGTTACCAGGGTAACCGGTCCCGGGAGGAGGAGAGTTAGGAAAAAAGGAGAAAAGCGGGGAGTCACACAGTTGGATGTAGTCCGTACTTAGGAAAGAAGAAGGGAGCCCGAGAGAGAGTGGTCTCCCAGGAGGGCGCCTGAGAAAAAAAGGGCGTCTCAGGAAAACAAAGAGGAAACCCCGTACTGGATCATCCATACTCCGGGGGAATCCTAGTCCACTAATGCCGTACCGGCTCCGAGGAATGGTACAGGCGAGTTCACCCCTGAGCCGTCGACATCGGTCAGTCACAGGTTAGTTCAACAACCCCGTCATCCCTGTCCAGAAGGCACAGTCCCACCACGATCACCCAAACCGGGTTGAGCCCCTTAGAGAGAAAAAGGGTACCTCGTATCACCCAACGGGCCTGGTAAACAAGCGGGCTGTGCAGGGCAGCGCAAGAAAAGTAAGGAGGTGCAAGTAAAGGCAGCAGGACTTAGGATAGACAAAAGAAGGTATACTGTGGGAGCCTCAAAGAGACTTTACCCTCCTCAGTGACTACCCGGCCAGCTACCCGATCAAAGACTTTGCAAACTGTAACCTGAAGTGCCATCTGAACCGGTTTCAGTAAAAGACAAGTATAGAGTCACAAGGCTTCCGTGTCTCCTTTCTGCACGAACCGCTGTGCAGCCCACAGCCAGCACTACGACATCAGGTGCTAGTTCACCCTGCTCGGGGGCTCCGCTCCACCTGCAGGGAGCTACACAACCCAAGCTGCAATACCATTGTCCCCAGTGGTCTGACAGCGGCGCTGGTGAACATCACCAGAATCTGCAGGTGGTGTCACAACAAACTTTCATTCTCTTTTTCTTTTATTCCCTTTCTACATTTCCCCAATTTTTGTGCCGACCACCAGGGCTACGTGTCCGGGTGAGCCACCAGTGACATCCCTCCAAGCCCGGGTTCCGAGTTCCCATAGACCCCTGGGTGAGTCAAAAATCTACAGAAGAAGCTCAATAAATGTAGCATAAAATGATGCTTTTCACATTTGAAATACATGGCCCATTTTTGCTTCAGCTGTGGCTCCTTCATTACAAGGTGAACTCCTTGGTTTGGCACAGTTTCCAAGTGAGGACAATTACACGAGTTGGCGGTGGAAAAAAGCTGCTTTAAATTTGACACAGGAATGTATATTGTAGTATTAGTCAGGTGTCAGTTGCCCCCTTATCATGTAATTTATAAGTTTAAAGTCCAAGCCAGGCCCATGTTGACTTACTCCAGTGTAAGTCATATCTATTATTCCATAATTCCACTCCAAACAGGCGTGGGATCAGCTCTCATACTCAGAAACACTGAGCGAGGCATATATGAAGGCAACCGGTCTGGTGAGTGCACCGCTCTTCCAAGAAATTGTTCTATATGTATACATGCATGTATATATGTATATGTGCAGCGTCTATGTATCTAGGGCACTGGCGGAGGGGTAGGACTTAAATATGAAATATGGAAATCATCGAAAAGGCAAAATGCTCGGGGAACATACACTGTGCGCCAGGAGATACAACGCCACTGCTGGTGCCTACGTGGAGATTATCTGCCGCCCCTTCTACTCTATGGTGCAGGGGCTCATTTATACAGGGACCAGGGGTGGTGGTCAACACAACAGTCAACCAGGGCCGAAAAGATGAATTATTTTTACATAGTTGCACTGGTGGCTGCCATTTTCTCTATATGTATGACTGTGTGACGGCAGCCATGTGTAATTTAATGTGTAAGATAAGTGGCAGCCAGACACTTCTGTGCAGGTTATTACAAAGGAGACCAAAGGGTCGCTCATCCCACTCCTGCTCCCCCCCAAAACAGAATATTGGGTAGAGAACAATTGGGCAGGTTAAATGTAATCAACTGATCCTATTATTTCTCTCCAGAGATAAGTCACCACTAGAAATGTCCGGTAGCGGTTTTGCTCTCTTCCATACAGAACACATGCACACTCGGCCACTTTGAGCATGCATGTGTTGGAGAGGGTTCACTGTCCGGCTGACAGCTAATCGAGGTATTTGGCCAGATTTAGGTCACTTTCACATCTGCACCAGGCTGAGCTCACACAGAACTTTTACTGAAGCAGCTTTGAAACATCTTTTTTTCCACCTGTTCTGCAGCTGTATGACTTGACAGAGTCAACTTTGGAGCCGAATATATGAAAAATTGCACATTTTTGTTATTCCTGCAGTGAGGTTTTCACAACCTCATCAGAAGAAAAGCTCAAGAAACACATCACAAAGTGGATTTTCCATTGAATTGAATGGGACGTGTATTCGGCGAGTATCTGCAGCTCTTTTAGAGGAGGATTTTAAAGCAAATCTGCTTGTTCTCAAAAACTTGATTCATCATTGTCTTTGAGCCTTTTTTCTGGAGTAAAATTGGTTTTAGACTGGCGTCACACCACGGTGAAATCCGATCCGGGGCTGTCAGTGGTGAACCTGACCAGATTACAGCCCCATAGTATGCTATGGGGCCGGATGGCAGCTATCTGCCATCCAGTTTCCATCTGTCTGGGAGAATCCGGGAGGATTCGGATTTTTCTCCTGGACATGCAGCATTTTTGTGTCCGGGGCAAAAATGCTGATCCTTCTGGATGCTCCCGGATCCTCCCGGTCCGGTGTGATCCAGTGCACCCTAACATGGGGACCTATGGCACCGGATCGCACTGGAGCCGCACCCGGGAGCCGGACGCCAGGTGCTTCAGCAGAGCTGTCCCCTGCTGACAGTTCAGGACCGCGGCTCGCGGGGAGCAGGCCGCGGTCCTGAACTGTCAGCAGGGGACAGCTTGATTTTGAATTATCAGCAGCTGCGTCTGCAAATGAGCAGTCCGGTTGCACACCGGTCCGGGGGGCATAATTGGCCCTCCGGTTCTGTGTCCAGATCTGGTCCGGAGCTATCAGGTTCACCCCTGACAGCCCCAGATTGGATGTCACCGTGGTGTGAAGCCGGCCTTAATAGTGACTTTTTTTGTGCCTCATTAATTATTTATTTGAGCCTTTTCTTCATGTAACTTGTCATGGTTTCATCATCTTTTTTATGGTGAAGTACGTCACTTGTCTAATTTTATTTTTTACATTAAAAAGAATGGTCAAGAGCCATAACTTTTTTTAGTTTTTCGTCATGTTCACTATATAGTAAAACTAACATATCGGTATGATGCCTCGGGTCGGTATTATGTTCGTAGATACCAAACATTTCTGTGACCCGTAGCGTTCTCATTTCTCGGCGCTGTGTGATGGCCTATTTTTTTGTGCCTTGACCTGATGTTTCTAATGATACCATTTATGGGTAGATGGGATGTTTTGATTGCCTGTTATTGTATTTTATTGCAATGTTGTGGCGACTAAAAAAACGTAATTTTGGCGTTTGGACTTTTTTTCCGTTATGCAGTTTACAGCTTTGATTAATTTTATTTTATATTTTGATAGAACGGGCATTGCAGTGATACCAAATGTCTATTTTTTTAAGTATTTAATAGTTTTATTTTCAATGGAGCAAAAGTGGGTGATTTGAACTTTTGTGTTTTTTTTCATATTTTTAAGAACTTTTCTTATTTTTTCTTTATTTTACTCGGCCCCCTAGGGCAGTGATGGCGAACTCCAGGCCTCGAGTGCCGCACACAGTGCAGGTTTTCAGGATTTCCTTAGAGTTTGACAGTTGGTAAATTGATTGGCAACTGTCAAATGCAATGGAAATCCTGAAAACCTGGACTGTGCATGGCACTCGAGGCCTGGAGTTCGCCATCACTGCCCTAGGGCCTCAGAGCTGCAAAGTGTGATCGCTTCTCCTGTGTACAGATGAGCTGCTGCACATCTGAACACAGGAGAAATCATCACTTTCTGCCGGCGAAGGAGCTCAGGGCTCACCGGTAGGAAGTAATTGCAGACAGCATCCAGGGTCATCACAGGAGCCGGGGCTGTAAAGGTAGCAGCAGAGGTCTCGCATCATGTGACCTCCGATACGGCGGGGAACGGCGCAATCCCCACCGCGGAGCTTTGATCCCGCTGTCAGTGATTGACAGCATGATCCATAACAGCAACGATCTGATTGCTGATTGAATCGTTGTTGTTAGCTACACATGTCAGCTGATCAGATCAGCTAAGATGTGGGGGGGATGATGCGAACTCTGCACGTGAGGTCGCATCTGGGGAAGGGAAATGGTCAAAGATGTATATATACATTCTAGATCATGAATGGTTTAATGTAAGCCCCAGTTCCCTGTCTTATACTCACCTTACGGCATTCTCATACACTGGGTTGCAGCGTCGTCCTGTCCCAGTGGTTTCTGAATGGCCGGAAGTGAGAAGTTACGTCACAGGGACTTAATGCACGTCTATGAGAGCCAGAACGAGGCTGTTACAGGCTTGAATTGGGTTGTGCTTCCGCATGCTCTTGAAACACTGAATCTGCCGGCAGGTCACTTTTCACCTCAGACCAGTCGGAGCAATGCTGGAAACGGATGAAGGCAACAGCAGGTGAGTATAAGATAGGGGGCAGGGGATTTACATTTGAAGAAACACTACAGCAATAAAAACAAACGCTGTAGTGGTGCTTTAAAGCAGGGGTGGGGGACTCCAGGCCTCAAGAGCCGCCAACAGTGCAGGTTTTCAGGATTACCTTAGTATTTGCACAGGGGTTGGAATCATCATCAATGCAGGTGATTATATTATCACCTGTGCAATACTAAGAAAATCCTGAAAACCTGCACTGTCTTGAGGCCTGGAGTTCCCCAGCCCTGCTTTAAAGGAAAACTCTTTGTGTGGGGTCAATGCACAATGAATACAGCATTAAATCTTCCTCATATATGTCACCAGTGGAAAGCTCATATGCAATGTGCACAGAGCACTAAAGCGGTTAATCCTCATTTTCTTTACAATTTTATGTATTGATCGATGGTGATTTGAGTTTCCAGACCCAATAAAGCAGGAGTGCAACTTGTATATATTGGGTCCCGACTTCAATATTAACAGTAATGTGTAGGTGAGCTGCAATCAAGGTGTGGAATAGTAATGTCATATAAAAGACCTTCCATACAAATGAATGGGAACTCAGACTTTTATGTTCCACCTAACTGATAAGTCATAACAATTAAGTACCAGTCGAGCATTTTGGTTTTTTCAGCGCTGTAGTGGTGCTTTAAATGTAAGTCCCTTTCCCTTGGTCATATACTCACCCTCAGGCATTTTCATTATTTAACGGCATCGCTCCGGTCCCATAGCTTTATATGCAACTCTGAGAGCCATAACGAGGCCAGAACGGGGCTCTCATAGACTTGTATTGACTTGTGACCTCCAGCACGCTCCATGATACACTGGAGCAGCCGGCAGATCACAAATTCCTAGAGACAGACAGGAGTGGCGCTGGAAAACAGTGAAGGTGGCGGGAGGTGAGTATAAGACAGGGGACTTACATTTAGAGCACCAATACAGTGGTGCAATAAAAAAAAACCTGGAACGTGGCTTTAACAAAATGTTTTGTTTTCTGAGAGCCGTGCTGACAACTTTCTACAATAGAATGGATCCGCTGCAGGACCGAACATCGATAGCCCGCCCTGATTCAATCACACACCAGAAATTTTTTTTTATATGCAAAAAACGCTCCACTGTTCATCAGGATTTAGTCTATTCCTCAGAGATTTTCTTGTATAAAAAATACATTGAAAAACCTCCCTATACATTACAATGGTAATCACTGACAACACACAGGCTGCACGCTGGCGCCATCCATGGGCTGTCAGTGATTTTCACGGACGCAGATCAAAACCGGACATGTCTTGATGATTTTTGCACAGACACATGGTTCACATAAAAGTAAGGACATATGAATAACCCAATAGATGATAATCATGGATAAAACACCTACATGAAAAATGGACGTCTGAATGGGACATTATAGAGTAGACACCGCCAAATATCAACATTTGCATGATAGTTTTCGGCTTGCAAAGACCTAATTTGCCTACAGTATCAAAACCTGAAACTCACTCCTCGACCACACAGAGCCGCTTATCTCCTCACCCTCCACCACACAGAGCCGCTTATCTCCTCACCCCTCCACCACACAGAGCCGCTTATCTCCTCACCCCTCCACCACACAGAGCCGCTTATCTCCTCACCCCTCCACCACACAGAGCCGCTTATCTCCTCACACCTCCACCACACAGAGCCGCTTATCTCCTCACCCCTCCACCACACAGACGCTTATCTCCTCACCCCTCCACCACACAGACGCTTATCTCCTCACCCCTCCACACAGAGCCGCTTATCTCCTCACCCCTCCACCACACAGACACTTATCTCCTCACCCCTCCACCGCACAGAGCCGCTTATCTCCTCACCCCTCCACCGCACAGATGCTTATCTCCTCACCCCTCCACCGCACAGAGCCGCTTATCTCCTCACCCCTCCACCGCACAGAGCCGCTTATCTCCTCACTCCTCAACCACACAGAGCCGCTTATCTCCTCACCCCTCCACCACACAGAGCCGCTTATCTCCTCACCCCTCCACCACACAGAGCCGCTTATCTCCTCACCCCTCCACCACACAGAGCCGCTTATCTCCTCACCCCTCCACCACACAGAGCCGCTTATCTCCTCAACCCTCCACCACACAGAGCCACTTATCTCCTCACCCCTCCACCACACAGAGCCGCTTATCTCCTCACCCCTCCACACAGAGCCACTTATCTCCTCACCCCTCCACCACACAGACGCTTATCTCCTCACCCCTCCACACAGAGCCGCTTATCTCCTCAACCCTCCACCACACAGAGCCACTTATCTCCTCACCCCTCCACCACACAGAGCCGCTTATCTCCTCACCCCTCCACACAGAGCCACTTATCTCCTCACCCCTCCACCACACAGACGCTTATCTCCTCACCCCTCCACCGCACAGACACTTATCTCCTCACCCCTCCACCACACAGACACTTATCTCCTCACCCCTCCACCGCACAGAGCCGCTTATCTCCTCACCCCTCCACCGCACAGACGCTTATTTCCTCACCCCTCCACCACACAGAGCCTTCTGTCCTCACCCCTCCACAACAGACCCGCTTATCTCCTCACCCCTCCACCACACAGACGCTTATCTCCTCACCCCTCCACCACTGAGCCGCTTCTCCCCTCACCCCTCAGAGCCCCTTATCTCCTCACCCCTCCACCACACAGAGCCGCTTAGCTCCTCACCCCTCCACCACACAGACGCTTATCTCCTCACCCCTCCACCACACAGAGCCCCTTCTCTCCTCACCCCTCCAGCCCTGACCCGTATCTCTCCTCACCCCTCCACCACACAGCCGCTTCTCTCCTCACCCCTCCACCACTGACCCGCTTCTCTCCTCACCCCTCCACCGCAGAGCCCCATTTCTCCTCACTCCTCCACCGCAGAGCCGCCTCAATACTCTGCTACCCACAGAGCCGCCTCTATACTCTGCTACCCACAGAGCCGCCTCTATGCTCTGCTACCCACAGAGCCGCCTCTATGCTCTGCTACCCACAGAGCCGCCTCTATGCTCTGCTACCCACAGAGCCGCCTCTAGGCTCTGCTACCCACAGAGCCGCCTCTAGGCTCTGCTACCCACAGAGCCGCCTCTATGCTCTGCTACCCACAGAGCCGCCTCTATGCTCTGCTACCCACAGAGCCGCCTCTATACTCTGCTACCCACAGAGCCGCCTCTACAATCTGCTACCCACAGAGCCGCCTCTATACTCGGCTACCCACAGAGCTGCCTCTATACTCGGCTACCCACAGACCCGCCTCTATACTCGGCTACCCACAGAGCCGCCTCTATACTCTGCTACCCACAGAGCCGCCTCTATCCTCTGCTACCCACAGACCCGCCTCTATTCTCTGCTACCCACAGAGCCGCCTCTATACTCTGCTACCCACAGAGCCGCCTCAATACTCTGCTACCCACAGAGCCGCCTGTATACTCTGCTACCCACAGAGCCGCCTGTATACTCTCCTACCCACAGAGCCGCCTCTATACTCGGCTACCCACAGAGCCGCCTGTATACTCGGCTACCCACAGAGCCGCCTCTATACTCTGTTACCCACAGAGCCGCCTCTATACTCTGCTACCCACAGAGCCGCCTGTATACTCTGCTACCCACAGAGCCGCCTCTATGCTCTGCTACCTACAGCCGCCTCTATACTCTGATACCCACTGACCCGCCTGTATACACACAATTCATTTCACCGCGCTCCCGATGCAATTGCATCGGGCCTTTTTACTAGTCTCTATACATAATCGTCAGTTTAGAGCTTCCGTCCACTGTGCCGCTATGGAGCAAGGGCGCCTGCGCTAAACTGTAGATTATGCCTGCCTACCCCGGAAGCGCCGCCATATTGCGACACCCATGCCGCTGCCTGCCGGCGGCTCCCTGCATGCTCCCGTCACTGCACAACCCCGCACGCTGCTGTCTCCACCACCGCCGCACTCTCTTTACAGCCTCCACGCCCGCTGGGTAAGCCACATTACACATGGCCCCGCCGCAGCCCGGGGGAGCCCTATTACTGAAGGGGCCGCCGGCACCAGGTAAGTTCTGTGACTGACTGTCTCAATGTTGTTCTTACTGCTTCTGCGTCTTTTGCGTCTTCTAATCTACAGAGTGTACAGCATAAGCTGTCTAACAATTTCAGGTTTTTGATTATTTGTTTGCAACTGAACGCCCATCGTGGTGTTTAACGTTTTTTGAACTATTTCTGAGCTTCTATTTTTCACCTCTATTTTCATCCACGTGAGTCTCTAAACTAAAATTAAAAGCAAAGTCGCAGAAAAAAGAATTCATACTCCTCCAAAAAAATCTAAATATAACAAATCAAAGACAACAAGAGTATTTTCCTGCCCGGGTCACAAAAAAAAGATAAAGATAGAGGCAACAAAAGAGCAATTCTTAATTTTGGACTAAAAAAGTATATGTCACTTGCCATAAGGCTGCTTTCACATTCAGACCTTTTTTTCTGCAAGTAACTAGTGTTTTAGAAAAAAATTAATTACTACGCAATGTAATTCCTACCATAGAGGCACAACAAATAAGACCGTTTTCGTGCAGTATTAAGCATTAATTAGGTATTCAAATTTACAAAAATCGCTTGGCTTTTAGGGGGCTTCGCTCCCCCAAACCCCCCCCACCGGGGGCTTTGCCTCTCGGAACCCCGCTGGGGGGTGACACCCCCCTTTCAGGGCCGGTGTGTGTTTCTTGGACCCCTACCTTGGGAAATTTCTGGTGCGCCACTGTATCTATCTATCTTTATCACATAAGGATAATATAATATACTAGCTGTGAGCCCGATGCAAATGCATCGGATGTCTAGAATATTTTTAAATTTTTTTTAACATTTTCAAATAATCCCCATAGAAAGTATAGGGGGACTTGCGGCAGGTGCGGCAAGTGCGGTTTTGCACTTGCGACAGGTGCGGCCGCGAAAAAAAACCGCGGCTGACCGCGGTTTTTTTTGCGGCCGCACCTGCCGCAAGTGCAAAACCGCACCTGCCGCAAGTCCCCCTATACTTTCTATGGGGATTACCGCAACCGCTGCACTTGCGGCGCGGTTGCGGTAATCCCCATAGAAAGTATAGGGTGACTTGCGGCAGGTGTGGCAAGTGCGGTTTTGCACTTGCGGCAGGTGCGGCCGCGAAATAAACCGCGGCTGACCGCGGTTTTTTTCGCGGCCGCACCTGCCGCAAGTGCAAAACCGCACTTGCCGCACCTGCCGCATGACAGGCACAGGGGCACAGGCTCCGGAGCACTGTGTCAGCATGTGCTGACAGCAGCTGCTCCGGAGCGGGATGACAGGGGCACAGGGGCACAGGCTCCGGAGCACTGTGTCAGCATGTGCTGACAGCAGCTGCTCTGGAGCGGGATGACAGGGGCACAGGCTCCGGAGCACTGTGTCAGCATGTGCTGACAGCAGCTGCTCCGGAGCGGGATGACAGGGGCACAGGCTCCGGAGCACTGTGTCAGCATGTGCTGACAGCAGCTGCTCCGGAGCGGGATGACAGGGGCACAGGGGCACAGGCTCCGGAGCACTGTGTCAGCATGTGCTGACAGCAGCTGCTCCGGAGCGGGATGACAGCGGCGAGGGGTCGCAATGCCCGCTACGCGGGCAATGCCTCGCTCGTGGTGACGTCACATAGTGACATAGCCACGGCGTCTTCGGGGTCCGACACGGACGTGCCTACGGCAATTATATAGTAGATATATATGATTCCTGCATGGTATACTTCCTAAAAAAAATGTGCACCACATGTTAATCTGAGCTGCTATTATTTTATATTTCTTTATACATTTTGGATAATATTTTGCCTTTTTGCTTGTTACTAAAATGTCTCTATTGTGTTGTCTTGGATGATTCACAAATCACAATCTGTATATTATGCAAAGTAGAGGCTGAAGAGTTAGATATAAGAAAGGTAAAAAGTGAAAAGCACAATCTATGAAAGGTTTATCCTGCTCATCTCACTTCTTGATATGGAGCTGGTCCAGATAGTCATGGACAGCACTTAGCTTTTTCAAGCACTTCCACAAAGAATAGACAGAAAGTTTTTGTGCATTTATTCTGGCCAAACATTTCAGGGCCCCATCATGTGATCAGTGGTAGGGCCCACTGGTTGGAGCCTCAGCGATCAGCAAACGGAGATGGGTGGGCATACTACACTGTGTGCAGAATTATTAGGCAAGTTGTATTGTAAAGGATTATTTTTTATTATTGATCAACAACTATGTTCTCAATCAACCCAAAAGACTCATAAATATCAAAAGCTTAATATTATTGGAAGTTGGAGTTGGGTTTTTTAGATTTGGCTCTTAAGAGGATATCTGTTTGTGCAGGAAACTATTACTATTATTAGGCAACTTAATAAAATCTAAATATATTCCCATCTCACTTGTTTATTTTCTCCAGGTAAACTAATATAACTGCACAAAATTTAGAAATAAACATTTCTGACATGCAAAAACAAAACCCCAAAAAATTAGTGACCAATATAGCCACCTTTCTTTATGATGACACTCAGCAGCCTCCATCCATAGATTCAACATTCAACATTGCGTGCAGCAGCCACCACAGCCTCCCAGACACTGTTCCCAGAGGTGTACTGTTTTCCCTCCCTGTAGATCTCACATTTTCGGAGGGACCACAGGTCAGATCACGTGAACAAGGAGGCCATGTCATTATTTTTTCTTTATTTAGACCTTCACTGGCCAGCCATACTGTGGAGTAGTTGGATGCATGTGATGGAGCATTGTCCTGCATGAAAATCATGCTTTTCTTGAACGATACTGACTTCTTCCTGTACCACTGCTTGAAGAAGTTGTCTTCCAGAAACTGGCAGTAGGTCCGGGAGTTGAGCTTCACTCCATCCTCAACCCGAAAAGGTCCCACAAGTTTATCTTTGATGATCCCAGCCCATACCAGTACCCCACCTCCACCTTGCTGACGTCTGAGTCGGAGTGGAGCTCTCTGCCCTTTACTGATCCAGCCTCTGGACCATCCATCTGGCCCATCAAGAGTCAATCTCATTTCATCAGTCCATAAAACCTTTGAAAAATCAGTCTTCAGATATTTATTGGCCCAGTCTTGACGATTTATCTTATGTTTCTTGTTCAAAGGTGGTCATTTTTCAGCCTTCCTTACCTTGGCCATGTCCCTGAGTATAGCACACCTTGTGCTTTTTGATACTCCAGTAACGTTGCAGCTCTGAAATATGGCAAAACTGGTGGCAAATGGCATCTTGGCAGCTTCACGCTTCATTTTCCTCAATTCATGGGCAGTTATTTTGCGCCTTTTTTGCCCAGCACGCTTCTTGCGACCCTGTTGGCTATTTGCCATGAAACACTTGATTGTTCGGTGATCACGCTTCAAACGTTTGGCAATTTCAAGACTGCTGCATCCCTCTGCAAGACATCTCACAATTTTGGACATTTCAGAGCCCGTCACATCTTTCTTCTGACCCATTTTGCCAATGCAAAGGCATTTGCCTGATAATTAAGCACACCTTATATAGGGTGTTGATGTCATTACACCACACCCCTCCTCATTACAGAGATGCACATCACATGATTTCCTTAATTGGTAGTTGGCGCTCAAGCCTATACAGCTTGGAGTAGGACAACATGTATGAAAAGTATCATGTGATCAAAATACTCATTTGCCTAATAATTCTGCACACGGTGTATGCCTCCTCTCTTTTCATTGTCAATGGCTGGGATGGGGAACTTTAGTCCTCAAGGTCCGCCAACAGTGCAGGTTTTCAGGATTTCCATAGTATTGCACAGGTGTTGGAATCATCACCAGTGCAGGTGATTAAATTATCACCTGTGCAATGCTATGGAAATCCTCAAAATTTGCACTGTTTGCGGATCTTGAGGACTGAAGTTGCCCACCTCTAGTGATGGCATTGCTGAAGAGCATTGTATTCAACCTTTTCCGAATGTCCCATAGACAATCAGTGTTGTGGCGGCTGAACATGCACCTCCAATCAATTCAAGATGAGGCTACAGAGTCCTGTTTTCAGCGTCACTGGGGGCCCAACCACTGGGATAAAAAATATTAAGGGTTTTTTAGTTAATGAGCGAACATGTATCGATTGTGACTAATAGATTGCATCCATGCTGATGTCAATGTGTATGTTCAGTATGTTTGTTTTAGTAAGCACTTATATTTATAATAAAATAATAATGGAACATCTTAGTACTATGCTGTTCCTTTGCTAATACTCTTGGAAATGTATAAATAATTTGACAACTGGGTTTTGCCGTTACCCTGGTCAAATGGGTGTGTCCATACACAAAAAACACTTACCACCATGGAGCCAAACCTAAGGCTACGTTCACACGTGGCGTATTTTGCCGCGTATTTAACAGTGCAGCTTTTTTGTGCGCGTTAACAGTTTGCCTCATCCCTCATCTAAAGGCAATTGTCTATGCTGTGAAGATATGAGATGTGCAGCATCTGAAACAATAGATACTGGAAGCCTGTGCTGCATTTCTTCTGCGGTGTTGCTATCAGTGTGTCAAGAGTGGGAGAAGAGGGTTGCATTGACAATCCAACACAATGGGCAGCACTTTGAACACATTTTATAAGTGGTCAAAAACTTGTAAATAATTCATGAAAGAATAAAGTTACGTTAAAACAAAGCACACCAATGTTTTTCTTATGAAATTCTCAATACGTTTGATGTGTCACATGACCCTCTTCTCATTGAAAAAAATAAAGTTGGATCCAAAATGGCCGACTTCAAAATGGCCGCCATGATCACCACCCATCTGGAAAGGTTTTCTCCCTCCGATATACTAATGTGCCACAAACAGGAAGTTGATATCACCAACCATTCCCATTTTATTTAGGTGCAACGATATAAATGGCCCACCCTCTATAAATATATATTTTACACATACATCTATACATATCTATACACACAACAGTGGGAATAAGTCTTGAACACCACCATTTTTTTAAGTATGTTTATTTCTAAAGGTGCTATTGACATTTCTCACCAGGTATCAGTAATATATTAAATGATGTGTAATAATGAGAAATGACACAGGAAAAAAGTAATGAACACATGAAGTAAGAGAGAGGTGCAAAAAGCCACGAAACATCCTGACACCAGCTGATATCTATCAGTAATTAGAGAACAATCCTGCCACTTTGTGAAAAATATTATCAGCTGGTTCAACTAATGGCCTATAAAAAGGTCTCATTACCAAGGTGCTACACAAGAAACATCTCATGATGGG
Organism: Allobates femoralis; assembly: GCA_033576535.1. NCBI lineage: Eukaryota > Metazoa > Chordata > Amphibia > Anura > Aromobatidae > Allobates > Allobates femoralis. Next base: position 157,544,461 of record JARQOC010000008.1, read on the forward strand.
TAAAACCAGTGAGCTGTCTCAAAACCTTTGTACCCTTATTATTGCAAAAGATACTGATGGCATTAGTTATAGAGGAATTTGTAAACCACTGAATGTCCCAGTGAGCTCTGTTGGGGCCATAATCTGGAAGTGAAAAAAAAATCATTTCAGATAGAGGGGTGAAAACAATTATCAGAAGACATTTCAAAGAGTCAAGGACGACCTATGGAGAACTACAGAGAGACTTGGAATCAGCAGGTACAAATGGACCTTTAGAAATATATTTACTTAGAAATTTAGTTACATATTCAATAATTATTTAATCCACTGTGTATATATATAACTAGCTGTGAGCCCGATGCAAATGCATCGGGTGTCTAGAATATTTTTTTTTTTTTTTTAGATTTTCAAATAATGATCCAATATAGTAGATAGGAATTTTTTATTTTATTATTTATTTTGTTTTGTTTTTTTTACTATTTTTATTATTATTAAATGTATTTATTATTTGTTATTTTAAGAAAATTTATTTGTATTAAAATTATTTTATTTTATTTAAAAACCGCATCTGCGGCGCGGTTGCGGTAATCCCCATAGAAAGTATAGGGGGACTTGCGGCAGGTGCGGCAAAACCGCACTTGCCGCACCTGCCGCAAGTCCCCCTATACTTTCTATGGGGATTACCGCAACCGCGCCGCAAGTGTAGCGACTCGCAATGGCCTCGCGGCCATTGCTCGCGCTACACAGCGACTCGCAATAGATCCCCATTGAAAGTATAGGGGGAGTTGCGGCAGATGCGGCAGCTGAGGTAGCGACTCGCAATGGCCTCACGGCCATTGCTCGCGCTACCTCAGCGGTAAATCGCTAACTTTGTAGCCGGGCCTCTGGTTCTATTTTCGGCCAGCGGCCATTGCTCGCGCGTGGTGACGTCACAGCGTGACATAGCCACGGCGTTTTCGGGGTCCGACACAAAAATGCCTACGGCAATTATATAGTAGATTATCTAAGATAAATAATGCTGCAATACAGAATAATAAAGGAGGAGCATGGTGGGGAGAACATGTGCGGCGGCCAAGGACTTTGGTCCTAATATGACTGAGAGTTCATGGTTATAAGTATTTCCTCTACTTCCCGCAGGTATAAGGATCTTCGGAGAAGTCGCTCAGTATAACGTGATGACATGTGTGTCCTGGTAAGATACGGTTGATCCTTTTAATACTCATTTTCTGTACCCCTCCTATCATTATTCTGATCCCCCCATGCACAACACTTGCCCACCCCAACCTTACCAACTCCTACATAGTGTTAATATTCTGCATGTTATCTTATCTGCTGTATATTACCCCTCTGCTTATCAGCTCTTCCTTAATCATTACATACACGGTGAGCAGCATGGCTGGTGCAAAAGAGCAAACACCTACTTTCCACATGAATCCATGGATTATCCCATTACATTCTAACATTCTTTAACCCTTTCCCAGGGGGCAATTTTTGTATTTTTACACCTTGATTATTTCCCCCCTTTTCGTCCAAGAGCCAAAACGTTTTTATTTTTCCATGGACATAGAGATCTTTTTGGGGCTGCCTTCACACTGCATAATATTCATATCCATGAGGTTCCTTGAATTTGAAGGATCACACGGACAGGCACCGATCTGTGCCAGTGGATGCCAACGGATCCATCATCAGTTAGCAGAGATAGGGGTGGGAGGAGCTGTACCTTGCTTCTGAGCATGCTCAGTACAGGGAAATGGATCTGTTTTTTTCATGGATCCGCGCTCCATAGTCATCCATGTTATTTGACGCGTACAGCTACGGATCCGTGTCTGTCTGTTGGTATCAGTGATTTTCCAGGCAGCCCAAAATTAGGTCAGTCTCCAATTCTGGGTGCAGGAAAAAACTGACACACATGGATCAGTGACAAAACTGACACACAGGAATGGCCTTATAGGACCAATTCGTGCCCATAGGGATACATGAGAGGCAAAAACTGATCAGTGACTATCCGCTTTAAAACAGATAGACACGGATCAGTAATTATGCAGTGTGAAGGCAGCCTAAAAGGACAATTTGTAGATTTGAATGACACCATGCAGTTTACCATATCATGTACCGAACAGTGGAAAAAGAATGTCAAGTGATGTGAAATGGTGAAAAAAAACACAATTTTGCTATTGTATTTTTTTTTAATTATTTTCAGCCTTCATTAAGATTCTTTGTGTCATTAAAATGAACCTGTAATCATATTTTTCCCATATAAGCTATGTCCCCCCACCAGTAGGCCCTAATATACAACATTCTAGAATACTGTATGTAAGTCCCCAGTTCGATCCGTATCATGTAAATATGGTGATATCTTATATTATACTCACCTATAGCGCAGTCCAGTCTAATGGGCTTCGCTGGTCTAAATCTTGTGCCTCCTCACTGCTTGTCATTGATTCTTGTGGATGATGCGTCCTACAACATCCATACAGTGTCTCCATTGAGCTCCTGCGCACGCGCCCTTCTCTTTGCCTGCTGAGATCAGAGCAAAGTATTGTAATGCACATGCACTGGGAAAGGTCAAAGAATCGCCCGCACATGCGCACTACAATAGTTTGTTCTGCCGTCAGCAGGCAGAGAGAAGTGCGCGTGCGCAGGAGCACAATGGAGACAATGAGGGGATGACATAGGGCGAAGCAAGAAGAGAGGAGGCGCCGGGTCAACTCCCACCGGACAGGACCATAGGTGAGTATAATAAAAGCTATTTTTTTTACATTATACAGACATATATGTAGCATTCTAGAATGTCAATTTGTCACAGTATATAAGGGCTTAATGGTGGTGACCACACTTTATATGGGAAAAGCCTGGTGACAGGTTCCCTTTAAAAGAAATTTATGAAACTATTTTCTTAGATCTGTAACTTTTTAATTTTCCCTTCCATAGATCTGCATGAAGGTTTATTTGTGGTGTTGCAAGCTGACATATTTATTGATACAAAACTCCAATCTAATACAATATATTGATCACTTTGTAATGCGTTTTTTATGGATTGCGTTGATGGAAATAAATTAATTCTGGTGTTTTGTTTTTTGTTATCTTTACGTTAATGTATGGGTTCATTTATTTGATATTTTCATACACTGAAGGTTTACAGACATGGTAAGAACAATAGTATTTTTTAATTATTATTGTATATTTTTGACCTTGCAAATGGGCAGTGACTCAAACCTTTAAATTCTTTTTAAAATTTTTTTTATCTTTATTTTATTTTTTTTTTAATCCCTTTTGCTTCTTGAATCTTAAATTAGACAACTGGATGTTACTATATCAGGATGTGTCCACACACTACCTGCACTGATTTGGGAGTTTAGGTCTACTATATAGAGACACACCCAAGAGTAGTAACACCTGGTTGTCAATTTATTCATATTTATTCTAGAAAATAAGAGCAATGGCATAACATGGATGAGGTTGGAGGGAGTGTATAAGAGAGTTCTCCATCTCTTATCTTCTCTGCGGTGACTTTATAGTCTCCAGACTGTCTTCCCTGTGTTAAGGACCTGTTCCCTTCTTATGACCGTGATGTCATTATAAGTCCTTCACCTGTTCTATCCATGGAAGCTGCAGACATTCTGCAGGGCCAACTAGTTTTTTACAGATGTACTGTCCCCCGCTGTCAAGGAAGAGAACTGTCTGAGGCATAGAGCCCCCCCCTCCTGATATCAGGGTCATAACTACAGGGTGAGCTTCTGCAGGACAAAGTAACTCGTGGTCCGAGCTGCTGTAATCATATGATAGAAAGACCAGATACAGTGGTATGTCTGGGTATAGTAGTAGCTGTTTATTTTCCTACGTGTTTCGGAGTCGTATCCCAAACTCCTTCCTCAGGGTAAGGTAGTAACCCCTCGATCTTTGTATACTGCCTCAGTGAGATTTTATCTCATTATACCAGTAATGGGGGTTCGAGGTGTCACTACTGTGAGAGATGGGAGCTGGGGCTGGATGTGGCTTGCTCCCCTCTCTCAGACCTGAATGTGGCTCTCAAGGTCAGAAAGTTTGGGGACCTCTAGTCTAATGGATATTTGCTGTAGGAAAGCCATCAGTATCCTCCGACCTGTCCTCTCAGCAGCTATCCTGTCCTCATGCACACCGCCATATCATAGACTTGTCACGTCTGGTTTGCCCGTTTGTGTGGCGATGCCTTGTCTTGGCCCCAAGCAATACTCTTTCTTGCTTTCATCTCTAAGGTTTTGAGACAAAAGATGACGTCTACTGCTACTCTCTGGCGAAGGCTCTGTATTACGTCGTGTCCCCTGTGACAGTCGGGTTTTATTCTCCGTGGGGAAGACGCAAAGATTTCCTGCTGAACAAGGTCGAATGTGAGTAATTGGATACAAGGCAATGGTCATCAATTTGCAATGAATTTGATATTTCAGTACATCATAGCGGAAGGAGTCATTTCAATGCACAGCCATGCGGCTATATACTGACAATAAGGGCTGCTGCTCACACTGGAATATAAGGGCCCTTTCACATCAGCGGTAATTTGAAATCGCGGCAGATGCGGTGAAAAAACCGCATCTGCCGCGATTGCCGCATAGCCGCCGCATAACCGCCATAGTAAGTATAGGGGGACTTGCGGCAGGTGCGGCAAGTGCGGTTTTGCACTTGCGGCAGGTGCGGAGGCGAAAAAAAACGCGGTCAGCCGCGGTTTGTTTTCGCGGCCGCACCTGCCGCAGGTGCAAAACCGCCCTTGCCGCACCTGCCGCAAGTCCCCCTATTCTTACTATGGCGATTACCGCAACCGCGCCACAAGTGCAGCGGTTATGCGGCGGCTATGCGGCAATCGCGGCATATGCGGTTTCAAATTACCGCTGATGTGAAAGGGCCCTAACTCGGGTAAGGGCTCCCTTAAGTTTTATCTGATAGCCATCCGCCCAATGTTACACTATGGGATAGTGTCGAATAGCGTTCTTTTTTATTTAATGCTGATTCAGTGTTGTCGTATATTGGATGACGCAGACCCATACAAGTCTATGGGTGTGTGTGAAACATTGGTCTGCACTCGGATATCATCCAAGTGCAGTCCAATATACGCTGTCACAGAGAATGTAAAGGGGTATTCCCATCTCCAACATCCTATTCCAATATATAGTAGGTGTAATAATAATAATAATATTAGCAAATGTCTCCAATTAAAAATGTAATATAGTTCTCCTGATTAGCCATGTCTGTTACCTCATGTGCAGGCCTTTGCAGCTAAGGTATCCATGGTTACAACCACTCCTAAAGCTAGTTAGTTAGTTGGTTGCTTGTGCTCGTGACCATGGATACTTAAGCTGTAAAGGCCTACACATGAGATAAGTGACAGCTAATCAGAACTATACTACATTTCTAATTGGAGGGATTTGCTAATATTATTATTACACTTACTACATAAAGCTGTAGACCACCATTAGATGTCTATTTTACCCATTCTATAAAATATTATTGTCATTTATATGATAAGGGACGTCTGGCACTTCTATTCTCGTCCGGTTCTGACATCCGGTGTGGAGAGGTGCCGTTACCAAGGCAACCATCTGGTCTCCACGACAACCGTCCTGCTCTTATATAGCAGCAGCTGTCCACAACCGATGTCAGAAGAGTCATAAGAGTAGAGGCTTGATGAAGAGATTAAACACCTCTAGAGGTTATAAGTACCTCTGCATTACTGGGAGACAATATGGCTTTTATCTGTAGTTTTTTTATTTTTTTTTAATTTAATTTATCAAGGAAATGCATCAGAATTAGGCATTACATAAAACCCAACTAATCTGATTCACCAGGAGGCACAATTAGTGTTATTGCTACAATTGGTCATAAACATAGAGATCAATCCAATCTGCAGTAGTTCTAAAAGAAACGAATTTTACAAAAATAAAAAATAATAATAATAATAATAATAATAATACATTTTAGAACACTAAAAATTAAAAGAATATGAAAATTCTAATAACCTCTCTACATTTCCTCCTCAACATTGAAAGTGCAACACCAAGAAGCAAAAGGTGTACAATTAGGGAAATTACAAGATGGACAGACATTACTGATATGCAAATGATGAAAAAAATGGAAACTAAATATTCAAAATACCTGGATGTATTGATTATAAGCGTCATGTGCAGAAATCCCCCCGCCTATAGCCTTGGCAGCTATCAATAGTCGTCTGAGAAATGTTCTGATATTGAATTTACTTGGACAAATCATCAAGATCCACTGCTGGCAGCTCCCTCTGTAACTGCCGACCAATGACATCCCAGATGTGCTCCATGGGAGACAAGTCTGGATACGCTGCAGGCCACAGTAACACGATTAGGCCATGCAGGCTGTTCACAGTAGTAAGACCAATATGTGGCCTAGCATTGTCGTGTTGAAAAATGAAGCCTGGGACACTTGTATGATTCCTCTTGAAGGCCTCTTCATCCCGTTGCCCATGTGGTCTAAACATCTCTTACTATCCACCCCCCCAAATACTACAAGTATGACTTACTCTTTATTAATAAAATGGATAAAGAAATTAAAAGTAAAAAATAAGTATCTTTAAAACTCTATTAAAAATCTTTAAAAGTTTGGTTAATCAAAAGAGAAAAGTAATTAACCCAAATAACAAATATCACAATGAGAAAAAAATGAAAATGCAGGTTTATTTTGGTCTTCGTGAGTTTCAAAAAAAAAAAAGAAAAACAATAAAAAGCAATTAAAATGTCATATATTCATCATAACAGTATGGGCCATTTTACACACACCAACGTATCTGTCCAACTTCTGAACAACTTACTGGCTGCAGTGAAATCATGGACACATTGTTCCATTTGTACACAGCCACAGAATGGAACAATGTGTCCATGATTTCACTGCAGCCAGTAAGTTGTTCAGAAGTTGGACAGATAAGTTGGTGTGTGTAAAGTGGCCTTATCACTAAAAACGTCAGCTTGCCACACCCAATAGACAACCCCTCACACCTCTATCAACAGAAAAGTAAAAAGTTATAGGTTTAAGAAAATGGAAACACATTGTGATTATTTTGGGGATTTTTTTTTTTTTTACAAATTTCTTAAAGGGAACCTGTCACCTAATTTTAAACCCCTACACTATCTCTAGCTGTCCCTACACCTTCCTAGCAGCTCCCTATCTCTCCCTTTCTTATGTAAAGTCTCCCTTTGAAAGAAGTGTAAAATAAGATAAAACTTACTGCAGTCCCCGTAGTTAGGGGACTGGGTAGGCGTGACCACGCTTCCACAGCACTCCTCCATGCTGTAATGCACGCCCCGCTGGGCGGCATTATTCAGGGCCCTCTCTGCCCCCATGTCTTTGTAATCTGCCGCCATGTTTGTAGTTCTAAGCACCGGCCGGACGTCACTTCCGGCGCGGTGCATTATGGGGCCGGTCACGTGATCAGCCCTAGTGCATTATGGGGCCGATCACGTGACCGGCCCGGCTTCAGTAAGCGCATTGCGCATGCGCGGAGCCGGGCCGATCACGTGACCGGCCCCATAATGCACCGCGCCGGAAGTGACGTCCGGCCGGTGCATAGAACTACAAACATGGCGGCAGATTACAAAGACATGGGGGCAGAGAGGGCCCTGAATAATGCCGCCCAGCGGGGCGTGCATTACAGCATGGAGGAGTGCTGTGGAAGCGTGGCCACGCCTACCCAGTCCCCTAACTACGGGGACTGCAGTAAGTTTTATCTTATTTTACACTTCTTTCATAGGGAGACTTTAGATAAGAAAGGGAGAGATAGGGAGCTGCTAGGAAGGTGTAGGGACAGCTAGAGATAGTGTAGGGGCTTAAAATTAGGTGACAGGTTCCCTTTAATTTTTTTTCTACTAAATAAAAAACAAAAAAGTGTACATATTTATATCATGTACTGACATGAGAAATGATGTTGCCCCACAATAAACACCGTAGAAACAAATTCTGAAAATACAACCGAATAATTTTCTTTTTGTTGCCAATTAACCAAACTTGGAATATTTTCCTGTTTTATGCTTCATTGTATGGTAAAATGATAGGTGTCAATAAAAAAAATAAAGACTACAATTTGCACCACTAAAAGCAAGTCCCCATATGGACAATCAAAAAGTTATAGAAGATTGAAAGAGAGAGACTGAAATTAAAAAAAAACTAAAAATGGGCCTGTTATAAAGAGGTTATTTAAAACCTAAAGAAGGTATCCAGGAATACAAACACATGACACCTTTGTCCATAAAATAGCAGCACCACACATGTCCATGGGTCATGTCTACTGATGAGTGATCTCTACCATGCTCGGGTGCTCGGAACTCAAAACAAGCAGGTCAGCGCTTGGATGGGCATGTCTCGAGTACCGAGTACAATGGAAGTCAATGGGGAACTCAAGTATTTTTGAGGAAGACTCTCCTGGAAAAATGCTTGAGTTTCCCATTGACTTCTATTATACTCGGTACACGAGTCACGCCCGTCCGAGAATCCGACCTGCTTGTTTTGAGCGCCGAGTACCCAAGTATGGTAGAGCTCAGTCATCAGGCCGCTAAACGACTGTGAATACTTCAAAATCACCCAGACTTCCCTCACTAACAGGGGGACCTTAGATGAATAATGAGTACACTTTCTTTATCAATTAAGTGATCACTTTATTAGTCAATTTACATTTAATTCATAAAATCATTAAAATAATTTACATAAAAAAATACCCTTAATGACTACAAATAATTCATACTCAGGTCCAGGGCCGAGATTACCATATGATTACTTATGCACTAATCATCATTTAATATAATAACCAGTATTCCCAGGTAGAGAGGGACACTATTTAGCTGTTGTAAAGAGACTGCACACTTTATTACATCAACCTGTAGCTCTATTACTGACACAATGCACTATGTGCAATACACAATGCACATGTGTGCTGGCAAGAACTCTTACCCTAATACAGGTTGCATGTGCAGGGAACCACCTTCACGTGACACGCCCTGAGGAAGAAGAATACGAAACGTACGTTGGCGGTGGGGGTACAGGACCGAGACCACAGGCAGAATACCTACCAGGTATGATAACTAATTAAGGGACAGCTATAGTTGAAGGTGGTTCCCTGCACATGCAACCTGTATTAGGGTAAGAGTTCTTGCCAGCACACATGTGCATTGTGTATTGCACATAGTGCATTGTGTCAGTAATAGAGCTACAGGTTGATGTAATAAAGTGTGCAGTCTCTTTACAACAGTTAAATAGTGTCCCTCTCTACCTGGGAATACTGGTTATTATATTAAATGATGATTAGTGCATAAGTAATCATATGGTAATCTCGGCCCTGGACCTGAGTATGAATTATTTGTAGTCATTAAGGGTATTTTTTTATGTAAATTATTTTAATGATTTTATGAATTAAATGTAAATTGACTAATAAAGTGATCACTTAATTGATAAAGAAAGTGTACTCATTATTCATCTAAGGTCCCCCTGTTAGTGAGGGAAGTCTGGGTGATTTTGAAGTATTGTTTGTTAAAGGTGAGACATTAATTATTGGTGGACTATTGAGGTGATAAACGACTGTGGTAGAAACAGTAGTCTGACCAGTATAAATTAATATGGTAAACTGGTGATGTCCTACCTTACATTTTACAATCACATGATGTTACATTGTTTTAATATAAATTTTCTATAAATGTAGAAATTAATTTTCCACTGTGGTTGCAGCATACCTCTGTCTCGAAGCATGGAAGAAAGAGAAAGAAGCAGTGGAGAGGACTGGTCAACAAACAAGAAAATGCAAAGGAAAAGATCTCATCAAACTCATCTTTCTTATGATATTTTACAATCCAGTAATCACAGAAAAGCACAAAGAGCGAGAGAATATACGTTACTGCTTCATCCGCTTTAGTGCATGGGAATTTGCTGGCAGTGACCAGCTTTGGGCTGGGCTGGTCACCACGCTCTGTGATGGGATTGAAAACTGCTTTGGACTGGCCCCGATTAGTTTATACCGTGCGGTATGCAGAAAAACTACAATTATAGATGGTCCATTCAAGCAGGAATGGGTTAGTAAGAAGTTCCTCTGTATCCCACTTTGGGTTGCTACTTTGCTGGTGATCTTCATTGCAATCGCAGTGGGTGCCCTGATCCTGATATTTGGCTTTCCATTTGGCAATCCTGCCGGAGACATGTTGGCAGCCGCTGAAGGTGTTGGAGCAACTGTGGTTGGCATTTCGGCAGCAGGAGCCATCAGAATGGTGATTGTGGTGACCAGAAATGCCGTTGTGACTCAGAAAGGTAAAGTGGAACAACAAATGAATCGAACCGATATGAGCTCCCAGTTGGGCTTCATGAGCGATGTGAAGAGGGAAGTTAAAATCATCACCCGTTATCTTCAAGTCATCGAAATCTTCCAAAGGCAAAAAATTAGAGTTGTGCTTGAGATCACCAACTTGGACAAATGCATGCCAGACAAAGTGATAGGGGTCCTAAATGCCATGAATATCCTTCTATCGGATCCAAATGCACCATTTATTTCCATTTTGGCCGTAGATCCTCATATCATCATAGATTGTGTTGAAAGCTCTCAGGTCTTAAAAGGAATGGCCAACAATGGCTATCAGATCTTAAACCGCATAATCACGTTACCTTTTTGTATCCCAAGAATGGACTGTGACACTAAATTATCCATACTAAAAAATATTGTTGAGGGGAAAGGTGAGTTAGTTAGAGATACAGATGAAGGGAACATAATGGAGAATGAGATGTCAAATGAGAAAGACTACCTGCTACACCCAACTGTCCCCAACACCGACCATAACACCAGTGATGACCCATTGACAGTAAGAAGCTCAAATGAAGAGCATATCAGCTGTTTCCAAGAAAAAGGGCCATCGACAAAAAATCTAATAGATGAAGCCTTCGATTATCTTTTTGACAAGAGCATGAGGGACTATATCACTGACAACGTTGTTCATATCAGAAGAATTGTAAATACCATCACCATAACCATCAGACTGATGATCAGGGAAGTACCGAAAAGCCAAATACAACCTCGAAAAGTGACCGAATGGGTTCTCCTGGCTACCCAATGGCCGTGCCGTCTCAGCTGGATATTGCAGTGCATTGAGGACGAGCAGCAGAGGAGATGCCTCAATGAACTAGAAGACAGCAGTGAATATGCTTCATACCGCAAAACGTTCCTTTGGGATGTTTTTGAGAAGTCTTTGGAAGAGTTGGATGCTATGAAGACTAGTCTAAATCGACTACTGGAATTAGATGGGGATCCTGAAATCTTCCACAAACTCTTATATGAGAATTTTACTGTGAAAGATGCCAACTTTTTTGTGCCATTCACTGTTAATTTAGATGTTTCTATTAAAAGACAAATGGAGCTTTTAAGAGGAAGTAACAATATGTGGGAATTAAAGAAAAGCAACCGGGTGACGATGCTGTCATTGCTGAACATGAGCGTAGAAGAGGTGTGCCAAGAGGTAAATGTGGACTTTCATGAATGTTATTTATTATTTTACATTAAAGGGAATCTGTCAGCAGGTTTTTGTTACTTCATTTGAGAGCAACATGATGTTGGCAATGAGATTCTTAATCCAATGATGTTTAACTTAGATCACTGGTGCAGCTGTTCTGACACAATCAAAGCATCTAGTTTTAGCAAAGCAGCAGAGTTGGGAGAGCTGCCCCGACCCACACCAGGCTCTCAATAGAAATTTTGCATTGACAATGAGGTGTCAGTCACAGCAGGGGGTGTATTGGACTGCCTTGTGTGTGACAAATGAATCCAGTCTTGCTAATCACTAGGTGATAAAGCCTTTAGTTTACATAAACAATAGGAAGGATAGGATCTGTTGAAGTGCAAAGCCCAAATGAAACAGCTGTTATCCTCTCTCCAAGCTGTAACCTCCTTCTGTACCTACCTGGATTTTATGGATCTTTAATAAAGGACGTGTTTTAGGCAAAATTGGCGAGTGCTGCTTAATATTTATCTACTCTTAAGCATCATATGTTTATCTTTAGCGAGCACCACCGATTGCCATTTACACTCATAACGCTGAAAGTACTCATTGTTGTATACCAATATACCTGCTAATACCCCACCAGGTTGTGCAGAACATTCATCTTTTTTATTATGTGTTTTAGTTTACATAAACAATAGCACACAGCCTGATAAGAGAGGCATCGTTGTCTATTAACCCATACAGCATGCTGTTCTCAATTTACATAGCAAAAACCTGCTTTCAGATTCCCTTCAATTGGTTTCTACATGATTAAAAAAAACCATGGCTATTGTTTTTACCTGAAACAGAGCCGCACTGATCCACAACTTGCAATCAGTTTTGAATCTGTATTCTGTTTACTGGAAAAAAATTCAGGCATGTTTTTCATGTTAAATTTTAAAAATGTTCCAGAGTAAGGGACGTTATCAGGTCGTGTTTCCCCGTGTCGGCTACCTGTCACAATTTCCTGCCTTCCCTACCCGTCTGCTCCTGTACTAGCCTATACCAGTGACTGTGCCTACCACCTTGCCCATCATGGCCATCCTGGCTGTGCCGGCCTATACAAGTGACTGTGCCTGTCCCTGCCTTGGGGGTCAACTGCCACAGTTCCTTCTGTGGTACAATGAGTCCACTTCCCCACACTCGCCTCCTGAGTACGTAACATAATTTTGGCTGGGTCACACTTATCTAAAAGTTTATAATATGTCTCTGTTGAGTTACCTATTTGAAGTATGTTGGGAAATGCCCCTGAGGTATACATCTAAGGCTAGTTTCACACTACGATTTTGGCAGTTCCGATGCTGTCCGATAAAAAATCGGACAGCATCGGAACTATTTTTGCCTCCATTCAGCCCTATGGGCATCGGACCGAATCGGATGTGCACTAAATGGCATCCGATTTGGTCCGATCCGATTCTGTCCGAATTTTTTTAGCGGTGCAAAAATCGGAGCATGCTCCGATTTTTGCACCGAAAATAAAATCGGACAAAATCGGATCGGACCAAATCGGATGCCATTTAGTGCACATCCGATTCGGTCCGATCAATTTAGCATGGGGCCCTATGGAGCGGGATCCGAGGAAACATCTGTTGTCTGCTCGGACTAGATTCTACTGTACTGAGCATGCTCAGTACAGTAAAACGTCTCCAAACTGGGAGAGAAGGGGTTAAAAAAAAAAAAAAAAAAAAAGAGTTTATGCTCACCTATCCCCGAGCCCCTGCCGGCTCCCTTCGGCTGCAGGTGGCTCCCGATGTCCTCACGCTGTCTGCAGTGGTGTTCTACTGCAGTACAGGACCTGCCGTGATGTCACAGTCACATGACCGCAGGTTTAACCTGCGGTCATGTGACTGTGACATCACGGCAGGTCCTGTACTGCAGTAGAACACCACTGCAGACAGCGTGAGGACATCGGGAGCTACCTGGAGCCGAAGGGAAACGGCGGGAGATGGGGTGGGCTCGGGGATAGGTGAGCATATTTTTTTAATTTATTTATTTTTTTATTTTTTATAGCACGGAGGCTACGATTTTATGCCGGAATCGGATGCCTATTTGGCATCCGATTCCAGGCATCAGAAGGGAGCCGATGCTGTCCGATTTTATCGGACAGCATCGGCTCCCTAAAAATCGTAGTGTGAAAGTAACCTAACATAAATAATTGTATGCCATACAGTTGTTTGTGTAGCCCATTGGCCACTATATACAAGCTCAATGGACACTCTTGGCATCTGTTGACTCCATTATTATTACCAAAAGTGCAAAAATCCAATAAAGTACCTTGTTTTATTTTATCTTTGTATAGCCTTCTATAATTATTTTTCAATGTGACAATGAGGTAGAACTTTTAGACCCAAGAGACTAGATTGTTGACCTAAATTGGAGATTGTCTTCTCTTTTACTTCTATTCACAGTAATATATTTAACACATAGCTATTATAACTTGTCTCTAAAGGTACCGTTACACGGCACGACGTTGGAACAATGTCCGCAACGATCTCGTGGGCGCGCGGTCGTTGCAGACATCGTTTAGACATCATTGGTGAGATGTCACACATCTAGATATCGTGGACAACTCTCCAACGATGTTGTGAGAAGGGATCGTTCACAAACCGCGCGAACGATCCCTGCTCATTGCTGTGAATGGGCGAAGTCGTACACAACATCGTTATCGCGGTGTCACACACAGCGATCTAGCAGGTTGGTGGATCGTTGATTGTGAGGTTTGAGAACATGTTCTCAAACCTGCGATCAATGATCCAACAACTTATCATTGTTGAATCTCGGTGTTACACGCGACGACGTCCTAACGATGTCGCTGGAACGCCTCCAAACCCGTGACATATCAGCGACATTGCTAACGATGTCGTGCCATGTAACGGTACCTTAAGGAGCATGTGTACTTAAATTTAACACTTGTATTTTCTTCCCTTTAGATGAACAAACTAGGATTTCGGGATGAGAATCTCCGACATTATAAGCAGAAGATTAAGGATCACAACCTTCACGGCAGGGCACTTGTGTATAGTGATAATAACGAGATTAAAGATGTGTTGTGTATGGGTCTCGGAGACTGGACACTTTTTAGTGTGTATTTCCTTGGAGTGCTTCCACCACCGCCTGCCGCCTCTGCAACTGCTCCACTGATTGGCAGGCAAGAAGCTCCAAGACTTGGTGCTGGATCCAAAGAGAATATATTAAAAAAGAGCAAGATATCTCTGTATTTATCAGAGGAAGATTTTTTCTCTTAAGTCGAGGGGACTGCCTCTTCCTCGTTTTTTTTTTTAACATTTCACTCTTTTTTAAAAATTTTTATTAGCATCAATCATTGGTCTGTGGAAGACAGTCAATTTACCCTAAAACTTAATTCATCCCGAAGTTAAAGCAAGTACAGAGCTCAGTGCTTGCTCATCACTAATGCTTACTTTAGAGTTAGGCTGCTTTCACATAACGATTTTCGGTCATCTGATTGTATCTGTTTCAAAACGGATACAATCGGATCCAAAATCGGACCCCATGTTCCCCTATGGGAATCGGATGGGATCGGATGTGCCACTATTGGCATCCGATTTTGGCACCATCCGATCCCATCCGATTTAATTACGGGCACAAAATCTTAGCCTGCTACGATTTTGTGTCCGTGACTCACATCGGACAGCCTCGGATCACTGGTGATCCGAGGGCCCACAACATGGGAGCCTATGGACATCGGATCCGATGTCGGCTCCGTATCCCCTCTTTCCCTGCTTCTGCTCCTCCATCTTCTTCCCTCTCCTATGCTATTCTGTGCCCTCGCTCCTCTATTTTGTGCCCCCGCTATTCTATCCTCCTCTATCCCTATCCTGTCCCCTGTCCTCTCCCTGTGTGTAAAAAAATAAAAAAAACTCCTCCCGGAGGATACATCACCTCTCACCGGCTCCAACGCTGCAGCACCATCAGGACTGAAGAGCCTGTGATGAAGTAAGAGACCGGGTCAGCTGACGAGTCATGTGACCGGATCTGTGACATCATCACAGGTCCTTCAGTCCTGATGGTGCTGCAGCGTTGGAGCCGGTGAGAGGTGATGTATACTCCGGGAAGAGGTTTTTTTTATTTTTTTACACACAGGGAGAGGACAGGGGACAGGATAGGGATAGATGAGGATAGAGAAGCGGGGGCACAGCAAAGCATAGCGGGGGCACAGAGTAGAATAGCGGGGAGACAGAGTAGAATAGGAGAAGGAAGAAGATGGAGGAGCAGAAGCAGGGAAAGACAGGGGACCGCAGGATCCACACGGATCCTGCATAGGATCGGATCAGATGGCTATTTGCCATCCGATTGCAGGGATCCGTGTGGATCCGTGCCTGTCCGGGGGGTCCCCCTTCAAAGTCGGATCCCACAGATAGGCACAAAATCATTATGTAAAACCAGCCTTACGGCTTTCTGCTGAATTTGCCTAGACTACTTTCCCATTTTTATTTTATTTGTAGTGATGTTGTCATGTTGTTTTTGCAGTTTTTAGTTGTAATCTATGTTTATTGATGCATAACAATACATGCATTAGAAAAATACAATAATCTCACAAATACTGAACAACTCAGCGAACTTACGTAAACCTTGTTAAGTCTCTTGTATTTCCTCATTTCGGAATCACCTTCTCTCAAGATTTACTTTGTCATTAATTATGCGGTCATTATATGTATATCTGGTTCAGGCTTATAGCCTATGAATTATTGTCCTTCTAGCTCCCCAACTGGGGGAAATATCCCTTATTTACATTTTGTAATACAAGCCTGAGCATGAAAAAGTTGGGAAATATGGGGGAGGATAAAAGACTGAGGAAGGAAACAAAAGAAAAGAATAGGGCGAAGGAACCCCGGTTGTCCCCCAACCACGCTCCCCCATCTGGGTCTCCCATCACCTCAGGGTCCGTTCAATCTCCCTTTCACTTTAGAGAACCCCTCCGACCCCGCAAGGGAGAAAGTTAAGGAGGCCTGATCTCCAAATGTAGATGTAAAGCCTGGGGAACCCAAGAATAGTATCCACTGACTCCAAATTTTCAAGTATTTGTCTTTGGTGTCTCCGAGCTCAGCTGTTAAGTCTTCCATTTTATGGATTTTACACATTTCCGCCAGCCAATCAGTCAATTCCGGGCACCGTTGGGTTTTCCAGAATCTAGGTATAACCATGCTGGCTGCCATTAAGCAGAATCTCAGTATATCTAGTTTTTGTGATCAGGGAGTATTGTCAGTAGAGCAACTTCCGGCGTGGCCTCTACCCGAACTCCTGTGATTTTATGATATACTGCAAATACTGAGGCCCAGAAAGGTTGGATCCCTCCACAGCTCCACCATATATGCAAGAGAGTGCCCCTGGCCATACCACACACTCCAGCAAGTGTCAGGTATAGACGGGTATACTGCATGTAAGGTTGCTGGGCATCTGTACCATCTGGACAGTAGCTTAACATTTTTTTCCTGGGAGGCACAAGCCATGGACATTTTATGTGACATTATGCATGCCTTACTCCAGTCTTCTTCAGACAGGGTCAGAGTTAAATTCTCTTCCTATCTTAGCATGTATTTGTGTCTGCCGTCCTCTCTCCCCTGGCCCAGCATCACATATAAAACCGAAATACTATTCTTTGTGGGCTCGGATGTCATGAATAATTTCTCAAAATGCGATGGAATCCCTGGTCGCCCTGTCTAACCCCACAACTTCCCAAGAAAGACTTCAATTGGGATGCTGCTATCCAATAGGATCCCCAAGCCTTCCCTCTCTGTAGTCTTGTCGCTCTGGGGTCTTTTGAGTCTAGGATCTGATACACCCGAGTATCTTCAGACCTTTCCAGCCCAGGAAACTTTCAGCTTCTTTAGAAGGCGGGAAGCCTGGGTTTGAGAAGATCGGGGCAAGCGGCTTCCAATCTGAGGAAAGACGTCTCTTCTTATTTTCTACATCCCACAGCCTCAAAGCCACCTCTCCCAAGTCTAGGCCTCTAACCAATTGTTTTCTGGAGTCAATTTTTTTTATCATTTTTGCAGTTTTTAATGATTTCTGGATGACAGTGCGCGGCTCAGGGGTGTACCATTCCATGTGCCCATCATGGGGTGCCATACGAGTCAGGGGCCAACTGAAGGCCCTCAGACTTATCATGAAGGTACTTCGATTAAGGTCAGCTTGTGGCTGACCTACATAGAAATCCATGAGGTTTTACAATTGCGGGGGAATCCGGGTGGGTGCAGGTTTTACCCACATTCCCTTGGATTCTACAAACCGGTAATGTGAAACCAGCCTTAGACTTCTCATTTTCTGGCTGTACATATGACTTTTCAGGAATCTAACTATCACCACAGACAGGATGGATCCACTATCACTGGAACCACCATTTGCAACAGGTGAAGTGACAGCACCCGCCATGCCCCCATTCATTCATCTTTGCCAAGTTTGTAGCAAGCACTGATAACTTTTTTGTATGGACAGACAGGGTCTTAGTCAGTCTATGGCTGCAAATATTAAGACTAGAACGTAAGAGTTCATTATTAGGCCTGGGGTTTTTATTTTTTTAATATATAGATAGTAATAAAAAAAATGTTTTTGATACATTGAACATAAATACGTTACAACTATTGGTAACATCAAGTTTTTATATTTTTTTTTGTTTTGCAAGAAGTACATTTTTAATAAAATGATGAATGGAATTTAAAAATATTACTGTCCTATTATCCTCCGTTATTTTCCCATTGATTTCTTGCTGCTCATGTAACATATGACATAACCGCAGTCTCGTCATGCTTTGCAGACACTTATCACTCACATTAGTTTCTGTCCCAAAATATGTTTTTGAGGTGTGGAAATAAAATGCATTAAATGAAGAAAAATGTATAGAAACATGAGGAGACACTACAAAGTGAATGTTGATGCTGGTCTTAGACAGATTCATATCCTGGAACAAGTACGGCAATAAAATGGTGCCGACCAACCGGGCCCGGGATCAGCTCCAGTTACATTTAGTTATAAAAACAGATAATTAAGGGTGGTTTCACACTGGCATTTGCAAGCGCTGCGGATAACATTTCTCAAAAAAGCAAGCGTAATGCGCATGTATCTTTAACATGGAGTGCGCATTCGTGCGCAGAGACATTTTTGCCATGTGTATGGCTGCGTATGCGTACCGGCGCGTCAAAATTCTGCGACCGGGAGACGCAACATGTTGCATTTTTTGGGTGCTCAAAAAAGCACAAGCGTCTGCATGCGTACGAATGCGCATAAACTACACATTATTCTCTATATGTAAGCAATCGAATGCAAGGACTTGCGGATGCCTGCGGTTGGTACGTATGTGTATAAGACAATGCACATGCCCAGAAAGAGATTAGCAGTACCTCCCATCGCCCGCCCATATCCCAGCCCACCAAACAAGCTGTATAAGAGGATTTCTGGCCTTCTCATGGGAAACTGCTGGATGCCACTACCTATGGGCGGGATTTGTCAAAAAATCTACCAGAACAGTGCGGATGCCGCAGAAGAATTATTGAAGAAATGCGTGGAAAAAACACATGCGCATGCAAAAATGCATACACAGTGTTTGTTTTTTTTTTTTAAATGTTTGCGGATGAGTATGCGTAAGAAAAGCGCTGCGTTTGCGCATCTTCTGCAGCGCTTGCAAACGCCAGTGTGAAACCAGCCTAATCAGTATAAAAGCCTTAGGGTCCCATTACCTCACATGGGCAGATTTCTGCCTATAACTAGTGCCAATATACCCACACAAGTCAATTGGTGTTTGTTTAAACGGAATTGGTCAACAGGTTTTTGCTGCCCCATCGGAGAGCAGCATGATGGAGGGGTAGAGACCCCGATTCCAGAGATGCATTGCTTACTGGGCTGCTTACTGTAGTTTTGATAAAATCCTTGTTTGATCTACAAGTTCTCTGAATGCTGAGCTCTATATAACCCCGCCCACACCACTAATTGGCAGCTTTGGTGGTGGGTGGGGTTATACAGAGTTTGAGTATGGAGGACTACATGGCAGCAGGTTTACTAGTCCTCTAGTGATAATCTCCTGCTGATAAAACTGTGATTTTTGTCAAAACTACCTAAAGCTGCCCAGTAAGTGACACATCGCTAGAATCAGTATTGTATTAAAACAGTCATGGGCTATAATGTTCCTGCCATGAAAAAAGGATAGTACACCTGTATGAAAGGAAAGACCAGTGAGTGCTGGTAATTGTGGTCTTCTTCCTTTCCTGGACTTTGCCATGGTAGGTCAGATTAAGCCAGGCTAAATATCGGCACTACAAAAGCTGAAATAAACAACTACAATCAAAATTATACAATGCCTCCTTTCTCCCCATTGCAAATCAAGATTAGTAGCAAAATGTACAAATCTGTTGCTGTTTGCAATAAACTAAGCAAACAAGAAGAATGTAAACTGCTCAACACAACTAATTTAATGAGTGTTTTTTTTCCAAATTCAACGCAAAATGACTTGTTTACCTCCAGTCTCAGGATTAGGCATTCATGACCAGCGTCTTGATCATTCCAATCGCAAAACAAAAAACTAAAAAAAAAACAAAAAAAAAACTGAATTTATATTATTAAAAAGGATTTTCCAGCCTTATAATACTGATTAATAATCCTTAGGATAGGTGATCAATATCAAATTGGTGGGGATCCGGCACCTCCAGTTGATCAGGTGTTAGTCACTGATATAAACCGAGCTGGAGTAGCAGAGCTTTGCTCATTGTGTAGTGACAGTTCTTAGGTTCTGTAGCTCAGTTTCTATCCATGTTAACAGGAGCTGAGCTACCGTACCCAATAATGGTGACTACACAGTGAACAGAACTCTGCTCTGTGACTGTTTACACCTGGCTACTGACAAAGTTAATAGCTGATTGGCGCGAAGTGCCTGGTGTCACCAATCTAATATTGATCACCTATTGTAAAGGTACCATTACACAGCACGATGTCGTAACGATCTCACCAATGATGTCACGGGAGCACGGTCGTTAGGACATCTTTTTGAGGTCGTTGGTGAGATGTCACAAGTCTAGATATTGTGAACGGCACAGCCAACGATCTTGCCGGTCGTTATCACCCTTTCACACGGCAACCACGTGAACGACTCCAACCGCAATGTTGGCATAGTTTGTAACACAGGCTAGGAGATAGGCGTGCCAGATTGTGTTTTCCCCCGCGCCCTACAACTCCGATTGGTGGCCACAACTGCGTTACCATTGGTCAGCCTTGTCTGGAAAGATGGCCACTTTATTAGCGCTCTTGCTCTTTCAACCATCTCGCCATTCACAGCTGTTTTCCTTTGGTGACGCCTGTGCAAGCCACTGATGCGTCCCCAAATTGTCACACATGAACGCTAGTACACTGTTGCCAATACAATGTATGGCTAGGTGTACGTGTTGTTTTCAAGATGGCAAGCTACACACAACACTATGTACATATGTGTCTGCATATTAGGATGCATGTAGTAATTATATGTCTGTGCATAGATGTATGTATGTGTATATGTAACTGTATATGGTTGGTTATGTGTACACATGTGTCTGTACTTTGCATCTCTGAATTAAAATCATATATGTTGACATACTTTAGTTACCAATGTGGCAGACATACATGACTAATGAAGTTCTGAAGGTTGCCATATGTGTATATTTATTTATTTAGATATGGTGCACATGTTGCCTCCTACATTTAAAAAAAAATAAAATAAAGATTTAACATAATCACATCATTATATATATATATATATATATATATATATAAAATATGTGCTCAAATCTATCATTACACCAATTGTTTATTTGCGTGCACACGCGGGTAGCTACACGCCTAGAGAAAAGGATGGCGACTTCAATGAGTCTCCTGGTTTAAATGTGTTTAATGATAGTGTAAAGAATAAACAAGTCAATGAGTCTACTGATCACAACACGGATCAGAAAATATGGCGCCTTTCCCATAGCCAACGCCAGCCAATCGGAACGCACTAGTGACCAACAATCGGCGCACATGGAGCGTGGAAAACACAACGCCAAGGCACGCATACAGGATTGGTTTGACGATCCCAGAAATCGCAAACGTGATCGTTATTGCGGTGTCACACACAGCGATGCAGCAGTTTGGCTAAACGATGATCGTATGATTTGACAACGTTCTCAAATCTGCAATCAGTGATCAAACGATTTATCGTAGTCGTATCTTGGTGTCACACGCAACGACGTACTAACAATGTAGTTAAAATGACTCCAAACCCGTGACAGTTCAACGATATCATTCACAATCTCGTACCGTGTAACGGGGCCTTAAGGATATGTCATCAATATTTTAAGCCTGGAAAATCCCTCTCCTCTCGTGCACATGTTGAGTATTTTATTGAGTTTTTTTTTACCTCAGTATTTGTAGGCAAAACCATGGTATCACAAGGCCCACTTAAACATATAATACCCTAAATTACCTGTAATAACTTAAAATAAAATGAAGCT
Source organism: Allobates femoralis (assembly GCA_033576535.1). NCBI lineage: Eukaryota > Metazoa > Chordata > Amphibia > Anura > Aromobatidae > Allobates > Allobates femoralis. The sequence goes on from JARQOC010000008.1 coordinate 157,566,404, forward strand.
GACAACTGCGTGGCGAAAAATTGTGATGTTTATTATGGGTAAATAAATTATTATTTAAATTTTATTCCATAAATATTTAATAAATAATATTAACTTCATAAATAATTAAAACATAATGGACCGATTCCGGCAGATTACTGCCGATCAATCCCACTAATAAAACATCACAAACAACTTCTCAAGCGCTCTTTCAGGGACGGGTGGGTGGGTCTTCTGATCTTCTCAAAGGGTCCCGCTGAACTGCGGCCGGCTGACCCTCACACAACTGTTTAAATAGTTTTTCTTCTCTCCCGCTCATGAGAGACTAACCAATAATAGAGCTGCCAGGTACCTACCATCACCTGGCAGCCAATCACAGTAGGTGGCAGAATTTACCTCAAAAGTGCTCTGAGCCCTAGCAACGGCCTGATAGAGCCTTATATATGTGCTAAAAATAGCCACCAATCAAAATCGCCCCATAATAACTAATAGGACCAGATTCAACCCATAACAACTAATGGGGCCTGTATTACCATAGGACGTCCATACTATCTTATGGCCGTCTCTCCAGGAGTGGAACAATCAGAGGAAAAGTATAATAGAAACACGTCACCACTTCTGTATTTTTCCTGATTTTGGCTTAGAAATCTTGAGGTAAAAACTCACCAAATACTCAATGTGTGCATATGGCCTAGTAGAGCTCTAATTTACCACTAAGGGCATGAGCATATGTTGAGTATTTGGTCAGTTTTTTACCTCAGGATTTGTTCCCCTCCTGGTTTTAGCTTACTACTACTGAAGAAAAATCTCGCCAAATCCTCAACGTGTGAACGTGGCCTAATAGAGATGGAATATACCACTAAGGCCATGTGCACATGTTGAATATTTGGTGTTTTTTACATCAGTATTTCTAAGCCAAAACCAGGAGTGGAGCAATCAGAGGAAAAGTATAATAGAAACACGTCACCACTTCTGGATTTATCACCCACTCCTGGTTTTGGCTATAAATACTGAGGTAAAAAAAGTCACCGAATACTCAACGTGTGACCGTGGCCTAAGGGTATGTGCTCACGGTCCGGAGGAGCTGCGTGTTGGACGCAGCTCCTCCGGACCTGAGGAAAGCCGTGGGTGGCCGCAGGGAGACCGCAGCCGCCCTGTACTCACCTTATGCGGCGGGTGCAGGGCAGCTTCTCCCTGCTGTCACCCGATGGGAGCCGCTTCCGTCTCCGCAGCATGAAATTAACATGCTGCGGAGGAGCAGACTCCCGGCAACCCGCACTGCAGCTTCAAAGATGCTGCGGGCAGGCTACGCATAGTGAGGATGGGATTTCTTGAAATCCCATCCACTATGCTAGTACTGTACTACGCAGCGTTTTGGACGCAGCGCAAAGATGCTGCGTCCAAAACGCTGCGTCTCCTGATCGTGTGCACGCACCCTAATAGAGCTGAAATATACCAATAAGACCACATGCACATTGAGTATTTGGTGAGTTTTTACCTCAGGATTTGCAGCCAAAACCAGCAGTGGGTGATAAATACAGAAGTGGTGACGTGTTTCTATTATAATTTTCCTCTGATTGTTCCGCTCCTGGTTTTGGCTACAAAAACTGAGGTAAAAAATTCACCAAATACTCAGCGTGAGCATGCAGCTTTAATGTTGTGTTTTTTAAAGTACAAAGCCCCCGCTTCGTTAAAGCTTTTACACCGAAAAACTGGAGTAAAAAGCTGAATCTTTTTCTTGCGCAACTTGGGAGTTGTGCAAAAATGTGACTTTTGTCATTGTCATGGCAGTTTTTGTTGAAATGGACAGAGCTGGGGCATAATGCTGCAACTCGACTAATATGTGACGACCTGTCATGCCTCCAGTCCCTGACTAGAGTAAGACTTGTGACAAGACGACCCGAAGTGCACGCCACTCATCAGACACTCCCGATTCATTAAGAGGTGTGCTTCTTTTATGCTTTTGGGTGGCTCCTCACTCATTCATTTGGGAGGAACCATTACTTTGGCAGAGCCCATTAATGTCCTGAGGATTTACTGTTTACCTCTCCATACCCAATGTATTTGCAGGGTGGGTCGCAGTGGATCCCTCCAATATCATCACTACAAACATGTACAATGCATTTATCTTAAATTTACAAACAAAGGTCCTGAAAGATTGGTAATAGCTGCTGTAAATTCACTTGAAAATGTATTAGATAACATTTCTATAACAAATATTTTATTTGCTTCCATGTATCCACCTTGGTACTGCTGGTTCAGTCTCCTTCCCCCTCTTGCAGCTGCCGGTTTAGTCCTTCCTTCCTCTCTGGCAGGCATTTTCTCCCATATTCGGTCATGCTACGGCAGAGTTTCTGCTCATAATCTGACAAGCAGGTAAAGAAAGCGATTACTCTTGGCTGCGAGGAGACTGAGCACTCTACCATCTCCAGTGCTGTACTATGTAAGTAGATGTCAGAACTCATCACTGGATCATTTTTATTAACATATAGTGTTATTTTTTTATGATTTGAAGCCACACTCCATTATTTATTTTTAAATGCTTCACTGGAGTGGTGTTTTAAATCTAAGGGCCCTTTCACATAAGCGGTATTTTCAAATCGCGGCAGATGCGGTGAAAAAAAACGCATCTGCCGCGATTACCGCATAACCGCGACACTTGCGGCAAGCCCCATGCAATGTCTATGGGGCTTGCGATAAGGGTGCCGCAAGTGTAGCGGTTATGCGGTAATCGCGGCAGATGCGTTTTTTTCACCGCATCTGCCGCGATTTGAAAATACCGCTGATGTGAAAGGGCCCTAAGACTCCTGCCCCATGTCTTATATTCACCTTAGATCACCACTGCTCCAGTCAGTCTCCTGTGATTTGTGACTTGCAGGTAGCTCCAGTGTTTGCTGGAGCAAACCGGAGGTCACAACTCAATACAAGTCAATGAGAGCCTCGTTCTGGCCCTCATAGAAATGTAATTCATAAAAATATAAAACTTGGGGTTTTTAAACAGCGCTGGTAATCATTCCAATAGTATTCAAATTTAAAGTGTTGGCATGAAGGTGATTTTTATTCTACGCGTTTCAAGGTTCCAGACCTCTTCATCAGGAAAACCCCCGATGTATATCCTCCATTGGATGTACATGGGTGGCTTTCCAGACGAAGAGGTCTGGAACCTTGAAACGCGTAGAATAAAAATCACCTTCATGCCAACACTTTGAATTTGAATACTATTGAATGATTACCAGCGAGGTTTAATAACCCCAACTTTTATATTTTTATGAAAATAGTTTTATTAAAGGGGAGACTGCAGCAGCCAAATTAAAAGTATTGACGATTCTAGTGGTTGTGACTTTCACAACCATACCAGGTGAGCATATTCCTTTAAACGGAAAAAGTTTCATTTGTGTTGGTAACGCTCTATGGAAGCGCCTGGTTTCTTTTTCAGATTTTTGCATAGAAATGTATTTGAGAGCTTGTTACATAACGTCTGATTTCCAGACAGACAACCGTTTATGGACACAAGGTGGTGCTGCAGGACAAGCGCTGTCAGGAAAAGTGAAGACTTTGGACGGTGAGCAGAAGACCGGGGGCTTAGATTTAAAGTGCTACTCAAATGCTAAAAAATGGAAAACCCAGCAAAAAGCTGGAGTGGTACTTTAAACAAAGAATATAATAGTTAAAAGGGGATTTTCCATGATTTCATTGCCCTAGGGTGCGAAACGGTATATAATAATGGCGTATAATCATGATAACAGGAGAGGAAAATCTGGGCACCGCTTATTACATGTTCACATATACTGTTTCAAACAGCGTTGTACTAAAGCCCCCGTCACACTAAGCGAGATCGCTGCTAAATCACAGATTTGGTAACGCAAAAACGACCTCGCTATGTGCGACATTTAGCAGCGACCAGGCCCCCGCTGTGAGATCGCTGGTCGTGTCAGAGTCGCCTGAACCATTTGTTGATCATTGGGAGTCCCACTGAGCAGCATGCATTGGTATTTTGACAGGGACAATGACCAACAACCTCAATACTACAGATCTGAGAAACAGGATCCCAACGACCTCCGTATCATTCCGGATCGTTGTTGCAACGCTAGTGAAATCTGACTGTTTGTCATCTCACCAGCGATCCCGACAGCGATGCACCTGCAATCCCTACCAGGTCATATTGCTGTCGGGATCGCTAGTGCCTCACCAAGTGTGACGGGACCCTTACACTCTTCAGGAGGTGGGCACAGTAAAAGCAGCTCCGGGGGTGCTCAATCTCACAGTCCACCAGAAACAGTCAATAGAGATAGAGAGACAGATAGCACTCGCCATTCTGAGTTTTGCTTTAGTTTATTTAAATGTTCAGGTGAAGATGCACATGGGGGAGGGAGGGGAGACACATGAACGACAGCGGCTGTTTCAGGCTGTTAGGACCTGTGGTAGTGTTACCGAGTGTGAAACAGCCGCTGTTGTCCCTGTGTGTCCACTCCCCCTCCCTCAACCCCTTGTGTATCAGCACCTGAACATGAAAATAAACTAGAGCAAAGCTCAGAACAGTGAATGCCATCAGTCTCTCTTTACCTCTATTAATAATGGTATATATGACTTTGCCTTGAGTCAACTGCTTGTCTGTAGAAATGCATAGCGGGCACTCCTCACTTCTCAGTGGCTCCAAAATCCTTTTAAGGCTTCATTCAGACAGTGCGCTAGTGTTCCGTTATTTGCTGTGAAATGCAGTGACGTTGGCCATCCCAGTCAAGTCAATGCATTTCCAAGTTTTGCATTCAGACGCAACATTTTGTGAGCATCCGTCCTTCGGCTCAAGAATGGATCCTCTCAAAGAATAAGCATGTCTATTGTTGGCATTTTTCCTGGTCCATTTTTTCCATTACCTCCATTGTTGAATGTGGAAAGGAAAGCGGATCTGTAAAAGGACGCAGCACTAGCGCACAGTCTGAATGGGCGATGCGTTTTTGCAGCTGCAAACGGATCCGCAAAAAAATGGTACACAAACGCTCCATCTGAATATAGCCTAAGACAACCTGTCCGTATGTCTGATTTAGGTATTATGATGTCATATGGATGCTCTTTTATTTTTTGCATAAGGTCTCTGCCCAGAACCTCCCCTATGAGCAAAGGATTAGTATAGATCGCCTATGAGCAGCTTCCTCATGGTCAGGATACTTCAGAAGAGATGTGCGCTCAGTATCACAGCTTCTGTCATCTGGCCGACCCTGTACGCTATAGGTTTTTTTTTACAAATGCTGCTGATCCCCAGAGCTGCACTAAAGAGCTCATGAAGAGGCGGCCATCAGGATGACCATTGTATATTAGAACCTTAATATAGAGACAAAAGCATGAGACTGGACGTGTAGACATTGAAAGCAGAGGGTTGTATATTTAGATTCTTATCTCAGGAAGTAAGTTGCAGCTGGTTATTATGTCAATCTTCTCGGACACCCCTCTCAAGTCATCCAGAGCTAGTCGGATGTTGTGGGACGCATTAATTATTCCATTCTGGGAGTTGCTCAGTTGACCGTCAGTGTCCGAATCTCATTAGTAGTGGTGTGGTAGACCTGACGGATGGTGGTGGTGACGTCATGGTAAAGACGAGCGTTGCTTTCCAACAATTTTTGCTGTAGTAATGTACTGTAGCGTCCAGCCTGCTGTATATTCACCAAAGGCTTTTCTTCAAAACCAACAGGAGAACTTTCTCCTTTGTTCCTGATGACCACTAATGGAGGAAGGTCCTTCTCTAAACACATGGAAGGAATCTTATTTTTCTTTAGGCTTTCTTCATCCTCATCATCAGTCTCTGAGGCTTCTCCCTGGATTTTAACACCACATGTACCCGAGAATGACCTCGTTGGGACAGAAGTCACATACATCTCCTCTTCATCATCAGTTTCAGAAGCTTCCCCCTTTATGACCGTTTGGAAACCTTGAGAGGACATTGCTGAGCAGCTGAGAACAGAAACGACAAAGATGATTCACGTGTACACAGATATTCTCACATTCATTACAACTAATTTTTATCTCTCCCATCTTTCTCACACACATTTGGTGGAGAGCTCCTATCTTCTCTACGAGAGCTACTGCCAGACTCTTCTATTGGCGGCTTATCTCCCAAACAACAAAAGAATTGGCCATTGTGAATACAACATGTCTGATCCTTCTCTCCCCCAACATCCTCTGTAAAGGCCCCTTTACACGCTGAGACTTTCCAGTGATCCCACTAGTGATCCAACCTGGGCTAAGTGGGAGGACGCTGGTAACCAGGGTAAACAACGGGTAAGTAAGCAGAGCGTGTTACTTAGCTACCCGATATTTACTCTGGTTACCAGTGCCCAGCATCTAATGTGCGGCGCTGGGCATTGGCTGGGAGGTCACTGATCGTTGATCTCTTGCTGTCACACGCAGCGATGCAAGCTGACCAGCGGGAGACGAAGGACCAAAAAATGGTCCTGAATGATTTGCAGCGATCAGCGACCTCACAGTAGGGGCCAGGTCACTGATGTGTCTCACACACTGCAACATCGCTGGAGAGGTCGCCGTTACGTCACAAAACCTGTGATGCTTCAGCAACATCGCTAGCGATGTTGCAGTGTGCGAAGTGCCCTTAAAGGGAACCTGTCACCTGGTTTTTGCCATCCATCTGAGAGCAGCATAATGTAGAGACAGAGACCCTGATTTCAGTGATGGGTCATTTACTGAGCTGCTTGCTGTGATTTTGATAAAATTACTGTTTTCTCTGTTGCAGATTTAGCAGTCTGTGAATATACTCAGGAACTGCTAATGATAAAATCACTGTTTAAACAGCTGGAGATTATCAAAACACACTGAGCAGCTCAGTAAGTGTCACATCGCTGGAATCAGGATCTCGGGTCCTATATTATGCTATTCTCAGATTAGGTTGCAAAAACCTGATGACAGGTTCCCTTTAAGGGGAGAGTCAGGAGCCCCCATTCATATTAGACTGTTGCCCGATACTGGTGAATTTGGTCAACTTTAGGCTACGTTCACACATTGCACATTTTTGAGCACTTTCCCCATAGGCTACATGTTAACATGGCCTCGGAAAAAGCGTGCCGAGAAAAGTGCGACGTAAGCATGCACTAGTGCTTTTTTTGCGCACAAAAAAGCGGCACTGCCGATTACGCGGCAAAGAGCGCCGCTTCTGAACATAGCCTAATGAGAACACTCACTTTCTCAGCTCTGCCCCCTGTCATGGCCATTAAACGTTTGGCCACTTAAACTGCAAGTATACCCACCACTCCAGCAATTTCATCTGCAGTAATTTGTGACCTGCCGGCAGATCCAGTGTTTCATGGAGCATGCCGAAAGTCACAACTCAACACAACTCTATTGGAACCTCGTTCTGGCTTCATAGACTTGTATTGGGCGCTTGTGATGTATCTTCTGACTTCCGGCCAGTCAACTGTTAAGGGCACAATATGGCGCCACAAGACTGGAGTTGTGTCAGTAAGAGATGAAGACACTGGAGGTTTAGTATAAGACCAGGAGCAGTGGACTTACATTTTAATCACAACTACAGTGGGGGAAAAAAATCTGCATAATTAATGCTTGTTATGGGTTACATAATAGAATATCATTTGTACACATCATAGTGTCCTTTGATATGCTGTGCAAAAAAAGCTGTCAGGTCATGGCCATCAACTAAGCTTCAAGTATGCGATCATAATAATGCACCCCCCTGGGGTCTTGCCCCCGGATTCCCACTTCTATTATAAAGAACTCAATAACCACATGGACTTAAAAATGAATTAATTTTCAGCGCAGCAGAATATGTAAGCGCCGGGCCCCGCCCACCACATGTCTGATACCTTCAGCGGCTCCCGCCCACTGCACTGAGCGTCCACGAGGCCTCTAAATATTGCAAATCTTTAAAGGTAACCTGTCAGCTCGTTTTTATCCCTAACCTATCACTACCTGTCCCTGCACCTTCTTAGCATATCCCTAACCAGCCCTGTCTGACCTAATAATGTCCTATACCGGCGGAGAAAAATGACTGTGATACTTACATTTTCACATGTAAATGAGGCATCCGGCCGTACATTATTTCCGGGCCAGAGCATTATTGGTGATTATTATGTGTGCTTCAATATGCACACTGCGCATGCTCCGGAGCCGACCTGCACGCCAATACACCGGACAGGAAATGACGTCCAGTCGGTGCATCCTACCTGGAGGAAGGCAGGAATGTCAAATCAGGAGCGCGCTGGAGGGTGAATTCCCACACCCACCGGGGCGTAATAACAGCAGCGAGGAGGGGAGACGGAGCCCTGGAGACTGTCCAGTCGGGCTACAGACCGCAGTCAGGATGCCTCATTTGCATGCCAAAATGGGACGGTCAAGGTGATTTTTCACAGCCAATAAAGGACACCACTAGGTCAGACAGGGATGATTAGGGATGTGCTAGAAAGGTGCAGGGACAGGTAGTGATAGATTAGGAGGAAAAAACGACCTGACAGGTTCCCTTTAATAGCATTAGTCTTTTTCTATAGGCCACAGGGAGTTTTGGGGGCCCCCTATGTTCCAGGACCCAGGTGCAACTGCAACCCCTCCACCTGTTGTAATTACACCCTTAAAGCCAAGCCTATGATGAATTATTTGAAGACAGCCCCTTTAAATTTCTGGGAGTGCTGCAGTTCATCAGTATGTGCACATTATGGCATGCTGGGAGTTGTAGTTCTTCCAGTCCCAGTTTGCAGAACACCATTATATAAGAAAAAGTCGAGCCATTGTGTTGATTTGATGACACATCATAGAAACAGCAGAGATAAAAGGAGTGTAAGAGGCAGAAGTGCTCAGAGAGGATGGGCAGCCCCTCCTCCATCACTGGGGTCACATCCTCACCTGCCAGGTCCTGATTACTGTACACAGAGGCAGCCACCACAGGAGGAAGCTGCACACCTCACCCGAAGTGGGGAAGGCTGTGTTCTGACAGGGCCCACAGGCTAAACCCCTGTATTACCGCTCCGCCTTACTGCTACAATTGTGCTGCTTAGAGGGACGACCTCACTCGTCTGTAAAGTAGTGACCGGAATGTCAATGTGTAGACGTTACCGATAATTCTTATTGGAACGATTTCAATCTCCGCCGGAAGTGGGGCATCAGGTGACTCGTACGCCGGAAGTGGAGCATCAGGTGACTCGCACGCCGGAAGTGGGGCATCAGGTGACTCGTAGCCGGAAGTGGAGCGTCTTAGCGAACCGGAAGTGGGGCATCAAGTGCGGAAGTACAGGATGGGTGTAGCCTCTTTCAGCGCCGGAAGTGGGGAATCAGGTGACTATGACGTTTATTGTAGAGCCGGAAGTGTGGTTATTGTTACCCGGAAAAAGGGAATTAGTGTGAATAATCTCTCCTGTGCGGGCACAGCCGCTCCGAGGACCCGGATGTATGACACATATTAGATTCTTGTAGAATAGAGAATAAGAAGAAGAACAGAGAAGAGTGAGGGCTGTGTGCCATATGTCACAGTGGTGATAATGTGGTCACCCAGGGCACAGAAGATGAGATAAGACTCTGGATATCAGGACACATCTGATGAGGCAGTGACCGGGCCCTGTACCAGGCCGGCCATGGCGGACGAGACGTTATTTGCGCTGTTACATATGGAGATGATCAGTCACGCACACAAGAGTGCGGAGCAGGACGCAGAGGTAAGGAGGCTCCGCCTGTCACTAGAGGCCCCACCCATGAGGATCCATCATCACATCAGTAGTGACCGCGACCTTCCAGTGAGCGCCAAGTCCCCTGATTACTCCCTATACACAGCGCCCCACATACTGTTGTGGCCGTGTCTGGTATTGCAGTACATTCCCCTTCACTTGATTGGGAGCTGCAGTACCGGGTGCAGCCACTAGAAAGTGTACGGTGCTGTGTCCGGAGAATAATGAAGGGTCGCTGAGATCCCAATCACTTGATGGACTCGTAGACTGTGAGCCCTCGTGGACAGGGTCCCTGCCCCTCCTGTACCTGTACATCCCGATCGCCTAGATTTAGTGTACTTGTTCTTGTCTCGCTTATCCTCATGTAAAGCGCCATGAAACCTAATGGCGCTATATAAATAAATAATAATAATAATGGATTGGTGGGTGCTGTATCTAATATTCGTAATATATTTGAATATTAGATGTCCATGTTGTCAGTAAAAGTCCAATGGGCGGAGCCAATAGTGATTGACAGATGTCTGCATGCACAGTGTTCTATCAGTCACTGAGTAGCTCCACCCACTGGACTCTTACAGACATCAGGAATTTCAATGAATGAAATACAAGTTTTACTGAAGTGTTTCCCACAAAAATGTATATAATCTGCTCAGCTCCTCCGGCTCTATAACATCCATCTGAGATTCCTGGTGGCAGCAATCACTTGGATGAGCGGACTGGTGGGGCTCTGGAGCTAATATTGGTGATATCAATTGGTGTCCATGTTTAAAGGGTATCTATCCCCTTGTACATGGAGTCTGATTCGTAGACAGCGGGGTACAGCACAGAAACAGCTCAATGATGTGTAGGAAAATATTCAGTATAACTTGTATTTTATTCATAAAAATCCACAGTGTTTGTGTAAGAGTCCAGTGGGTGGAGCTACAAGTGATTAACAGCTATCTGCATTAGGGCATATATAGCTCCACCCACTGGACTCTTACAGGCACTAGGGATTTCAGTGAATGTAATACAAGTTTTGCTGAAGCTTTTCCTGCAAAAAATTTCTATAATCTGCTGATCTCCTCCAGCTGTATACATCCATCTGCAGATCAGAGATCAGCCCTTTAAATAATGATTTGACTGCACAGAAACCTCACCCTGTGGTCAATATTCTATATCACATCCAGTGGACACTATTAATGCCAAGCATGGAAATAATATGTAACAATAGAATGTGATGAATAAACATTTATTGCACCTTCTGAAGTCTCCCAGCACCTTTAAGATGTTATTATCTAATTCTTAGGATTATTATAAGAAGCATTAGAGGTTTTCCAATATTTAGATATTCATGACGTTTCCTTTCCAATGTCGGGATGATGGGGAGGGGTCTACCTGGTACCACCACCATTGATTAGTGTATGGCGCTAGAGCAGCACAGCATCGTACACCATGTAGTGGCTGTTTTCAGGTACTGCAGCTGAGCTTCTATTAGAGTGTGTGTGATCTGAGGTGTCCATACCTGAGGATGGACTCTACATGGTGTACAGAGCTGGGCTGTTCTCCAATGTACTGTGTACACCCGGCCATCAGAGGTGCTGCAAACAGCTAATCAGTGTGGAAGCTGGGATAGGTCATCAGTACCTACACAAGCGGACCAGCCCCTAAAAATATCCAACCTGTTCAATTTTACCTGTGACCCGCTTATAGTGGATTCTGTCAGGATTCTCTTTAATAGATTCATCATGATTCATCATGAAAAGTCTGAGGCCAGATGGACGTATCTTGATAATAATGTCTATGGCCATGGACGGGATGATGAGTGATTTTTTTTGGTATTATTGTTAAATATTATTAATGATGTATTTACATGATTCATAATTCTGTTATAGGATCAAGGAAAACACATCCGGATCTTAGAAGGGATGGGATTTCGTGTGGGTCAAGGACTGATTGAACGGTGAGTATTTTCCCCATGTATTCCCTATGACCTACTGTCTCCTCCCTAATATCCTATAGAATGTAAACCCGCAAAGGCAGGGTCCTCTCCCCTCTGTTCCAGTCTGTCGTTAATTTGTTTACTGTAAACTATATCTATAATTTTGTATGTAACCCCTCCTCATGTACAGCACCCTGGAATTAATGGTGCTATAGAATAATAATAATAATAATATAATAATATTCAGTGTCTCGATCACCTGGACGCTGCGTATTTTGGGTGATCATTAGGGAGTTATGGGTGACACTGCTGGACCCAAAACTCTGAACCTTGAAAAATGCGAATTTCCACTGCTGCTTGGTTGATGCATTGGATGATGCAGTTTATTTCAGTTTATTCTGAATTTTTCCTGTCCTCACACCAATCCTGCAGACGTGGATAGTCTTGCCGCCCTCATCATCCTCAAAGAAAGATAAAAACTGCTGTTGGTGCTCACACCAGTCTAATGTATCCAGCAACTGTCCCAGTTCTCACGCTCTGTAACTTGCACATGTTTTGAGTGGCCAATTTCTTGTCATCGGCGTTCTGCCAGCACTATAGGGACTGGAAGTTCCTTTCTCTCACTTCCCAGCATGCATTGTGCTCGCCACTGTCACATATTCTGTGGAGACAGGAGAACAGGAGCAGAAAGACAAAGCTGCTCCCCAACCATCTGTCGTCCGCCTCCTGGAGGTGGATTATACTTGACCACAAGCAGTGGATGGCAAGCTATATAAAGACAACTAGTGGTCAGGACTTGGAACTGATTTTTTTCTTTTTTTTTGTGCAGGGGGGATGAAACAACATGCATTAAAGGGATCCTCTCATGTCCTTTTTTGTTTTTAAACCACCGCCAATGTTATTTTGATTATGCATTATTCATCACTAACCTGATTAAAAAAAAAAATCCATGTGTTTATAATAAAAAAAAGCACTTTAGATGCTTAGATGTTTGCATTAGGTACCAGCACAGTTATCGGGGTGGATACGTCAACTGGTAAAAGTTATCAATCCACTTCAGCCATGCCGTTATTTAAACCTAGTCACACCACCCTGCATTGCAATATATTAACATCACTGAAGGACCTGCAGAAGTTCACTAATGCTGTAGAAGGACCTGTGGTGATGTCACGAGCATGTGATCATAAAGGGTGAAGCTAAGCAGTCTGAAGTCAAGGAGATGTAGGATTATTCAGCCTATTATGTCGTAGGAGCAGACTCTGGTGGAGATGTAACAAATACATTCTGGGAAGGAATAAAGTCATCGGCTTATTTATCACATTATCTATAACATGGAATTGGGGTTGAAGACCGGCGCACGGTGCAGCAGCTCCATAACTTTGCCTCTTTTGCTTTTAGGCTGACGAAGGATAGTCCGTCTTTCAAGGATGACCTGGATACTGTAAAATTTGTCTGTAAGGAATTTTGGAACATCATTTTCAAGAAACAGATTGATAATCTGAGAACAAACCATCAGGTATTTGGGCTTCACATTCTTTACATTGTTTTGATGTAATGATGCGTTACATATTCTCTCATAGACCTAAATAATTTCTAATGTGTGGATTGACATGTCTGCCTAATACAGATTGTGACATAGAAAAAGACGTTGCCCAAAAAATGTATGTGTATGTAAAAAACAAACATCTAACACAAAACCTAATTTAAATAATAGATGATTTTGTGATGACAGTCCCTTTAAATGATGACATATCCTAATGATATTGGAATACCCATTTAGAGGGATATTCTTACTTGCTGTTGCAAGTTATGACCTATCCACAGATGATAACTTGCTCATCACTGGGCAATAAAACCAGGAACTTCTAGTCTTGTTCTCAGGATCCCAGCAATCAAGTGATCACCTCTATATACTTCTGTAATACTTATCTTTCTGTGTCTTTTTTTGCAGGGTACTTACGTCTTACAAGACAACAGGTTTCTGCTGCTGACCCAGATCTCGTGCAGTAAACAATATTTAGAGGAAGCACCAAAGGTACGGCGTATTACTGTGCAGCCGTGTGTTCCATATGCTGCACAATATCGTGGAACACCGGCTCATTGTATCACCTGCTGTCTTTCAGTTTCTGGCTTACACATGTGGCCTCATCAAAGGTGCGCTCTCCAATTTAGGAATCAATTGTACAGTCTCTGCTGAGGTTCCAGTGATGCCTACATGTGAGTTATTACTTGTATACACTGCTTTGATGTAAATACCCTTCATAATGTATCTATTACTCCGTGACTGTTATTGTGTGAGTGCGTGTGTATAATGCTCAAGAGCCTAGATCACTCCATGCGGATATCCAGCTGGCACCGATCTCCAAAAGCAGCGATCGGACTGAGTGCTCATTGTTGCTCTTTAGCCATTTAAAGTGAACCTGTCACCTGGTTTTCCCCTATAAGCTGTGCCCACCACCAGTAAACCTCTATATACTGCATTCTGGAATACTGTACATGTCTCTAGGCCGATCTGTATAACATAACAAAGTTATTTTATTATATTCATCTATGGGGCAGTCTGGTCCAATGGGTGTCGCTGATCTTGATCTGGCGGCTCCTTTCTTCTGTCTTTGTGTGAATGATGTGTCCTACATCATCCACACTGTCTCCTCCGTTGCGCTCCTGCGCACTTCTCTTTGCCCTGCCAAGAGCACAGCGGATTATTGTACTGCACATGCGCGGGTGTTCTTTGGCCTTTCCTGGCACATGCGCTTTACAATACTTTGCTCTGGCCTTGGCAGGGCAGAGAGAAGTGTGCAGAAGTGCAATGGAGAAACTGTAGATGAGTTAGGACGTGTCATCTATACAAAGTAAGAAGAGAGGAGGATTCCGGATCAAGAAATGACCGGTCCGCCCCATAGGTGAGTATTATAAAAGTTATTTTGCACGTTATGCAGATGGCCTGGGGACTTATATATGGTATTATAGAATGCTGTAAATAAGGGCTTACTGGTGGTGGCCCACTTGCCATTTTATAACCTGTATTATGTAGGTCTGTATTAAGTACAGCACTGCCTGTGCTAAACCTGGTGCCGGGCGAAGCCTCCTCAGCACTTGAGGAGCAACACTGCACCATGTGGACGGCCCTTTTACATTTGGTATCAACCTACAATTTGGGAATAAATAGATAGATACCCTCGTGCTTTCTCCTGCTAATCAAACACACTTTATACAGCTCTGTGTGCTGCTCTGGACTCAGTGGGCAAGACTGAAGCCTCTTAAGGTACCGTCACACGCTGCCATATCGCCGGCGAGATGGCTGACAATTCCCGAATTTGGCGATGTGGAAACCACATCGCATGTATGTAGTGACGTGTGACTGGGCGATTCTACTGCGAGAAATCGCCGGTGGAGCGTCACCTGATTGCCCTGCTCTGCAGTGAAATCAGGCAATATCCACCAGGCGTTCTCAGTGCTTCGTGGCGTGTGACAGGGCGATAGCGATGTAGAAAACAAGCTCAGACATTCTGGAATCAATCCCGTAGGCGTGCCTGAGCGTGCTGTTTTCTGTGCCCCGTATGCGGCGATTGGTGGCTTGGTGGTAACGCAGTTGTGTAGGCCAATCGGAGTGGTAGGGGCGCGGTGTAACACACTCTGGCACGCCTATCTCCTCGCCGCGGCCAAACTCTACACCCACATCGCTGATGTGGCTATGGTGTCTGACGTGGCGAAGTGAGAAGGGAAGATCGCTTCTGGTCTTGGTCAGAACGCAGGATCGCCGGTGACCGCACGCGGAATCGCTACGTGTGACAACTCCACAGCGTTCTGAAAAAAGTGCCCGTAACGTGCGCGCTCACGTCAAATCGCCAGCGCTATGGAAGCCATATGGCGGCGTGTGACGGTACCTATATGTACCACATTTGCCACCACTGGTCTGTGGGCTCATGCCGTATCTGTGCTTCTATTACAACCTCAGGAAGGTTCACACAAAATACAGCAATAATTAAATCATATGAACCTTCCCTTGAGCTTCAGCCACATTCTATATCTTTCGTGTTACCTGTTGTAAAATGTGTGTAGTAACAATGCCCTCTTATTTCTCTTAGGTAAATTCCAAGTTGTTGTCTCCAAGAACTAAAGAAATAACATCCAGAATCCTTCTAAAATCAGGACCTGTGTTCAATGCTGGACACAATCTATAGAGGAAACCAGCAATATTAGCTATGCAACGCGTTTCGCAGATCCCATGTATGCTGTTACGACATGTAGCCTTCCCTTCTCACTTCTCAGATTGTCGATCTTGCACTTTTTTTTTTGTGCTCGTTTTGTTCCATTGATCCACAGTAATTGTTCCCCAGTCCCGTTCAGTATTTATAGATGTATACAGTTCACACTTTGCCTCTTCTTCACTGCCATGTTATGTAAGAGAACCGGCTGCAGAGAAAGCGCTGGAATATGGATCCCTGAATATCTGCAGCCTTGTTCCCCTATGGTACGTTCACTCAGAAGATTGCAGCGTTTACTTGTGACCACAGCCGCTCAGTACTCGGCTCTGCAGTGAGACTAGTACTCCCAGCATGCTTTGGTGGGTGGTAATGGCATGCTGGGAGTTGTAGTTCCACACCAGCTGGGGAGTCCCAGATTTAGAGACCACTGGCACGGATGTTGTTGGTTGACTCCGTGCCCCCTGTAGCTCACCACATACTACTGTACTTTACACTGTGATTATGTTTGTTAGTTTTATGAACCTGCACTGTTTTGTAAAGTGACTTTCCGATTTCTTGGTTTGCTAATAAAGTTTAATTTAATACAAATTTGTTGCTTCCTGATATCAGATCTTTTGTAGGAAATTTGTCCACAAGTCGCTTTCGGAAAAGTACAAAAAAAAAAACCTAATGATTTTATAAGCTACTCTGCCCCCTAAAGGCAAATTCATGTATAAACCATTTAGGAATTGTAGCAGAGCCAGTTTGGTCATATAACAGACTGTTTACAACAATTATTAAAGGGGTTGTCCACTGCTTAGATATTGATGGCTCAACCTTAGGATGGGCAGTCCCTATCAGATCGGTGGGGCTCAGACATATGACACCCTCCCATTTGCAGGTTCTAAACATTGTATGAAAAATGACAGCTCAATTGACGGTGTAGTGGCCATTGTCAGGTACTGCAGTCCAGCTTCTATTCAAGTACACATGATCTCAACTGCAGTACCTGAGAACGGCCACTGCACAGAGTATGGCACTGTGCTTCTTTGGTGTCACACATATTCACATGCAGCTGGATCTGCAAAAAGCTGATCTGGGGGGAACCAGGTGCTGGACACCTCATCAATCTGATATTGAGGACCTATACTTTGGATAGGCCATTAATATCTTAGTCGTGGACAACCCCTTTAAAAGGAATCAGTCAGCAGGTTTTTGCTATGTGATTTAAAGACAACATGCTGTAAGGGTTAACAAAGAATTCAGCTATGTGTGTCTTATCATAAAGTGTAATTACTTGCAATGTTTGTTTTAGCACCAGTAACTTATTATTTCTCAGGCATAGCAGCACATGAGCCCAAATCCGGCAAACCCCTGCTGTAATTAGCAGCTCACTGTCTATAGACTTTGTATACAGAGTCTGGTGTGGGCTCTCTCAGCTCTGCTGCTAAATCTAAAAACATTGAGTCAGAACGGCTGCGATCAGTAATGTAAGTGATACATCGTTGTATTCAGGGTCTCCTTGCTACAACATGCTGTTCTCAGATGAGATGGCAAAAACCTGCTGACAGATTCCATTTAACAGTTGTTTTGCTATGAAAACCACTGTACATAGTGGGGATATGTTAGAAAAGAAACAGTAGTGGACGATCCCTTTAACACGAGTGTTTTACTGTAATTAAAAATTGTGAATAACGGGAATCGGAAAAAAACCCCACTAGACGAGAACACATCAATAGTCGCCATGATCATTGAGAGCCAACAAGAATAACAACACTTACAAATATATACTTTTATTAGATATGCACTAAAAATAAGGCACGTAACTATACAGGAAGAGGCTGGGGTAAATATATCCTAATGCTGCATGTATGGGACACGGGGGGGCGGGGGCCATAGATGGAGCTAAAGAGGGACATAGCTCCTATCCCATGTAAGATGGACAGACATAAGGAAAACAGCCTTGATACTCAAAATTCTTAGACTTTTATGTGATTTTATTGTGTGACCAAAATAAATTGGATGTGACACAAATGTTTCAGTCCCAACTCTTGGACCTTCATCAGTTCAGAAGATATTAGGTATGGGGATCACACAGAATATCCTTCATACATACAGATAATGGTGCCACAGGGATAGTGGTCTTGTCAGAGGCACAGTATAAAGGGGAGCCGTTGCAAAAGGTCGCTTGCTGCAGCCTAACAGATCGTACTTATGACAGCAGTGGTTGGCGTGTGGTAGTGCAACTGTGCAGAGCTCTGTTCTGTGAGACTGCGGTGTCCACTGCTTGGTTCTGGGATATGAAGCTACTTACTCGCAATGTTTGGGTCAGAGCATTCCAGAACACTGGTGCAACATGAGAGAAGTCTTGGAGGCGGAGGTGTGAGGTTCGTATTATGGAGGATGTTAATCTTAGATTGTACAGGGATAGACAGAACGAGGGTGGACATGTAGGGCAGTGATGAACTGTGGAGGGCTTTGTGGGTGAGAGTGATAAGTTTGTATTGTATTCTGTAGCGGATAGGAAACTATTGCAATGACTGGCACAGGGTAGAGTCATCTGTTAAGTGGCTGGACTAAAAAAAACGACCCTGGCTGCCGCATTCAGGACAGATTGTAGAGGTCAGAGTTTGGTAAGGCTTCTTTCAACACTGGTAAATTTTGGAATCGTGGGCGTACAGGAAAAGCTTGTATGCCTGCGGATTCCCATGGAAAAGCAACAATAGCATCCGTTTGCATACTGTTCATGGATCCATAATTACACCCCCCCTAGGGGTCACGTCATTAACAACTGCGTCATGCACAGTTTATACTTTACAGCCTGGAAGTATGGATCTGCTGGGAATCTGTACTGTCTGTGGCTTTCCATGCCCATAGGCACTCGTTCTTAATTTTCACGTGGTGCCGCGGATCATGATATGTTTTTGGTCTCCGTGAAAAGGAACATGATGTTATGGATCCGCGGCAAAACAGTGACACCAGGATGCCCACAGAAGTGTTTCCATCCCATTGAAAGACAATGGCGCTGAACACTGATCAGTGATCACCCTGCTTATCACAGAATTAAGGCCACGTTACACACACAGAGATCTGTTCAGGTTTGTTCGCAGATCTCTGGTTGCAGTGAAATCATGGACACATTGCTCCATTTTGTGGCCGTGTTACAAATGTAACAATGTGTCCATGATTTCACTGCAACCAGAGATCTGTGACCAATATCTGAACAGGTATCTGTGTGTGTAACTGGGCCTTAAGAGGGAGAGCGATCAGTAGAGGGTTGCAGTAGTCCAGACGAGAATGAATGAGAGCGACAGTGAGTGTTTCTAGAGTTTCCAAAGTGAGTAATGGTTGGATTCAGGAAATGTTCTTAAGATGCCAGTGACATGAGCAAATGGATATTGAGAATAAAGGAAAGTTCTGGGTCAAATATGACCCTAAGGGCAGAGACACACTTATGCCACTATCTCACATGCATGACTCACCCGGCCCAGCCTCTCTGGACAGGAGCTGTTTGTATGCAGGGGCCGGGTGAGTCATGTGTGTGAGATGCTGACATGCAGCTCACATAAGTGTGTCTCTGCCCTATGACAACAAGCCTGTGCTGGGGTAGGGTGAGCCATCACAGGTAGTTGAGACTCAGGTATATGTGGGGCAGTAGATGGAGGAAGCACAAGCAGCTCAGTTTTGGAGAGATCAGTCTCCCTGAGAGGACATGATGTGAGAGACAGCGGGCAGACATTCCCTGTTCTATTGTTGTAAACATATTGTGTGTGATTTTAATAAGCCGTCCACAAAAAGTGAAAAATCATCCATATAGCCCCAACACAACCAACAGGGTGTCGGTACTGCTCAGTTACTAAAGAAATGTTGGTCTTCGGAAAATGGCGTCGTCATTCATCACAGTCACGTGAGTTGTTTAAACCAATGACCGTGTGTGAGGAAGGCGTGGCTAGTTCTGAAAGCGCAGAAACACAAGGCTATCACGTGCCGTGCGTAATACGCGCGTTTCGCACTCCTGTGAACGGGAGCGCGCAGACAGTGACGTCACTCTAAGGGCACAGACCCCGCCCACCTTTGCCCTCACTACAATCCGGGAGCAGCTTTGCGGCAGTCGCATCATTTCCGGTCTGTAGGAGCGAGGACCTGGTGAGGAGGCGGCGGTGTGCTGGGCCTGTGGTGCCCGTGTACGGGGAGAGGTCGTGTGTCTGTGGGAGGATGGGTGATATAAGAGGCGGGGAGGCTCCTACCCCGGCCGGAGGGACGCCTGACAGGGCCATGACAGCTGGTGTCAGCATGAAGTGTGCACACAGGGCGGTGTCCTGGTGACAGCAGGGCTCTGCACATTGTATCTATCACTTACTGTGGGCATCAGTGTAAACCTTCCCCCAGCAGCGGTCAGGATCGGTGCAGCCTCTTTTATGTCCCGGGGGTGAAGGTCTGCATGTTATGTCACCTATCCTGAGTGCTGCCTATGCAGAGTCCTCTGTCACTTATGTAGGGAATAGCCCCAGATTCCTGTGCTGTCACTGACCAGGCTGGTGACTGAGGTTTGATACAATCCCTGCTCTCTGCTGTGGATCTAGCAGTGCTGAGCTGTGTGTAACTCTGCCTCCATCTCTGACAGCTGTCTGTGTACACTGTGCATAGGCAGAAAGCTGCCAACTGTAGGCAGGGTTACACACAGCTCATAAATAAGGTGAACTACATGGCAGCCCTAATAATAATGAGCTCCTACTGATAAAACTACATTATCAATATACCCGAGCAGTTCAGTGACACATCACTGGAGTCAGGGTCTATCTATATCATGGTGGTGACAGATTCCTTTTAAAGGGAATCAGCAAGATTTCACTCCTCAAAACTAACATACTAGTGAGTGCATATCTATGAATTAGAAAATCATATCATATTGCCATGTCTCTGAGAGCCTGAAGCACATTGACTAATAAATAATATTATATTCACCCATTTGGTGTCTCATGAAATACGGCAGCACAATTTTCAACCCTTCATCCTCCCTACTTTAATTTTCTGAGATGAACCTTTGGGTTTTTATTGGCTTTAAGCCATAATCATCAACATTGCAAAGTATTCACTGATCTCAGGGAGACCAGTCCATGAAAACACTGCAGGCAGCCGGCTAAAGCGCTCAACACAGTGAATTCCTAGGCGCATTTATTAATATGCAAATAGTCTGTGAAGCCTCGGTTAGGAGTCTCGAACACAGGACTAGCCAATATCCCTCCAGGGAAGGACCCAAGTCAGGGAACATCATAACCACCATGTTAAGTGGCCCTTTCAGTCAATATTCACTCTTTACAAGTTAAAGATATAAATGCAAGGCCAGGTATCCATCCACAGACAGTGTATTCACTGTGTTGAGCGCTTTAGCCGGCAGCCCACAGTGTTTTCATGGACTGGTCTCCCTGAGATCAGTGAATGCTTTGTGATGTTGGTCTACAAGCATTGCTCCCACCTAGCCAGAATCCTACTCCACACTGATGAGGGGCAACACCCCGAAACAGCTGTCTGTGGATGGATACCTGGCCTTGGTATTCCCTTGTTATATTTTAAACTTGTAAAAGAGTTGGATATTGACTGAAAGGGACACTTAACATGGTGGTTATGGTGTTCTCCACAAGGAGCCACCCCTTGGCTGGGTCCTTCCCTGGAAGGATATATGGCCAGTCCTGTATTTGAGACTCCTAAACAACGCTCCACAGACTATTTGCATAATCATCAACATTAACATAAACACATGAAATAGATCAGTCTGTGTGTAATGACTCTATATAATGTGTGTGTTTCACTTTACATAATGGAATTACTGAAATAAATTAACTTTTTGATGATATTCTTATTCATTGAGATGCTCCTGTATGTAATCATGTGGATCTTTGGAAGAAAGGTCCAGTAATGACTTTACCTAGATGGTCTGTTCTTGTTCAGTGCTGCCTCCTCTATTGCCTGAAGGCTCATTACAGAGAAGCTGACATCAGTCAGGAAATAGAGCTGGAGTGACAGAGGCTTCATCTCTACAATACTGTGTTTCCCCATAAATAAAACAGTCTTAGGGTACTTTCACATCAGCGGTTTTTTTAAATCGCGGCAGATTCGGTGAAAAAAACGCATCTGCCGCGATTACCGCATAACGGCTGCACTTGCGGCACAGTTGCGGCAAGCCCCATACAATGTATATGCGGGCTTGCGGCAGGTGCTGCAAGTGCGGTTTTGGCACTTGCGGCAGGTGCGGCCGCGAAAAAGCCACGGCTGACCGTCTTTTTTTTTCTACGGCCGCACCTGCCGCAAGTGCCAAAACCGCACCTGCCGCAAGCCTGCATATACATTGTATGGGGCTTGCCGCAACTGTGCCGCAAGTGCAGTGGTTATGCGGTAATCGTGGCAGATGCGTTTTTTTCACCGTATCTGCCGCAATTTAAAAAAAAACACTGATGTGAAAGCAGCCTTATATTATTTTTTTTCTGCAGATTCTGTATATTTTTGTTTCCATGAATAACAATTCACATTTATTCTTGAATGGAAAAAAAAAATCAACATTTATTGAAATATAATGATGGTAACACACACACACACCCCAGCCTGTCTCCTCTTCAGTTCCTCTAGACGTCTGCAGTTAAAGGACCTTTGGTGCCTTCATGGTCACATGACTGTAATGTGACCAAAAGTCCTTAAGCAGTCTCAACCTCAAAATAGAAATGTTGGTGCCCCTAAGAGAGTGTGGGCATTGGTCAGTTACCCAGCTCCCCCCCCTTCCACCCCCCCCCCCCCCCCCCCCGACACACACACATCAGCCGTGATTGTAACTAAATCTTCTTTTTGGTGTGGGGCTCATATCTCAGACATACTCTAGAAATCCTTTAAAGTCATGCTAGATTTGACCTGTCTGACCTGTGGGACATTTAGTAGGCTAGGGGGTAGGGGAGTTTAGGAGACCAAAGAACATGATTTTCAGGAGAGAGGGTCTCGCTATGGTCACAATTTGTTCCCTTATAAGGGCTCAACAATGGAAACTTTATGGAAACTTTCCAAGGACTATAAAAGTTTTGTCTACAGTTTGTTAGCCATAAAAAGGGCACATTCACATGCTGCGGAGAGGGTGCAGATTCTGCGGGGTTTTTTTTTTTTTTTTTTTATTATTTTAGTTATTTTTCCAGCAAAAAGTATTTTTTACTTTTGCTTATTTGACTAGTGTATTTATTGATATTTTGTGTTATATCAGTTTTACTCTATGGGAAAAATGTACTGTATTTTTCGCTTTAAAAAATGCATCGGATTATAAGACGCACCCCCACATTTGGTGAAGGAAAAGAGAGAAAAATGTTTTTAATGTTAAATGGGTCTCTTATAATGCCAGTGTCCGTCTTACAAATCATGTATATGTCCCTCATAGCCCCCTCATCCTGGTACATGGTCCCTCATTCTAGGATATGGCTCCTTTATATTGGATATAGCCCCCCCAGTGCTTGCACACGCCCCCCCCTCTTGCTGGATATGGCCCCCTTCCCCATGCTGCTGCCCATACTAAAATAACAAACACTTACTTACCTCTCCAGCACTGTGCTCCGTGTCTCCCTGCGTGCTGCACTTCCTGAGTCTCAGGGAAGCCAGTCACGTGATCGGCACATCAGAGTCACGTCATCTTGGCGTGCCCGATCACGTGACCGGCTTCCCTAAGACTCAGGAAGTTCAGCACGCAGGGAGACACAGAGCACCGTGCTGGAGAGGTAAGTAAAGTGTTTGTTATTTTATCATGGGCAACAGCATAGGGGGGGGCCATGTGACATCAGAGGGGGGGGGGGTGTGGTACATATAATATGCGCCGCTCGCCCAGTCCATACCTCTGAGCAGTTTCAGCACCGAGGTGATGGACAGCAGCAGGTGTAGCGCATATTATGAGGCTAATGAGCGGGAGCACGTGACGTCCCGCTGCCTCCTGGAGCCCACAGCCAGCCTCCTCCAGCCCCAGACACACTCCAGAGCTGCCCCCACCCTCTCCTGCAGTATCTACCATAGATTTTAATTATAAGACGCACCCCCACTTTCCCCCAAAATTTGGAGGCACAAAAGTGCGTATTATAATCCGACAAATACGGTATTTCTTCTTATCCATTTTGATAATCTTGTGCTGTTTTGTTATACATTATTACAGTTAGGGCCAGAAATATTTGGACAGTGACACAAGTTTTGTTATTTTAGCTGTTTACAAAAACATGTTCAGAAATACAATCTCTTATATAATATGGGCTGAAAGTGCACACTCCCAGCTGCAATATGAGAGTTTCCACATCCAAATCGGAGAAAGGGTTTAGGAATTATAGCTCTGTAATGCATAGCCTCCTCTTTTTCAATGGACCAAAAGTAATTGGACAATGGACTCTAAGGGCTGCAATTAACTCTGAAGGCGTCTCCCTCGTTAACCTGTAATCAATGAAGTAGTTAAAAGGTCAGGGGTGGATTCCAGGTGTGTGGTTTTGCATTTGGAAGCTGTTGCTGTGACCAGACAACATGCGGTCAAAGGAACTCTCAATTGAGGTGAAGCAGAACATCCTGAGGCTGAAAAAAAAGGAAAAATCCATCAGAGAGATAGCAGACATGCTTGGAGTAGCAAAATCAACAGTTGGGTACATTCTGAGAAAAAAGGAATTGACTGGTGAGCTTGGGAACTCTAAAAGGCCTGGGCGTCCACGGATGACAACAGTGGTGGATGATCGCTGCATACTTTATTTGGTGAAGAAGAACCCGTTCACAACATCAACTGAAGTCCAGAACACTCTCAGTGAAGTAGGTGTATCTATCTCTAAGTCAACAGTAAAGAGAAGACTCCATGACAGTAAATACAAAGGGTTCACATCTAGATGCAAACCATTCATCAATTCCAAAAATAGACAGGCCAGAGTTAAATTTGCTGAAAAACACCTCAAGAAGCCAGCTCAGTTCTGGAAAAGTATTCTATGGACAGATGAGACAAAGATCAACCTGTACCAGAATGATGGGAAGAAAAAAGTTTGGAGAAGGAAGGGAACGGCACATGATCCAAGGCACACCACATCCTCTGTAAAACATGGTGGAGGCAACGTGATGGCATGGGCATGCATGGCTTTCAATGGCACTGGGTCACTTGTGTTTATTGATGACATAACAGCAGACAAGAGTAGCCGGATGAATTCTGAAGTGTACCGGGATATACTTTCAGCCCAGATTCAGCCAAATGCTGCAAAGTTGATTGGACGGCGCTTCATAGTACAGATGGACAATGGCCCCAAGCATACAGCCAAAGCTACCCAGGAGTTCATGAGTGCAAAAAAGTGGAACATTCTGCAATGGCCAAGTCAATCACCAGATCTTAACCCAATTGAGCATACATTTCACTTGCTCAAATCCAGACTTAAGACGGAAAGACCCACAAACAAGCAAGACCTGAAGGCTGCGGCTGTAAAGGCCTGGCAAAGCATTAAGAAGGAGGAAACTCAGCGTTTGGTGATGTCAATGGGTTCCAGACTTAAGGCAGTGATTGCCTCCAAAGGATTTGCAGCAAAATATTGAAAATAAAAATATTTTGTTTGGGTTATGTTTATTTGTCCAATTACTTTTGACCTCCTAAAATGTGGAGTGTTTGTAAAGAAATGTGTACAATTCCTACATTTGCTATCAGATATTTTTGTTCAACCCTTCAAATTAAACGTTACAATCTGCACTTGAATTCTGTTGTAGAGGTTTCATTTCAAATCCAATGTGGTGGCATGCAGAGCCCAACTCGCGAAAATTGTGTCACTGTCCAAATATTTCTGGCCCTAACTGTATATCTTAATATATGTGATCTTTTCTGTCTCCAGTAAGTGGTCGGATGAAGACTGGTTCGAGGATGTGGCATGAAGCTCGTAAGCACGAGCGGAAGCTTCGGGGGATGATGGTGGACTATAAAAAGCGGGCAGAGCGCCGGCGGGAATACTATGAGAAGATCGTAAGTGAAGAGGAGTTTTTTTTTTTTTTGCATTCTTCTCTGTGCTATTAAGAGCCAGTTGATAGATTTTTCTGGTGCTGAACAAGTGGTGATCAATACAAAATCTATGCCATTATGCCATAATTCAGCATAGAGGGTGAGACGCATGGCCTGTTTATAAAATTAATTGTAGCCATGTTGGGTTTCTATTCCAGAGTTTCCAGCAGCAAATTAAAGCATCACTCCAGCATTTCTTGAATTTTTTCAGCGCTGTTGTGGCGCTATTAAATGTAAGCTCCCTGTATCTAGTCTTACACTCGCCCTACTGCATTTTCATCCTCTTTCAGCGTCGCTCCGGCCCCGCAGCGCCATCTTGTGCCCGTAACATCCGACTGGCTGGAAGTCACAAGCACTTAGTGCAAGTCTATGAAAGCCAGAACAGTGCTCTCATAGACTTGTATTGAAAAGTGACCTCTAATGCGCTTCACGAAACACTGAAGCTGCCGGCAGGTCACTTTTTGCTGTAGGCCATTAGGAACACCCCTGGAAAAGGTGAAGCAGTTGGATGGTGAGTATAAGACCAGGGGCAGCGGACTTAGATTTAAAGCCCCCACTCCATCGGTGAAATAAAGATAACGCCAGAGTGGTGCTTAAACCACAAGATTGGTCAGAACAGGACAGGCTTGTTTGTATATCATCATACGTTTTGTGCTAGTTTCCATTTATTCATGGTTTTATTAATTTATGGTTTAAATATAATATATTATTGCCTATTTAGAAAAAAGACCCGGCCCAGTTCCTCCAGGTTCATGGAAGATTCTGTAAGATTCACTTGGACTCGGCGGTGGCACTCGCTGCTGAAAGTCCGGTCAACATGTGAGTATCCTGATCATGGGAAAGATGTTTCCAGAGTCCTGCCAGTAAGGGCTTTCTGATCTTCTTATACACATATTGTATTTAGGATGCCGTGGCAGGGGGACCCAAACAACATGATTGACCGCTTTGATGTCCGTGCTCACCTGGACTATATTCCAGAATATAAACCACCTCTCCTCACCACAATGTAAGCCATTTTTGCTTCTTTCTTTATTTTCACAGAATTTTACATAAATGTATGTTGGGGCTCAAATAACTTTGTTACCATAATCCTTAAAGGGACCCAGCCAGCACATTTGTACTGACTGATCTACTAATATGTCCATCCCCTAATAAAAATGATAGTGGTCCGATGTATCAGTCATTAGAAATCAAAGGTGGATGCCATTTGTAAATTAGACATTTGGGGGTCATGTTGGTGCACATAAGCTGCTTGTTCTAAGTGCAGGGACCTGCCCCAGTGCACTTCCAGGCTGATTTGCATATATCTTTTACTCTAGATTTCTAATGACTGGCACATCAGATGTTTACAAAAGAGGTGTCATTTTTTTTGGGCTCAGAATCCCATACAGCCATAATATTACATCCTTATGTAAAAATTTGCTGACCGGTCCCCTTTAAATACTTTAGTTGACACTGATAATCACATTGTGTCCCAGTGGTAAATGCCCAAATATGTTGGATAACGCTGTCACATCCTTGAAATTGCTATAAATTCAAACCTTTTTGGAATATCCATGATGCTTTATATTTAAGATCCTGTTTTTTTAAAATGGCAAAATTGTCGTCATTTAAAGGGATTGTCCAATACTGTGTAACCTTATGATAATGACCTCAGAATGCTGCAAAAATTTATAGAAATCTATATTGAGCACATAGTCTGGCACCGCTCCTCTGCTGGCTGTCAGCTGTGTTCCCTGCCGTTCTCCCAACATAAACTGTGTTGCATGACCGCTGCAGTGAACCATTCAGTCAGATGACTGGTGAGGGATGCAGGGCAGAGAGTGGAGGAGCTGTGCTGATCTGGCAGGTAAGTATAGATTTCTTAAAAAATAAAATATATATATCAATATTTCATAATATATATTCTAATATAATATAGATTATAATATAACTAGATGGGAGCCCGATGCTATCGCATTGGGTGGGCTCTGTGAAGCTGGGGTCAGCGGGCGTTTCTCATTTGTCCGCTGTTTTTTCTCTCCTTGCTCTCTGCCCCCTCCCTGTGGTTGCTCTCTGCCCCCCCCCTTGGTCGTTTTACGTCCGCCCTGTGCTGCCTCTCTGCTCCCCTTATGGTCGCTCTCTCATCTTCCCACCCCCAACCCGTGGTCACTCCTTTCCACCCCCATGTGGTTGCTCTCAACCCCTCTCATGCAGCGGCAGCATCAGGAAGATTATGACCGTATGAGGAGGTGGAGCAGTTCCTCATTTGCCGGGTGAGCGAGGGGGTGTGAGTGGGCAGTGTGAGCAGGTGGTGTAAGAGCAGGCAGAGTGAGGGGTGGTGTGAGTGTGGGCAGAATGCAGAGGGGTGGCAGAGCGTGGGGTGTGGGAGCTGGCAGAGCGAGTGCTAGGTAGGCAGAGCGCGGGGTCTGAAAGTGGAGGATGCAAGAGCGGGCAATGTGTGAGAGTGGGCAGAGCAGGGGTGGGGGGGAGAGTGCAGAGGGGAGCACAGAATGTGGAGGGCACGATGTCTGCCCTTCCTCTGCGCACCTCCCCCATCCCCGGCTGCAGGTGCTGACACTGGCTGCTGTGCAGCACTGACATAATGACAGGTCCTGCATCGTCTCTGGTAAGTCAGACGTGGGGTTCCAGGTGTGAGGTGCGCCTGGGCTCCATCTCCTCTTGCACTCACAGGCCATAGTCAGAGCCTCAGGGTGTCATAGCGGCTCTGGACACTGGTGAGTGTAGTGGTGCGGAGGATGTCGGGTGGGCTTGCGGCACTGTGCTACTGGTGGTAGGGCTTTACCGCGGTTCTGCCAGCTAGCACCATATTGACACCCATCACTTGGGTATCCCATTATGGTGGTCGGCGTACTTCCGGCGCTTGGAATTCTGGGATTTGTAGACCCCTCGATAGAAATGGATGTCAAGACATTATAAGGTAAGTATATATCAGATATACTTATGCAGTGCTTTGTGGCCAATTATAAGGGGTTATTGCCAGGTACAGCTGAGCAAAGAGGGGTGGATAATTTTATTGGTTTTATTTGTCTTTATGAACCTTCATTCTTACATGAGATTTCTGAAGTCTTATATTTTGTTTCTCCTTTCACCAGAACACCTGAACAGGAAGCTGACGACCGAAAGTGTAATTATGAGCGCTACCGTGGGCTGGTGCAGAATGACTTTGCTGGAAGTATGTTATAATATTACTATTTTTCATACTTTGGTGAATCTAAATTAATTGCTGAAAAAGTAAACTAAATATTGTGATGTTCACCCATTTTAGAAACCCTAAAGGTACCTTTACACGCCACAACTGCGGCGAGGAATCTGTCCGGCGATATGTCGCCCTGGCACAATCGCCGTGAAATTGCCTCCCAGTTGTGGCGTGTAATTTGGGAATTTGGCGGCGATAAAAAAACATGTCGTCTAGTTCCGATACAGAGCACTGCTCCAAAATCAGAGGCAATCATGAAGGCGAGATTCCCTGATTTTGGCGTGTGAACGGGCGATGGAATCTGTGTCCCTATTGATTTCCCGTAGGCGTGCCACAGCGTGCTGGAGTCAGCGATGATTGGTGGTGGCTACTGTGTCTCCATTAGCTGGCATTTGACACTGCGCAATATTTGAACAGCTGTCCATTCACTACCACACAATGGCAATGTTGTCATGTATTAGCCAGCCTTCCAGCGCAGGCTGCCCAATCATAACGCCATTGCGTTGTCTAATCAGCGCGTTTGGGGCGCAGTATACACCAGTCTGTCACGTCTATGTTCTCGCAGCACTGAACATGTACGCCCACATTCTTTGGGGATTGCGGCATGTGAAGCGGCGAGGGGGAGTTGACTGGATGTTTCCCGCTGTTGGTGTGGCGATTTCTGGGGCGACTCATCCCTTAGGTTGAGGGCGAAATTGCGGCGCGTAAAAGCGCCATCAGCGATCCGAGGCGACCATGAAAAACGCGCACGTTACATCGCCTCCAATCGCCACCAAAAGTTGTGGTGTGTAAAGGTACCCTAAGGGTATGTGCCCACAGGTCGCTGTGCTGAGTCCAGAATGCAGCAAAACCTATAGTGGTTTCAAGTATCTCTAGAGTCCTTGACAGGAGATTTGCTGCGTTTTTGCACGTTATTTCTACATTTTTTTCTGTGGATGGTTTGCTGTGTTTTTTGCCTTTGTCTGAAACAAAAACGCAGAAAAGATAGGAACATGCTCAATCTTTCCCATCTGCAGCAAAAATTATCGTACTTGATACTTTCAAAACCAATGTGTGTGCACAGCGTTTCTGTGAAGCACATTGGTTTTGCTGGAAAGCCCAAATGCAGGAACAAATCAGCATGCATAGCTAAAACGCATGAAGAAAACGCACTGTGGGCACATACCCTAATGTCTTGTACTTATAGATGTTGAAATTCACAGATTGGCTTCCACACGGTGCTTTGCTATATGTGCAGCTTCTTTAAAGGGAACCTGTCACCTGGATCTAAGCCCCTAAACTATGACTACCTGTCCCTGCACCTTCCTAGCGCTCCCTATCTATCCCTCTCTGAGCTAAATCCGCCCTAAAAAACAGCTGAAAAATAATTTATAACTTACAGGAGTCCCTGAGGCTGGGGACTGAAAAGGCGGGCCCAGGCTCCATTCTGCCCCTCCTCGATGCAGCAGCACACGCCCCACTGGAGCGTTATTCTTTATCATCGCTGCCTCCTCCATTTGGAATCTCCCCTGTGTGCTGTGTGAGTAAATACCTGAGTCATTGCCTTCTGTGGTGCCGATTCTAACCGCTACCTTACAGTGTAAAGTGGGTGGGAGATTCCAAATGGAGGAGGTGGCGATGAAGAAAGAATAACGCTGCCCAGTGGCGCATGCGCTGCTGCATCGAGGAGGGCAGAATGGAGCCTGGGGCTGCCTTTTCAGTCCCTAGCCTCAGGGACTTCTGTAAGTTATAAGTTATTTCTCTGCTGTTTTATAGGGTGGATTTAGCTCAGAGAGGGATAGATAGGGAGCAGCTAGGAAGGTGCAGGGACAGGTAGTGATAGTGTAGGGGCTTAGATCCAGGTGACAGGTTCCCTTTAATTTAAGGGTTTGCACACAGAAGGTCTGTAGGTTGGGGCAGTACCACATAATATGCAGAATATCTGCCCCATCCTCAGAGCAGCATGGACAACAAGAATCGCCCCGCAAGCCTGCCCTTTTCATCCAGGCGGAGGTCTATATACCGTATGTGTCAAATAGAGCTGTGACACTCTCCTGGCTTCTCTCATCGAGACCCTGGGGATAAATTGTAGTATGCTGTCCCACTGAGGGTCCAAAATCGGCCCCACATCAAACTCCCACTTCTCTCTGTACTTAGCTGGGTGCAAATGCAGAAATGAGTCCAAGAATCCTCTATATATAAGGGAAATAATGCCATGGGTACCCTCAATGACCCAATAAGATTTATCAATACATCCGATTGTACCACTATTTGTGGTGTTCTGAGTTGCCGGGTAATGGCGTGCTGCAGCTGTAAATATTGGAAAAACAAGGATTGGCTCAGAGGAAATTCCTTCCTGAGCTCTTCAAAGGTCTTTAGTGTGCCACCAACAAACAGCTGCAACACATACCATATCCCCACTCGCCTCCCCTGGCCAAATCCCCTCTGGTGCAGCAGCTCCACCAGTCTGGGGTCAAACCAGATCAGATCGAGGCGTAGCACGAGAATGCGTTATGCCCCTCCATTGTCTAACTCTATGCCAAATTTTATCGAGCATGGCAATTGTCGGGAACTTTGTAGAACTCACTCTGAACCTCCCAGCCTCCAAACTTGTAAGCAATGGACCTCTACCCACTATGAACTCAAGAAATTTCCCGGGCGACGTAGGTTGAACTGGGTCACTCCAACCTACCATGTGCTGATATTGAGATGCTACATAATAAATCCACAGGTTCGGAACAGCTGGCCAACATTCGTATACATGCAGATTGGAAGTATGTTCACACTAGCCACTAAAACGGCAAAAGCCAAGAAAAAAACTGTATGAAAACATATCCTGCCATAAATAAGCGAAAAAGCAAAACTGACCTCAATGTTTTGCTTTTATACTTATTTTTTTTCTCTTTACCCATGTTCTCATTGAGGTCAGTTTTGAACCATGGAAAGGTTTTAAATTAGAAAGAGATAGGTACTGTTTCGGTATGGGTACACCTTGACATGATGGGATGGCCTCTAACCTTTTTGCAATAAATGTAGTTCTAAGTACCGTGTTATTTATTAGCGCTTGCTTTTTACTTGCTTATAGCAGGACATTTCTTCATACAGTTTTTTTTTGGGTTTTAACGTATTGATTAAAAAAAGGAAAGAAAATGATGCTAAATACACAAACAAAAATGAAGAAATGACAGCAGGTTTTGTTCATGAATACGTATATGTGAGTGAGTTACCATTTTTTGTTCTGTTTTTAGTTTCTGAAGAGCAGTGCCTGTACCAGATTTATATTGACGAACTCTATGGCGGCCTACAAAGGCCGGGGGATGATGACAAGAAGAGGTGAGTGTCACCACGAGTCTCAATTTACTCTGACACTGTATGTCCAGAACATCATTGCTGTAGTTAAAGGGGTTGTCCTGTCTAAACTGATAATTCTGCAGTCACTCTGATGGACTGCAGACTTGTCAATCCTCCCAGGCCCGTACTGAGCGTTGCGGGATTTGCGATTTTTAAACCGGGAACGGACTGCAGTTATGCAGTATGCTGGGAGGATTTATAAATCTGCAATCACACAGAGTGACACAGAATATCTGCAGAATTATCAGTTTTAGACCAGACAACCCCTTTAACGTTTACAGGCACCTAATGAGATTGCATATATTCCAATATACTCCTTTGACTGCAGAATACAGAATCTGTAAAGCTGGTCTCACACTCTGAATTTTGGCATCAATGTGAATGCGTCACAAACTGCTTGCACCCCATCCATTTTCAGAGTCATGGGGCCGGAGACATTTGCAGATGCATCCAGTTATGTACAGTGTGCCCTGCATCCAAGTGGAGGCAGGTGTTCACAGATTTTTCATGGAGGTAAAATTTTCACCTTTTTGGGATTTTGTCTCTGTGAAAAAAAAAACGTGAACACCCTCCCCTTCCACCGGATCCAGGACACCCCGCCTAAGTCTGGACTGGGGTCTATTAGTCACAGTGACACGGACTCCAGATCCGGAATAGCTGGTCCGTGCTCAGTGTTCTGAGAATGTGCAGAATGCATTTGTAAATGACACACCCCCTAGGGGGCATGTCATTTATCAACCAACGGATCCCTGTAAAGTCTGCAAATGGATGCTCCTGCACGAGGTGCGTGTGCATCCAGTGTCGTCATGGCAGGGGAATGCAGGGGCATGCAGGCTTTTCTTGCATGCCCCCGGATTTAAAAAAACGGTATTGTGAAGCACCCTTAGCCTAGTTTCACACTTGCTGTTTTTTTCAAACCAGGCTAGATCAGGTTTTTCAGCAAAAAATGATCCGTTTTTGCTCATTAACTTCAATGGTGCCAGGTAGCAACCTGAAGCAAGAGGATTCTACCTGACACCATTAAAGTGAATGGGCAAAAAGCTGAATCCTAAAAGGATCAGGTTTTTGCTGAAAAACCTGATCTTGCCTGGTTTGAAAAAAAAACTAAGTGTGAAACTAGCCTAAATAACAACACTGAAATTTCTGTGTAACCCAGGGCTAGTTCTGTTATGGGCTCATAAATTCACTGTGGTTAATACATTACTGTGGTACATACATTACATGTGCACTGTGGTACATACATTAAATCCATCCATACATTTCTATCACTTGCTGATAATATCGAGATCGCTCTTCATGATGTGAAACCTGGACGATAAAGGACAGAAGAAGAACTATCGCCTTCGTAATGTGGTGCTGGAGAAGGATGTTATCAATACCAATAGCAAGAAGAACAAATAAAATCAATACTGGAACAAATCAAGCCAGACATGTCACTGGAAACAAGGATTACCAAATATGACCTTGTCTACACATCATAAGAAGACAGAAATCACTTGAGAAGGACATCATAATAGGAAGAATAGAAGAAACAATGCGAAGAGGAAGACCAGCAGCCCGACGGCTTAGGCTTTAGTCTTACACACTTCTTATTGCACAGGCTCTTTGGACCTGTAGGACAGCAACACTCTTGTACTCGGCTGCAGCCCTGCTCTAATTAGAAGCGGAGATCAAATTAACCTCTGATCCTTTTTTTTTATTTATTTTTTTTTTTTCAATTAACCCTTTGAATACTGCAATCAAAGCTCCTCCCCTTCCTTTGATACACAACCCCAGGGTACCATGGGTCACTATGCAGACTGGGAGCTGCTAAAGGCCCTAATGGCTGCTGTTTTATTAAGCCTAACCAGAGGCTGCGTATTCTAGGAGAACATTTAACTATACTACCATTGCAGTATGTAGTATGTTATTGAATGATTGCACAATTACGACTTAAAGACAAGGTAACATAATGTAAAAAAAACAAAGGTGAATTTGTTACAATACGTTTCTCAAAACTTAATATGGATTGACCTTTTTTTTTTTTTTTTTATATTGTCATAATATAACTGAAATCATCCACTAAGATGGTCGGTATATAGAAAAGAAAAATGTTTATAGGTGAAGAATAGCTCCTATATAAAGTGTAATTCATCCCACTGAGAACACTTCATCATACAGCTATGTTACAAAATAAAAAAATAAAATTTACTATCAGAATTGGATATAAAAGAATTCTTTACCTGGCCCTTAAGAGATTAAAGGAGTTTGTTAGTGCTAATGATTTATATATCTTCAGATGGTGCCGGGTTAAGACAATGTTGTTCATCCTCTTTGGGTCCGGAGCTGTTTGACTTATGCTGCTCCGGTGTCTGTGTCTCTGCTGCAGGGGTCACTTCGTCCCTGCCGTGCACATCAGAGCTCAGCGGCTCACATTGTCTGTATCCGTGCTGCTGCTGAACTCTGGGACTGCCTGCAGCCGTGTTTAAGATGTTTATGCCCTTTTTAAAAAAAAAAATCCTTTAAATACAACATAGGTTGGCAGAGAAGAAGGCGTCCATCGGGTACACATATGAAGACAGCACGGTGGCGGATTTGGGAAGCTCCGACAAAGAGGATGAAGATTCTGATGATGAGAGCAAATCTGATGAAGATGAAGTCATTCCAGACATAGGTAATGTTACTTGTGCAATAATTATTCACTTGTGATTTTGGTTATATTTGAACAGCTTTGAAGGCTCCTGGTTCTGGGGAGCAACACTTGATTAGAGCTGTCATGTTTTCCCTTGCCTGTTTCCATCCCTTAATGAAAAACATATACAGGGTTTAAGCATAACTATACTTTTATTATGTTGTTAGATGTAACTCTGTAGTACAGTTCTTCTGACAGGTCCAGTTAGTGAGACGTGGATCTGGACACAGTAATAACAATTTCTACAGCAAGATTGCACATGGGATTGATTAGTGTAGGTTCATGTTAGCAGTTTTCATTTAAAGGGGTATTCCCATCTCCAAGATTTTATCCCAATATGTAGTAGGTGTAATTAATATTAGCAAATCCTTCCAATTAGAAATGTGGTATAGTTCTCCTGATTAGCTGTCACATCCGTCATGTGCAGGACATTGCAGCTTGGAGTAAACCCATTGATTCCAGTGATCTTCGGTGTTAAGGTATGTTGACACTGAGTCTATTTGCTGAGTTTCTGCAGCAGAAACTCTCCAAATCCTTGGAGACTCTGCTTAATTTCCACTCCACAAACTCACGAACTAGACCCAGTGTGCACATACTCATTCTCTGCTTCCCAAAAGTTGTTGTAGACGCACCGCTGTCTCATTTAGTTACATTAGGAGCGCACAGTTCGGGTCAGTGGTGCAGCGAAGCTTCTGGTGTTAACTGTCAATCATGCAGCGGCGCACCACTCTGAAGCAAACCGGGGAGCAATGCACTCCTGCAAATAGAAAAAAAAAAAAATGTTTTAAGTATGGTTATTTCTCCTTCGCCTCATTGGGGGACACAGACCGTGGGTGTTATGCTGCTGTCCACTAGGAGGCGACACTAGGCAGAATCTGAAAAAGATTAACCGTGGCTCCTCCTCTGCAGCATACACCCCTGGACAGGCACTGTCCTGACCAGTTTTTGCTTAGTGTCTAGGAGGCACACACAGATTTTTTAGTGCTCCTAAAAAATAAGCGTTTTCTTTTTGAAGAAGAAAAGTGGGTCTCTGATGAGACTCCCGGCATGGTCCCTCCTCGGCCCCCACTGTTGGGGGCGCCTGGTTGAGGTCGACTATTTCCCTTAACATGCCGCTCCCTCCTCGGCCCCCCACTGTTGGGGACGCCGGGTTGAGGTTGAGACGACGATCCTCCCTCCCCATTTCCCCAACGTTGGGGTTCATGGGTTGAGAGTGAGGCGAAGGACAAGGCACCTGACGGTGGAGCAGCATCCCTCCCTAAATGCCCCTTTGGGGTCCATTTAGGTCGAGACACCCCAGGTAGAGCCTCTGGTGCAGCAGCCTAGATCTGCTACATGCACCCTGGAGTCATCAGCCCTGCTGACAAACTCCTTTTCACTTCGGCTGCGGCGTGCCTGCCGCAGCAATCCAGGGTACACAGCTTGCTGTGTACTCCTGAGGGGTCGGGGGACCAGCACTGGGGGCAGCCAGCACTGGCAGGGACACAGCTTGCCTGTGTCCCTGCAGCAGCCAGCACTAAGGGCTGCATTTATGGTGGAGCAGAGGACCCAGCACTCTGGGTCCTCTGCAGGGGCCCGCACTAACCCACCGCTGCCTGCCCCGGGGGTCCGGTGGGGTCCAGACCAGTTCCGGACCCCCTCACGGACTTCCGCGCCGCTCTGGAGCCTCTTCCCGGCCGCACAGAGCTAATTTAGGCCGCGGCTTCGGCCTACGCCGAGGCCGCCGCCTTCGGCACGCCCCCCGGCCCGCCCCCCGGATGACGAGGATGACGCGGCCAGCGTCATAGCAGGGGGCGGACCGCGTCTCCGGAGCGCGCCCTCTGTACAGAATCGCGCTGTTTTGCAGCGCTCCGCCCCCCTTCTTCCTCCTCTCTCCACATCCCGGACGCCATTACATGCCTCGTGGTGGAGGCAGAGCGGCACCAGCAGCAGCACAGCAGCTGCACAGTCTCCGGGGGGCACAGACAGACAATCGCTGGACACTGGTGGCACACAGGTGGTGGTAAGTTGCCAGCAGAGGTCTTCTACCTCCTCTGCTGGAACTCTTCTCTCCAGGGCACCCCTGCACAGCACTATTCTCTCCAGGGCACCCCTGCACAGCACTATTCTCTCCAGGGCACCCCTGCGCAGCACTATTCTCTCCAGGGCACCCCTGCACAGGCTCCTGTATATACCACTATGCCGGGCTCAAGGAACAAGAAGACTAGGGCCCACACAGCCTACTATTCCTTATGCACAGCATGTCAGAAGCCTCTACCCAGTAGACATACGTCCCAGCACTGTCGGGACTGCGCCCAGACTACGGGGCCGGTGTCCTCAGCCGTTACGGATGCGTCATCTGCCATGCCGGAATGGGCCACTTTTTTGTCCCAATCCATCTCACAATCCATGGCACAATCCATGGACAGGCTGTCCTCTACATTGCTTTCAGCTATGCAGAGTCACGCTTCACCCCAGACCGCCGCTCAACAAAGCGGACACTCAGAACGCGGCCGCACTGAACTAAGATCCACCTCTAGGGCAGGACGGAAACGACCACATAGGTCAGGCTCTCCGGGACCTGCACGGTCTCCAGGGCCTACTCATACTTCACGGTCATCTCCAAGGGAGAGTCGCCGTGCCTCCAGGTCGCCAGAACCGTCCCCTGATAGGGAGGGTCACAGAAGGTCCAGGTCACCCCCTCCTAGAGAAGAGCGCGATGATGCGCAGGAGTCCGAGGGACTCTGCGACTCCAGCTCAGATCTGGATCCAGATGGGTCACTGGACCTAACCCAGCCAGACACTGATGTATTGGTTGAGGACGTAATCACCTCCATCAACCAGGTGCTGAAGATATCTGAACCTCCGCCAGATGCCCCAGAGCACGAGATCGCTTTCCAGAGGACAAAGAGGCCCCCGAAATATTTCTCCGATCACCCCGAGTTCAGAGCGATTCTCAAAAACCATCGCTCACACCCAGAGAAGAGATTCGGCAACCGTAAGGCACTGGAGAGGCGTTACCCCTTCTTGCAAGAGGTAACACAGTCCTGGGCAGATACGCCTGAAGTGGACCCTCCGGTGTCCAGACTCGCAACACAGACGCTTCTTTCCCTGCCTGATAGCTCCTCCATAAAGGATGCGACGGACCGTCAGGTGGAACATATGGCCCGATCAATTTTCGAGGCCACAGGGTCCTCCCTGGCCCCGACATTTGCTATTGTGTGGGCAGCAAAGGCTATCATGGCCTGGACAACCAACTTACATGCTGGTCTCCGTTCAGTTAACTCCGAGCTCGCTGACCAGG
Source organism: Allobates femoralis (assembly GCA_033576535.1). Classification (NCBI taxonomy): domain Eukaryota; kingdom Metazoa; phylum Chordata; class Amphibia; order Anura; family Aromobatidae; genus Allobates; species Allobates femoralis. Next base: position 157,604,666 of record JARQOC010000008.1, read on the forward strand.
CGGTGCAAGCGTCAGTCGTGGCTGACTATATTTTACACGCAGCTATCGATTCCGCAAATTGTGCGGCAGTGGCTGCGTCAAACGCCATCATCATCAGGCGTGCTCTCTGGTTGCGGGACTGGAAGGCGGATGCAGTCTCAAAGAAGTCGCTTACCCACCTTCCATTTTTCAGCGGACGTCTCTTTGGTGAAGAACTTGATAAATTAATATCCAATGCCACAGGAGGGAAGAGTACTTCCCTACCTCAACAAAAACCGAAACGCACCTATACCCGCCGTAACCAGACACGGTTCCGTTCCTTTCGGAACTCGTCCGGCTGGTCCGTTTCCCGCCCAGCGCAGACCCGTAGTCGTTCACCGCGCAGGGAAGGTCCGAGGACTTCGCAAAGGACGAACAAACCCTGGCAGTCTAGATCTGGCCAAGGCAAGTCCAAAGGACCCAAATCCCACAAATTCTCATCCTCATGACTCCTTATTTCCGGACGACGCCCCGCCAGTGGGCGGACGACTTTCCCACTTTCGTCAAGTTTGGCTACCTATTATAAAAGACAGGTGGATCAGGGAACTGGTGTCGTCGGGTTACAAGATAGAGTTCATCTCCATCCCACCAAATCGATTCTTTCTTTCCGTACCTCCGAGGCTACCGTCCAAGGCTCGCGCCTTCTCCCGAGCGGTCAGGTCACTTATCCAAGCTGGAGTGATCGTTCCGGTCCCTCGGACCGAACGTTTTCAGGGGTTCTACTCCAACCTGTTCGTGGTCCCCAAAAAAGGGGGCAGTGTAAGACCTATTCTAGATCTCAAACAGCTAAACAGGTACGTGAGGGTACGACAATTTCGCATGGAGTCTCTCCGATCCATCATATCATCCATGGAAGAAGGAGAATTTCTCGCCTCCATAGATATTCAGGATGCTTACCTGCATATTCCTATCGCCCCTGCCCACCAAAGGTTCCTCAGATTCGCAATCGGTCAGGCTCATTATCAGTTTGTGGCTCTCCCATTTGGACTCGCCACGGCTCCCAGAGTCTTTACCAAAGTCATGGCGGCTGCCATGACTATATTACACTCCAGAGGCGTAGTCGTCATCCCATACTTGGACGATCTACTTATCAAGGCTCCCACCTTCAAGGACTGCGAACTCAGTGTCACCATCACGGTAGACACACTAAGTCGCCTGGGCTGGTTGGTCAACCTAAAAAAGTCGTCCCCAATCCCAAGTCAGTCCCTCATTTTTCTGGGCATGGAATTTCACACTTCCAGGGGGCTGGTGCTCCTCCCCAAGGAGAAGGCACATGCTATCCAGATGGGAGTTCGCGCCCTTCTTCACCCAGCACCTCGATCCCTTCGTTTTGCCATGCGAGTTCTGGGCAGGATGGTTGCCTCGATAGAAGCGGTCCCCTTTGCCCAGCTTCACCTTCGGCCTCTCCAATTGGCCATACTCAAGTCCTGGGACAAGAGTCTTTTCCCTGGACAGGATGTTCCGCATATCCTCGACAGTCAAGCAATCCCTGCACTGGTGGCTCCGTCCAGTATCTCTCTCCAAGGGGAGATCGTTCATCCCAGGCCACTGGAAGATTGACAACCGATGCCAGTCTCACGGGATGGGGCGCGGTGTACCGACACCACAGAGCGCAGGGGAAGTGGTCTCCATTGGAAGCCACCATGCCCATCAACGTCCTGGAGATTCGAGCCATCTTCCTGGCACTACGGGCTTTCCAACGTCTCCTAGTGAACTCTCACTACCGGATACAATCCGACAATGCCACGGCCGTGGCTTATGTAAATCACCAGGGCGGAACCCGCAGTGTCCAAGCGATGCGGGAGGTATCGCACATCCTGCAATGGGCGGAATCCACGGGATCGACCCTGTCCGCCGTACACATCCCAGGAGTAGACAACTGGGAAGCAGACTTTCTCAGTCGCCAAGGCATAGACTCAGGAGAGTGGTCCCTGCATCCCGAGGTTTTTCGGCAAATTTGTCATCGCTGGGGGACTCCGGACGTGGATCTGATGGCATCACATCTCAATGCCAAGGTTCCCAACTTCATGGCCAGATCACACGACCCCCGGTCTCTCGGAGCGGATGCCCTAGTTCAGGACTGGACTCAATTTCAACTCCTGTACATCTTCCCACCTCTGCCTCTAATCCCCAGAGTAGTGCGCAAAATCAAACAGGAAGGGATTCCGGTCATCCTTATCGCCCCAGACTGGCCCAGACGCGCGTGGTATGCCGACGTCGGCCAACTCACGGCAGACGCCCCCTGGCGCCTCCCAGATCGGCCAGACCTCCTATCTCAGGGTCCGTTCTGCCACCAGAATTCACAGGCCTTGAATTTGACGGCGTGGCCCTTGAAACCTGGATTCTAACTCAAGCAGGGCTCTCACAGGATGTGATTCGCACTATGATCAGTGCGAGGAAACCTGCCTCTGCAAAAATTTACTATCGCACCTGGAAAGCCTTTTTTGCCTGGTGTGCATCTCATGATCAGAATCCGCTTCCCTACTCGCTGCCTAGAATTCTTGGCTTCCTACAATCAGGTCTGGAGGCCAGACTGTCCCTGGGCTCTCTTAAGAGCCAGGTCTCGGCCCTCTCCGTTCTTTTCCAGCGGAGACTGGCCTTAAAACCTCAAATCAAAACTTTCCTTCAAGGGGTTTCCCGTTTGGTTCCCCCCTACAGACGACCGCTGGATGCGTGGGATCTAAACTTGGTGCTGACGGCATTGCAAGAACCGCCTTTTGAGCCTCTCAAAGAGATTCCTCTCCGCCTTCTATCCCAGAAGGTGGTGTTTCTAGTGGCTATCACCTCCCTTCGGAGGGTGTCCGAGCTCACAGCACTCTCATGCAGGCCTCCATTCCTAGCCTTTCACCAGGATAAGGTAGTTCTCCGTACGGTTCCTTCTTTTCTTCCGAAGGTGGTTTCATCGTTCCACATCAATGAGGAACTATCTTTACCGTCCCTTTGTCCTGCTCCAGTTCATAGATTTGAGAAGGCTCTGCATACGCTGGACCTTGTAAGGGCTTTGCGCATTTATGTCTCTAGAACAGCCCCCTTTAGGAAGTCGGACTCTCTTTTCCTTCTTCCTGAAGGCAGCCGCAAGGGCTTCTCAGCCTCAAAGGCCACGCTTGCCAGATGGATCAGAGCCACAATTCAGGATGCCTACAGGCTAAAAAACTCGCCTCTTCCGGCCGGTATCAGAGCGCATTCTACCCGTGCGGTGGGGGCATCCTGGGCTATTCGGCATCAGGCTTCTGCCCAACAAGTGTGTAAAGCAGCCACCTGGACTAGCTTGCACACATTCACCAAACATTACATGGTCCATACCCAGTCTTCTGCGGATGCGAGCCTGGGTAGACGCGTCCTGCAGGCGGCAGTTGCCCACCTGTAGGATACTATCTTATATACCACTCGTTCCATTGCTTTTCCCACCCAGGGACTGCTTTGGGACGTCCCACGGTCTGTGTCCCCCAATGAGGCGAAGGAGAAAAGGAGATTTTTGTGTACTCACCGTAAAATCCTTTTCTCTTAGCCTCTAATTGGGGGACACAGCTCCCTCCCTGTTGGCCGTTGTGGCCCGTTTTTTGAGTTTTCTTGTTGTTTGAACTCGTGCATAGTTGCCTTCTTGCAGGCATGGTTTTTTGGATGTTATCACTGGTATGTAAATCCTCCTACTGCTTTAGCACAAACTGGTCAGGACAGTGCCTGTCCAGGGGTGTATGCTGCAGAGGAGGAGCCACGGTTAATCTTTTTCAGATTCTGCCTAGTGTCGCCTCCTAGTGGACAGCAGCATAACACCCACGGTCTGTGTCCCCCAATTAGAGGCTAAGAGAAAAGGATTTTACGGTGAGTACACAAAAATCTCCTTTTTATTAATGACTTTATGATGAGCTTGGATATTCCCTGAACTATTCCCAGACTCCTAACTTATTTTCAGATGTGGAAGTGGATGTAGATGACATAACAGACGAACAGGTCGCTGATCTGAACAAGCAGGCCACCAGCTATGGGATGGCAGAGGGAGACTTTGTCAGGTACATGAACTAGACCGTCTTTGTGGTCTTCAGTTGTAGGCTGGTTTCACACTTGCGTTTCGGTGTAATCAGGCTGAAAACTCATCCCACCACATCCGGGTTTGTTTGTGCAACCGTATGCAACCACAGCGGTATTATGTCTGACCAGAGTGTCGCATCAGGCATAATACCACTGCTGTTCCATACATTGCATGCCTGATCCGTCAAAGTTCAAACTTTACATAGGACATGCCTATTGGGAGGGTGTTGAGAGGGGCATGCTCAGTGTGAAAGCAGGATCCAGCCTGGCCGGATCCGCCCTATTGAAGCCCATTCTTTTTTGGCCACAGTGCGCTGCATCCGGTGACATCAGGTTTTTTAAACAGCTGCAAAATCGCAACTTGGTGTCCGGGGAAGCGTCAAAAGGACGATCTGGCGTAAACCTTATGCCACCGCATAATGTATGCGAGACAAGCCTGATCAGGTAGCATCAGGTTTTAGCTGGATTAGGACGCTGAAAAAAAAATGCAAGTGTAAAACCATCCTTACTGCTCCAGTTGGTGCCATGAATGCAGACATTTATCATTGTGTTAATGATTGTATAGACAATGCTGGATCAATGGCTTTCCCTATGATCACCTGTCCCCTGCAGATCAGCAGTAGTTGCTGCTGCAGAAAGCACCGTTATTTATGTGCAGTTTCCATCTAAATGTGTGTGATTTCTTATTGCTGCCAGTGATTGACTTTTGTGCTTTCTAGGATGCTGCGTAAAGATAAAGAAGAGTCTGAAGCAATAAAGCATGCTAAAGCTTTGGAGGAGGAGAAGGCCATGTATTCTGTAAGGATCTGCACCAACAGACATCAGGACGTGACATGGTTCATTGCAGCAGGCCCGACCTCTTCACACAGTATCTCACCCTCCTTAAATTGGGCTCCTCCTTAGTACATTTTCCAAGTTTATGTTCTAAGATCCCTTTTACTTTTCTTAAAGATTTTCTCCCGAGGGATCGTGATATTGTAAAAACTTGTGTTTGTGTAATTGTAGGGACGACGTTCCCGACGGCAGAGAAGAGAATTTAGAGAAAAACGCCTTAAAGGAAGAAAGATCAGTCCACCCAGGTAAAGAGTAATGGCCTTAACAGCCTTTATGGGCAGACAATAATTAGCAGACTTCCTAAACGAGTATTCTTTTATCACTTCTTCTCTTGCATCATAAAGTAAATCATTACAATTTATTTTCTCACTTTGTACAGTTATGCCCGACGAGACAGTCCTACCTATGACCCTTACAGAAGGTGAGTAGGTCACAAAATGGGAATTTGCTATGTATTTTAGCTGATTTAATTAAATGTATGGCTATGAAGAAAATAATGTAATATGTATTATGGTCAACACAATGTAAAAGTCCAAGTACAATGCATTTCGGCTTCTTAATTCAGAATAAACCTTCCTCAGGTGCACATTTAGAGCATATTCTATAGAATACGTTTTGTACTTGGACTTTTAATTGTGATGACCATATTAATCAATCCTTTAAAGTAAATTGACCTCTTCCTATTCAAAAGCGCCACAAAATACACTCTGGATCCTCATCCTTATCCGTACAAAGGCCAATGTGTCTTGATTAGTATGGTCTGTCTTATTTGTCACCAGCATAGAATAGGTATCCATGAAAGGGAAACAGTGACATACATGTAATCTGTATACAGCACGTTAAATAAGAAGCTGAGCAGAATAGTTATAGGTTTGTTGGTTAACGTTCAGTATAACTTGTATATTATTTGTGGTGTTTAAATGCATAGGAGTCCAGTGGGCGGTACTAGTAGTGATTGACGCTATCTCTGCATGCACAGCCATACATGGAAGACTATCACTGAGTAGGACCCGCCCACTGGACTCCTATACATAGAAATGTATAGGATACTGCCTGCAGCTCAGAGTTCTCAACATGACAAGTTCCCTTTAAATAAATAACAAATATGACTGATGTTATTCACTTGTAGACTGTAAGTTTCCTTGTATTACTCTTTTGTGCAGGTCCCAGTCCGAGTCGTCTTCGGCTTCCCGATCCCGCTCTCCAAGCCAGGGGCATGAGGAAGCCATTACTTTTATAACCAGCTTTGGGGGCAGTGAAGATGAATCGGCCTCTGGCCCTGCAGCTCAAAACCCCGCGAGCAGCGGCAACAAAAGGGCCCCACATTCCCAGGCCCCTGGGACTTCTTCAGGTCGTAAAGAGGCCTCCCGGTCGGTAACTTTCGATTCTCCCCAGCCGTATGTCGTATGGGTCGGAGTTTACGGGGGAGGGCGGGAGGCCAAGAGTCTTCTGCATTAGAAGGGCCGGAACTCCCCACCCGGTAATTGGAATGGGGCAGTAATGCTTTTTGTATATGGCCCTTGTTGTTTCAATCATTATTCAAATGCTCTAACATGAGTTCTTATGAAAGAGTAACATGAGTTCTTATGAAAGAGTGATGTTAAAGGGTCAGATTGTGCCCAGCAATTCTCTTAAATTCCTATGTAATACATCCCTCTAATTTAAGCTATTTTCTCATATAGTTCCTTTTAATAATTCCCTTTCTACACTATGCAACTGCTGTTGTTGTTTTTTTTTCTATTTCCCTTTTGATGATGTACCGTGGGATGCCCCAGTGCATGCCGGGATCCACACAGGGAGCATCAGACAGCCCCAGACACTTCCTCATCCCCCTCCGATACACAGCGTCACAGTGATGCTAGTTCCAGGGATGGGGCTATTCCAATGTGTACTGAGGTCTTCAGCCCCATCCCTACAGATTGACTTCTCAGCCACCCTCCTCCCTTCAGTGTAAATTCTCAGCTCCCCTTCTTCTCCCCCACAGAGGGAGTGAAGCAGAATATCAGAGAAGGTGTGACACTGTGCGGGGAGCGGGTAACAATGAGAGGGGCTGAGGATACACACTGCGGGGGGAGTAGAGCGAGCATGAGACCATAATACACATTGAAACAGCCCTGCCCCTGGTACTAGCGTCACTGTGATACTATGTATCAAGGTGGGGATGAAACGGTGTCTCAGCCTGCCTGACAGCCTTGTGAGGATCCCAGGATCCACTGGCTCTCTCACGGTACATCATCAAAAGGGAAATGGGGAAAAAAACCACAAAACAATAGCAGCTATATAGTGTCGAGAGGGAAGTAATAAAGGAATTATATGAGTAAATAGCTTAGATTAGAGGGATGTATCAGATAGGAAGTTAAGAAGAAAATTGCTGTGCTTGGACTGACACTTTAAATGTACTGGCACAGGATTTTAGGAAAAATAAAATAAAATTAATTCATGCAACCATATTTTCTATTTCACATTATGGCCAAAATTCCAGTTCACCCGATGTGTGATGAGAGCTTGCAATATCATAGGCATGTGTGATGTGATTTGCTAGTAATTTCGGCCATAATATGGGTTAAAAAATATACAGCTGAATGAATTAGCACTTAAAGGAACACTCCAGGCAAAACTGACTTGCTAATACTCCGTGCAGGCCATAATGAAGTGATGCCTGACACAGGTTTTCTTAAAGGCAATGCACTCCTTTACTGACATAAATACACAGTTAAACCATTTATCCTTCAATAAAAATATTTTGTTTGCTGCAAATGCCTTTAAATCCTTCACCCTAGCCTGCAAAAATGTTGTAATCTGCCAGAGCTCCTGGATGAGGTTGTACTCAGATCTCCTGTGTAGAAGGGGGTAAAGCATCTACAGTCTTAGGAAGGACAGATAAAACAAGGTGGAGAAAAAAGAAGCAAAGCAAATGAAGAGGAAATATGTGAAAGATAGATGATGTACTGATGTATAACCTAATACGGACCGCAGCACCCACAGATCACATCCAGCCTGTACTACTGGAAGGGGCACTGCCACAGGACAAGAAAAGGAAGCTTGATCAGCCAGCAAACCTGGGGGTCAGAGAATAAATGAAGGAATGGAGTTTGCAACCTGAGACTTAGTGTAACTTTATTAACCAAAGGAACCAGCAACAGACATAAAAGTATTTTCTCCATGTCAGAGGTGTGGTTAGACTTTTAAATGTGTTCTCCATTCATTACACTTTCTGCTTTGCCTAGAGTGCTCCTTTAATTCCCCACTTCTATAGACCGATCATCCTGCCTGGAAGGTGTGAGGCTGGTGATCTGTTATAGTTGTGCTTTTAATGGAAGTTTACAGTCATAGTGCACAAAGCACTACAACAACAAATAAAAAAAAACCCACAGAAATGCAGATTCTCAGGAGAAAGTATACGTTTTTTAATTTATTTTGTTCCATCACTTTTGTTTCATTGTGTTTTTAAAGTACATTTCTTACGGTAAGTGAGGACTAGTTTTGATTACTGTGCTTTTTTTTTTTCCTTTTATAATATTTTATATCTGATTAATATCGCAGCCCTATTAGGAGTAGTCTAACACACTTGGATCGGCCTATAGTTGCTTTATAACTTGACATATTTTCTTATTTTTTCCATTTTTAGACGGAGGTCGTCCTCTTCATCCTCATCTTCTTCTTCGTCTTCCTCCACATCGTCCAGTTCCAGATCATCTTCCAGGTCTAGGTCAAGCTCCAGATCAAGGAGAGATAATCGCAGGCGTAGATCATCGTCCCGTAGCCACTCTCGTAGGTATTCTCGCAGCCCTCCAAGACGGTATTCTGGTGGAGGAGGCGCACGAGACAGCAGAAAGTATTCCAGATCCAGGTCCTCAGACCGTGACCGATATTATGGCGGAAGGCGTAGGTCTCGGTAAGTTGTATGTAGACAAAAAGTGTGTGTTAACATTTTAAGGATTGATTTATTAACTTGTATGTTAAAGGGTTTATTTCTAAACTTAGAGGGATTGTTCACTACTTGGGGACTACCTCTTCTCAATTGCTATAATTCCCCATTTGCATTAAGGACTGCCTGTACCTGCCGTCAGCGCTGGTTGTCCCAAGGCTCACATTGTCATGTTTGGTTCACAAGGTTCATACGGCATATCAGTGCTTGATTCACTCTCACTTTCTTTGAATATACTTGACATTTGGAGGAAGTTAGAAACCAGAAGCTATCACTACTTCTGTGTTTCATTTGGGTCCAAGTGAAGTGAAGGATCCCCCGATTACCTGCAGGCCTCACTTGCTATAACGTGATCACGTAAGCTTTGGGAGATCCGACAGCATCGAGGGAGTAAGGCTGTCTTTATTTGGAATACAGGCTGTCTTTATTTTAGATGGATTGAGTAGTGGATCACCCCTTTAAGTACATGTAGCCAAAAATAATTTGAATTTCAATACAAATGATCTACTGTTTGGATTTTATAGACTGTTCTGTTGCAAATTAAATTTTGATGTGGTCTGTGATCATGAATCAGTTGAGAAGAGATCAGAAAAGACAGATAAAGAAAAAGTGATTAGAAACTCTCCTGTCAGACCGTCATAATGTGCTCACTGATGTACTCTGTGAACTTGCTCTGTGGTCAGCAAAAGACGGTGATAAGGGGCTATAGAAGTGCAGACTTTAATGAAACCCATTTGAAAAAAAACAAACAAAATATTTAGTTCCAATTACATTTATTTAAAGGGGTTGTCAAGGCCTAGTTAGTTTTTTAGGCCCTAAGTAAAAAATAAACGGAAAGGTAGTTGATAACTATTTGTCTGGTCTACCCTGCTCAGTGGTCACCAACCGCTCCTGCTAGCGATTCAGCGGCTCCATGTCAACAGAGCAGGTTCCTCTAACGACCGGGAGTGACTGCTTATGTTATGCTGACAGCCGGCTCTACGCAGTTAGGCAGCAGGGAGCCAGCTATCACTTGGCGTGACATCAGCAGTCACTCCCTGTCTACAGAGAGGAAGAGAAGTTAAATAACCAGGAGGAAAAATTGATTGCACAAACTTGAAATTTTATTTGCTCATAGCATGTAAAACAACACATAAGAAAGATAATATAGATTCAAGGGTCTTAAAAGGTCGGTGAGTGAAAGTTCGGAGTCAAAAACATCATGATGCAGGGATCTGCATGGCAATATCATACATTACAACAGATTAACATCTCAATAGTAAACACGTACAAACAATGTTTGTCATATAACAGGGATGGTTTTCACAGTATGTAAATCCGACTAATCCCTGTCCTAGGGTCAGCCCAATATTAGCAGCTATCATATTCCCAATTAGGGGTAAACATTTGGTTCAGACCCAGGTCAATTGCCCACAGACAGAGATAACCAGACAGTTTCTAAAGTGCTAGTGCAAATACAACAAAACCCTGTTTCACAGCATTGAGACCTGTACAATGAGATCTAAATCAGGCAGTGCCTACAAAGTGACCACCTGGTTATTTATGCTTGCTAATTGAGCACTAAAATATGATGTCCTGCTGGATTTTTGTATTAATAGAGAGGAAGAGAAGTTGCTTCAATGTCAATGTGACGTCAGCAAAAGCCATAGAATCACCGGCAGGAGCCATCTGTGATCGCTCTGTGCTAGCAGAGATCAGCATGGGCAGAATAGGCAGGTAGTTAGCAACTACCTGCCTGTTGGCTCTGAGGCATATAATTAAAAAGTTATATGGTTCTGGATAATCCCCTTTTAAGTTTAAAAGAGTCTCCAAAGGTGAACGGGGGTCAAGTTGTTCTGTCCTCCACTATTCTGGAGACCCGTGCTTGTACATATAAGTAAAGAGGAGGCCGCACATAACCAACCACTTGCCAGCCATGATAAGTGTAATGATTTATGGAAACATTGAGCATTCCAATGCATCTCGGCACTTACTGCCTGTGTGTTGATGACCAGGTCCTATACAAGGTTGCTTAGAGAATTAGGTCACTTTCAGCTGATGAACCCTTTGCCGGATCTGAATCTTATGACCTCTTTTCCAACCCTGTTTTTCGTTCTCTCTCTTCGTAGAAGTCGTTCACGGTCACTTGACCGATATGGCCGTGGTGGAAAGACCAGTGGGCGTCCTCGAGGCAGTAGTCAAAGTAGTATATCTAGAAGTCCTTCTCCAAATCGAGAAAGAGGAGCTGGAAGGACAATATCTCCGACCGTGGGAGAGCGATTGAAAAGGTGAGGAATCGTCTGCTGCCTTCTCTAATAAAAGCTGACCACTTCACATGACAGCCATGCAAACGTTCCCGAAGTCAGCAATTAAGAGTAAATGTACATGACAGTAATTGGGATACTGGAGAAGCCATAGAATATAAACCTGCCAGAGCGCGAGTCACTGCTTGTTGACTTGGAGTCACATAAGGCTACAATGTTAAGCTTGTGTTTGTATGGATTTGTAAGTTATCGCTATCTCTGAAATTCCTGGTGAATAATGTTTTATTTTTGCTGTTTTTTTTTTATAGGCCTGAACTTGCCGTTTCCAGAGAGATCGGAGCAGCCAAAGTCAGTAAGAATTCTACCGCTTTGTTGATTGACGCAGGATGCGGTGTTGTGGTTAGCGGCATGTGTATTGCACAGAGCATGGCGAATATATCCTCTTTATATCGCACAACGTGTCGTAATAAGCCATCTACTGATCAGATTTGCACCGCAGGCCGATCAAAGAATGTACTATAATGTTTCTATACTGTAGATCATTCGATATAAAACAGTGTAAGGTTATATAATGAGCAACGATTATGGAAACTCCCAATTCTGTGCAAGTTACTGTGTTTTTCCTGATCCTGACGTTAACTTGTTTTTCTTTCTACAAACAGAAGTTCTCTCCTGCGTCTACGCTCTTTCCTTAGAATTGTTGCTTTACTTCTTCTACTAACGCTTCTTATAACTTCTCAATATTTCCAGGCCAAGTTAACGCCACAGGAGAAACTAAAACTCCGTATGCAGAAAGCTTTAAACAAGCAATGTAAGTGTCCTGCTTCACCGCTGTGGTGGCCATTGGCATGAAATAACATGCACTTTTTTGGGGGCTCCATTGCTGTATAAGATAAGTGTAGTGGATGTATTTGCTCTAGTGGTAGTGACTGATACTATTGCTGTTTTAGTTAAAGAATTAATGAAGCACATATCTTATTAACACCACCCAGGTAGAGCTGGAGTGAATATGTTCAATCAGCCATCATGGTGGTTCCTGCTCACTGGAATAGGAGATGAAGTAGCATCTCTTGCCTGACATATCAATGGCACTTTTCTTTTTATTCGCCTACCTGATGCAATGGTTTTTGTAGCGGCAGGGTGCACATGTGGTGTCGTACCAGGCACCAACTCGATTCCTTGCATATCTGCTCCATTTAGAATTCCTGATGCTAACCATAAGGTGTAATAAGAGATCCAGTGAAAATCTTTAAAGGGGTTGTCTTACAGTAAAACTAACAATTTTATTTTGATTAAAAAATCAAAAACACGTGCATGCACTCTGGCTGCTCTGTAGGTATACTCCGGCTCCAGAAGTGGTGTCTGACCTGTTCCAAAAGCGCAAGTCATCAGAGAATGATCCGATAACCTACTTTTAGTCACTTAGAACAGGGCAGATGACTCTTATGGAGCTGGTGCAGACCACCAGAACATGACCTGGATCCCATGCTGGAAGAAGGGGAGGTATGACTCTGATTTTATAGATTACATCAACCAATGCTTTTCTGGTCATCATAATGGGAGACCCAGACAATGGGGTTTAGGGCACTGCCCTCCGGAGGTCACACTAGGTACTACAAGTTTGTAGACACCGCCTCCTCCGCTTATAAACCCCTACCGCAGGGAACATCCTCAGTTTTAAACTTAGTGTGCTCGGAGATCACGCTTTGCTTGCACTTCACTGCATTCTCACAACTTACGTGATGGCGTCTGAAGACAAGGTAATATGGTCCTGACGGGACCTGCGACAGCCTCCCCGCTCACCCTTTGTGGCACACGCAGGTGGAGGTACCGGAGGGCCTAGAGCCTGGACACTTTGTGTTCTCCCGGTACGCTGTCGCGCTCCTTTCCATCCCTCTCTAAGGGGGCTCTGGAGAGTGGGAGATGGGAGCCTTGCACAGCTCCGCTCCGTCCGAGGCCTCCCTAAATGGTGCTTACAGACCGGACTGGAGCCAGCCCAGTCCGAGGCCTCCCTAAATTGTGCTTACAGACCGGACCGGCACTGAGGCACTCTGTGTCTCCTGTGTGCCTGGGGGTAGTGTCGGTCACTTTATGTGTCCTGACACTCAGACCGCGCGTTACCCTCGGGTCCGCGGATCTGGAGGTGTACCCTGTGCTGGGGTCACCCTGGCTGACCGCCCTGTGTGACACAGGGGCTGAGGCCGTAGACTGCCGTTTCTTTGGATGTGATTGCAGTCTGTGTGTGTGTACTGTGTTTTTACACCATTTCCCGCGCTGCGGGCTCCAGCACCTCCATTACAGAGGCTGCTTGGAGGAGGAGAGGCAGCCCTTACGGTGACGTCACCGGGGGGGCGTGTGCGTGTGATTCCCGCGTGTTCCCGGCGCCGCCCACGTCTGTACTGGCGGCGGCCATCTTCTCCCTCACTTCCCGGCTGGGAGCTACGGCACCACGTGTCTGCACTTCAGAGGGAGACCGGAACTCGCGGAGGTCACACACGCACACCGCTTCCTCCCACCGCGTTACTGCGGTCGGTAAGCCACCGGGACTCCCGGTTTGTTTGTCTATTCGACTTGGCTTATACACCCCCTACTGTGGCTATGTCCTCAGTTAGGAAGCATGCTGCTAAGGCGGCGGATAACACCATGACCTGTGCCACTTGCAAGGGAACTCTGGTGGAGGGGTCCTGCAATAACTGCGGACGCCCAGAAGCCCGGACTGGCTCGGCTGAGGCAGCAGCTCCGGTGCTGTACCCTGAGGTTCAGGTGATCCCAGGGCCATGGGAAACGCAGAACAGGATTAATGAATCCCTGCTGTCCCAGATGTCCTCCATGTCGCAGTCACTGGAGGCACTTCATAGGAGACTGGAAAGCCCAGCTACTCCTTCCAGTTACCCCCGGGTGTCCCCCTCTTCTGTTGTGAGACCCCCTAAGCGAGCTCGTCGTGAGGATTCACCCGAGCTCCAGGCTCTCTCTGAGGAGGAGCATTCCTCTGATGGTGAGGAAGATGATGGGGGTTCAACCTTCGGATCTGTGTCTGTGTCTGAGCCTCCAGATGGGGTGGAGGATCTGGTATCCTCCATCAATGAGACCTTGCGTCTCGTGACTCCCACTGAAGAGGTTGTCGTGCACCCGAAGGAGGTCTATCAATGGCTGCGGCCAGAGGCTAGACCAAGTGGATCTTTCATGGACCACACTAATTTTGGAAGGGTGATTAGAGCTCCCAGGTTACATCCTGGGCGACGTTATGTCCGCAAACCCAAGGACAATCGTTTCCCCTTCCCCCAGGAGGTGCTTCAGGAATGGTCGCAGTCTCCAAAGGTGGACGCTTCCATGACTAGAATTGCGGCACGCTCCCTGTTTTCTGCCTCTGATAGCTCCTCGCTGAAGGATGCGACTGATAGACAGGTCGAGCAACTCGCCAAGTCTTCCTATGAGGCTGTGGGGTCTTCATTTGCCCCTAACTTTGCCACGGTCTGGACCTTACAAGCGATTACTACCTGCTTGGATGGTATCACTGACCTGGCAAGGTCCAGTCCAGAGGTCCTGGCACTCACTGAGAGAGCGAGGGCCTATGCGGACTACGCCAGGACGGCGTCTTTGGAAACTGCCACTCGCTCAGCTGTGGCTTCGGCCAATGCTATAGCGATCCGCAGGTTGTTGTGGCTGCGTCTTTGGGACTCAGATGCCACGTCTAAGAAGATTTTGCAGAATCTTCCGTTCTCTGGTGACAGACTTTTTGGCACAGAGCTGGACAAGCTGATTAAGGATTCTGCTGAGTCTAAGATACCGCAGAATAAGCCTAAGCCACGGTATACCGTTAAAAGGAACCCAAAACAGTGGTCCTTTCGGTCCAGCTCACAGTCATCAGCACCGTCCGCTCGCACGGACCGAGGGGGCAAGCCCGCTTCTCAGTGGCGCTCTAAGAGTCGTCCCAAGAAGCCGGCGGGGGCAACAGCTGCCACCCCAAAACCCGCCTCTACATGACTCGCTCTCTCTTCCTGCCTCCCCACAGGTGGGGGGCCGCTTGTCTCGCTTTCAGGACAAGTGGCTACTTCACGTTCAAGATCAGTGGGTTCGAGACGTAGTCTCGCGAGGTTACAGGATAGAGCTGACGTCAAAACCATTATCCCGATTCCATCGGTCTGTTCCATCCCCAGAAAAGACTCAGGCTTTTCACCGGGTGTTGGAGGGACTCCGCAGAGACGGAGTAGTGGTCCCAGTGCCCACGGCAGAGAGGTTCAGGGGTTTTTACTCCAACCTCTTTATTGTCCCGAAAAAGGACGGCTCCTTTCGACCGGTCCTGGACCTAAAATTATTCAACCGTCACGTGCGGGTTCGGAAGTTCCGCATGGAATCACTGCGCTCCGTGATCGCGGCTGTGTCACAGGGGGACTTCCTAGCGTCCATCGATATCAGGGACGCTTACCTTCACGTGCCCATTGCACCGGCTCATCAGCGCTGGTTACGATTCGCAGTGGGGGACGAACACTTCCAATTTGTGGCCCTACCCTTCGGGTTGGCCTCTGCCCCACGGGTGTTCACGAAGGTGATGGCATCTATGATGGCTCTCCTGCATGTGCAGGGTCACGCCGTCATACCCTATCTGGACGACCTATTGGTCAGGGCGCCATCGGAAGACCTTTGTCGGGTGAGCTTGGAAGTGACCATGAGGTCTCTGGAACAGTTTGGGTGGCTTCTCAACACTCAGAAGTCGACCCTGGTTCCGACCCAGTCATTGACATATCTGGGCATGGACTTCCACACGGACTCAGCCCTGGTGTCTCTACCTCAGGCCAAGCAGCTGGCGATCCACTCAGGAGTACAGAACGTTCTCCTGTCACCTCACTCATCCCTTCGGGAATTGATGAGACTGGTGGGACGCATGGTAGCGGCGATAGAGGCGGTGCCCTTTGCACAGTTTCGTCTCCGTCCGCTCCAGCTGGAGATTCTTCGCCGATGGGACAAGAGAGCGATCTCTCTGAATCGGTTGGTGGCACTGTCACAACCAACCAGGGACTCCCTGCAGTGGTGGCTCCAGCCACGTCACTTGTCACGGGGAAGATCCTTCCTCAAACCTTCTTGGTTAGTGGTAACCACCGACGCCAGTCTGAAGGGCTGGGGCGCGGTGTTCTTACACCACAGGGCTCAAGGCCTCTGGACTCTGGCGGAGTCGACGTTGCAGATCAACGTCCTGGAGATCAAGGCGGTCTATCTGGCGCTCCTGGCGTTTCAGAAATTCCTGGCAGGACGACCCATTCGGGTACAGTCCGACAATGCGACGGCCGTCGCCTACATAAATCATCAGGGAGGGACCAGAAGTGCTCAGGCCCTCGCCGAAGTCCACCGCATCCTGTCGTGGGTGGAGGAAAAAGACTGCCTGATCTCCGCAGTTCACATCCCAGGGGTCGAGAACTGGGAGGCCGACTACCTGAGCCGGCAGGGGATGGACGCCGGAGAGTGGTCCCTGCATCCAGACGTCTTCCGGGACATCTGCAGCAGATGGGGCACTCCGGACGTGGATCTGATGGCCTCAAGGCTGAATCATCAGGTGCCGCAATACATGGCGAGATCGTGGGATCCTCAGTCTCTGGGGGCGGATGCTCTGATACTGAGTTGGTCCAGCTTCCAGCTGCCGTATGTGTTCCCTCCTCTGGCTCTGATTCCCAGGGTCCTGTGGAAGATCAGGTCGGAGTGCAGGGTAGCCATTCTAGTGGCTCCGGATTGGCCCAGGAGGTCCTGGTACCCGGACCTGTGGCAACTATCAGGCGGACACAGGTGGGCTCTTCCAGACCGCGCAGATTTACTCGCACAAGGCCCATTCTTCCACCTCAATTCCAGGGCCCTCAGATTGACTGCATGGCTCTTGAGGCCTGGCTACTGACATCTAGGGGTTTTTCCCCTACAGTGGTGGCCACTATGAATCGGGCTAGGAAGCCCGTTTCCAGGAAGATGTACCACAGGACGTGGAAGATCTTTTTTACCTGGTGTGCCTCTGGTGGACGGTCTCCGTGGCCCTTGTCCATCCCGACGTTGTTGGCCTTCTTACAGTCGGGTTTGGAGTTGTGATTATCCCTTGGCTCTTTGAAATGTCAAGTATCAGCACTTT